>CM037871.1:50561855-51049199 GCA_021292105.1 Anadara kagoshimensis
TCTTAACTTTTCCATATATGTAGAAGAAATGCAGAAAACCAACATATTTTACAACTTATATGATTTACATTTGAAACTTTATGACAAACGTCATGACTTCCATTTTTCTATTGTCAACTTTCCTTTTTTTATGCAGCAATATACCTGCTTCTCCTGCTTATGGTGTATTTGTTTCCCAATTAATACGCTATGGTAGAGCTTGTTCCCACTACGGGGACTTTGTACAACGAAGTAGGCTGCTTGCAAATAAATTGTTGACTCGGGGATATTGCAAGCTTAGGCTTATCAAGGCACTTAAATAGCTTTATGGCCGTCATCACTGTATTGTCGATAAGTTTGAGGTCTCTGTGTCCAGGATTGCCCTGGATATATTTAACGTCTCATAGTTCCATGTTCCTTTCACACAATTTTGATTACACACGTGGCGGGTGTAGCTAGTTAAACGGGAGGTGTTTACCCTTCCGGAGCACCCGGCCTCACTTCCCTAGTGGAAGTTCACGTGTCTAGCCTGACTTGTCAGTTTCAAAGTTTTTTATATTTTGCTTCTGGATTGTGATTCGGACATGGATTATATGTTTGTTTTTGATTTATATGGGTTATGTCAGTGAAACAGACAGCATCATAGCGCGCACATCTGAATGTCACGCGCTTGTTACCAAATCGCGAAAACAATTATTACACGTGTGAAATATGATTTTTATTACATGGCTATATTGTATGGAATATTGAGGAGATTATATAATAAAGATACATACGTGATACTGATTCTCAAGGTTTTTAACATGTGATAATCTTCTGTAACCCTGAAATAGATAATTAAATCCAATTTTGAATATACATGTATATATGAAAAATGATATAGTTTTGTAATCAATTGCGATGTCAAATGTTTTTTGTATGTAATTAAGGTGTTGGAAAATAAGTTGTTGAAAAAGATCATAGAGATTTATGAAAACGAGTCATTATTTAAAAATATTGATTTGCTCGAAATAATGGATTTTATGTGTAATAGATCTGGTTAAACTGGGAAACCATTATATTATTACGTAATGTTGAAATAGTATTTCGTATTTTTAAATAGTATTTCGAAATAATTTATTATTTTTTCGAATACGAAATAACGATTTGGTGTTTCGAATATCAGATATTCGAAGTACTATTGCGAAATTACGACATATCAATTACATAAATACGAAATATTATACGAAATATGAATTGATTTGTTTTATGCATTTCAATTAACGGGCGCGGTAAAATTTGTGCTTAAATGTGATTACATTAATCGAGCTTTTGGACAATAAGGCCTTGCATTATATCATACCATATACTTACACTTATGAATACAGAAATTATGAAGGCAATATGAAACACAGTAAAAAGTATACAAAATGTGATAAATGCCCATCTATCAGCAACATGTCCGGCATCATTGTCTGCAATCAATGTTACAATGGCGTGCCAAGCACATACTAGATACAGGAACACCATACTGCCAAGAATGTACCTATCCTGAAAAATAATAAAATCATTTCAAACAATTACCCCAGTAGTATGTATTTTATCAAAATGTTAATGCTTAAATGTAACAAATGAAATTTAGATATAAGAAATCGTCAAATATATATCACTTGACATACATTGTAATGAATATTGAAAAAGCTTTAATTGTAGAGGATGATGTATTGATATGTTTAGCGCTCAAGGCTCGTGTGGTTTTTAGGTTCTTGATTGAAGGACCATAGAGGGGCTTCAGAAACCAAGTGGTCTAATGCGGAAACACAGAGCCTCTCAATGATAAGGTACAGTATATAAAAATCACACATAGCATGAGAAAGATTGTCGGTTTTCCTCCACCACCACAGAACTGACCGTCTCTTTATGTGAAAGAGCCTTGACTGGGACGAAAACATCATCGCTCTATTTTTTATAAGAACAGAGAAAGAAATGTGACCAATTGCTTTCTAATTGCATATGTCTGTTTTATCCGTACTGTTTGGTTAGCTACTATACATATAAGTCAAAATATAATACTATGTTTATGATTTTAATAACTCACCAATTGTGTTAAGTATGATATTTTTGGTATTGCTTGATTGGCTACAAATTTAAAAGCGACACCTGTGAGCACTAATGTAAACGACAACTGTAATCTGTTCTGAGGTTTTCCTTTGTCGACAGAAAATGTACAGAACGACAAAGAACTGATAAGTGTCTGAAAAAGAGGAGATAATAAATTCATAGTGAAAATTGCAATTTAATTAAATATCCTTGAATAGTGAGAGATATATTATGGACCTATTTTATGAAAGAAACATTCATTTACAGAGTATTGATACATACAGATTATATACACATTGTGTATGTACAACCCTCAGTATTAGGTCGAGTCCTTTTTTCGTAGTCGTATCACTACGAGTCGCGCTTGCGCGACGAGTAGTGATACAGCTACGAAAAAAGGACGAGACCTGATACGAAGGGTTGTACATACACACTGTGTATATAATATTTTTACCTAACATTTCCAATTAGGCTATTTAAAATAATGAATTAAACAATACTTTATGTGAAAAAATTACATTTTACCACAGAAAACCACTGAACTATGTTATGACCGACAAATCCAAGACTCCCTGATTACGTAACAATGAGAAAGTGCACGTGCGCTTTACGCCGCCAATGTTGTATACAAGATTCTGTATATACGTATTCGATAAAACTTGTATTTCGTCAAATCAGATAGAAAAACTAGTCTAATGTTAGATAAAAAACCATATTTTAGATATACACACGCACTGATATAATACGACAAGCATTAAACCAATACTTCAACTTAGTACAACTCCAAAAATCTCGCATATAGACAATTATATATATATTTTTTTATGAAAATATTATTTTACATGCACAATATAACAATCCTAGCTACCTCGCCATACTCAGACATTCAGAACAACTATCGCATTATTTTTAATTTTTCGGACAAGTTCCTATTAGTCCTTTTAAGTACAGATATTTAAGTTATTCTTCTTTAATAGACAGTGATCTGCAAGTAAAAACATTCCTTACCATAATTAAAAGCACATTCCACAGAAAGAACCCGGCCTTTCTCCCAGCACAACACCTTGCAACTATACCAGGATTTTTATATTTTGAATTGGCATATTCCTTAGTTGTGACTTTCTGCTGGAATTCTACAAATTCCCTGAGATCCCATTCTTGTTGTTTTCCAAAAGCTTCCAGATGTACACTTGAGAGTTCCTGATCATCTTCAACAAATTCTACTTCATCCTCCGATAACTCAGTAGTCAGCAAGATGGATATATCCTTAAATAAACACGAAAATCTACAGCTGAGAATAATCAATTTTGATTTACACGTGACGGATGTACGTAATTAGACAGGTGATACTCATCCTTCCCGAGCACCCGGTCTAACTTCCATCGTGCAAGTTCACGTGTTTAACCTAATTTGCACACATTTCAAAGTTTTTACTTTTTTGGGGGCATTGTGATTTGTACATATTTTGGTTACTTAAAGTAGATTATTATAAATATAAATTATTCAATGTTGTTACCAAATAAAACAAATACATGTGACGTTTATGTCTTTCTAGTTATTAAGTTAAAATCATTTGGTTCGAGGTCAAAGTGCTTCCCATCGCCAAGTTTCATTCACAGACATATCCTTATGTGAAAAAAATGTCAGTTTGCTTTTAGAAGTTCAGTTGATTTCCCTTCGCCTGAGGTTTTCCTGACATTCTAGAAAAGACCGTTTTGAATTTGCAATGCAAATGAAAGAAAATCTGGATGTAAAAGAATCTTACTTCACTCCATGTCACAAATAATTATGATGCGGGTTGTTGTTCTTTGCAATTCAAGCTATCGACAAAGTACGACGATGTCTGTAGTGACGGCGACTATGGTTGGTTGAATTGTGTTTTACGTAAACTCATGATCAGACAATGTTCGGCTATTTGTGACGAGGCAGTTTTTAATCTAATTAAAAACCCATGTTTTGAGTGATTTTATATATAAGCATTGTATTAGTGCACAATTTTGCTCTCCCCTAAAATGTCGCAGAGAAACATGACAAACCACTCAGTCTATACTGGTATCGAGCCACCGAGAAATGACCTACAGCAAGGAAAATCCTTACTTGAGGTCAACCTGTGTCGATCCAAAAGCAGTGAGTCGCCTTGAATTTAAGGACTAACGCCTCCACCACCAGGTCACTTTGATCTCAATAGTGACATATATATCGATGATAATCTACTCACCTGTATGTCATACGGAAATAACGCTAATTCCAGACTTTCGGAAAATATCCCTTTTATTCTATGTTTTTCATTAACATATATAGCACCCGTTTCATCCTTATCAATGACCCTCCACGTCGCATGTTTCGTCTCTGTAAGGATATTCTGTATAACTAGCTTTGGACTCCATTGAGATTTCTGGTCAATGTCAGGCTGTAAAACAGAAAGACAATACATAGATTCATTGACACCATTTCTGGCAATTTAAAAGGGTTTGACATTAAATCAAAACAAAAATAACTTAAACATATTTGATTACAGGGTATTACAGCGGGGTTTTTACATAAAATATTAATAATAATAATACAACTTTAGTGAGTCTGATGTTGTCTTTGAATAATTTTACAGGTTTTTTGTCGAAAAAAATGCTAAAAAGAATTTATTAAAAACAACTTATTAATCTTGTTTTTTGTCTAATAGTAGCTGTTTAACGTTTGATATGTACAACCATCAAATATTTGAAGGTTTTAATTGTTCATTGTTCTTTTTATCTTGGTTTTTTAAATCATCAGGTGAATAATTATTGGTTTTAATTTTTCTGTAACATATGATACCCGTAGTCTATTTAGGTAGTAAAGGCTTAATAGAGCATAGTAGTAGTATTTTTAATTTTCTTATGCCATTTAAAAATTCACAGAGACCTCAAAAGAAGCCTTTTTCCTATACTAACTGCGATTATAATTTTGCTCATTAACCTTTTTAGATATGCGTATATCTAAAATATAGTACACGTACGTATACAAAGCAAACTCCCAAATAACCCCTTCTAAACCTTTGTTCGATGCTATAGTACTTGTTAAAGAGCAAGATGTACCGGTAAATAAATCAATGTATCCAATTCATGACCATATTTATGTATAGGCCGACAAAGATAAAGTGGCACATCCGGGCAATTTAGTGTTTATAAACATAATTTGTAAACACGGGTGTTATTAGGAGGACCTTCATTACATAAATTTTTAAGCAGAAGCGTCACCTCGGTATTTGGCTCAGTGGTCCTAAGTGGTTGTGTTAACATGAGTGTGTAAGTTACGAAGCGCAAGTTCGAATCCCCGAAAGCATACACCTTTTTATTTTCAATTTTTTTTTCTTTTTATTTCGAAGACTTTTATTTCGACAAATTTTTTAATTTTCTCTGTTAAAAGTTAAAAACGACAGAATCAAGCCATTTAAAACATTTCTATGATTTTTATATAATTTTATAGATGGGTTACAAAAAGTCATGCCTTTATGCTTAGAGCCAATAAAAATATTTATCGTGTTTAATATAGTATGTTCAATGGAAGAGATACTTAGTTTTGGATGGTAGTGATATAGCTATAGCGCTAATCGTAATCTTTAATACATTTTCTAAAAATTGAGGGATGTGAAGTTATTGTTCATTTGATTGATAAAGCGAGCGATTCATGTTTCTGCCGAGACAAAATATGGAAAATACTAAAATTAAAAAAGTGAAAAGATGTGAGGGTTCGAACCAATCACCTTTTAGTTGTAAATCAAGACCTTTCCCTTGTTCCACTGAGCTACCTCAGTAAGATTGATAAGAGGGCGTAAAATCGGATATATCAACTTTTTTTACGCAATCACACTTGGTTCGCTTTTTTCTTTCTATAGACACTACAGTCCCACCTGCCTTAAAGGCCACCTCTGTATAAGGCTAGGGCCACCTGGCCCCAATTTCACAATCGTTCCTTAGCTAAGATTTTTCTTAACTAAAATCTGGCAAAATTTTAAATCTTTATGATTTTGTTAATTTTCAAGATATTCAGGAATTTAAGTTGCCATTTTTAAGACCACTTTTAAATTTAAAAATTTTCATTTAGATTTGACAAAAATATTCACCAGTAGTTCCAAAAATAGATAACCATATTTTGCTAAATTTAGGTTAAGGAAAATCTTAGCTAAGGAATGATTGTGAAACCGGGGCCTGCTTATAAAGGCCGGTAGAATTGTATCCCAATTGTTCTTTATTTATATTATTTGAACATGCATAAAAAGACCACCTGCCCATAAAGGTCACGTTTACTGGTTCCATTGGATGACCATTATAGACAGTTTGACTGTATTTACCTTAGCGTCTAAATTGGGCTCTCGCCATTTAGCCTGTACGTATACATCAGCGGAGAACGTTTCTTTCAGAGTGTCGATTTCACCAATTTTAAGAAACGAAACTTTAAATAATACCGTTTTCTGAAAAATAAAATATACAACATATAGCATATTATGTAAAAATACAATTTTATTAACACTCTTAGTTACGTCAAGCCAGTTTGGTCCTTTATGCATGTATTTTCAATAATAATTGTATTATTATATAATCATACGTGTTCATGTACTGTGTCCACTACTTGTGTTTAATGTACCAGGGACAAGTAATACTTCTGTCGTTTACGAAAACTTGCGATGATTTCGAAAGAGAGTAAGGTAAAAGCAACAATCATTTATATCAACGCATCATATATATTAGAATTTCCGGAATATTCGTTGCAATTAGTTATCACAAATAGAAGTAAAATAAATGTTTCTGCGAAGTAAGGTCAAGTAACTGCAGTAAAGTTATATTTAAAAATATAAATAAAAATTTAAAAACAATATAGTCACCAAGAAAAGACATGTTTGGAAAAAAATTATTGGATGTCATATATAAATAAAAGCCATTGTTCTTGAGAATACGTGATCAAGATGTAGTAACAATATTCTTGTTTGTATCATACAGACAACCTCGAGAATAACGAAGTTGCAAAAAAAAAAAACAATTTTTTTGTATATAGTGAAGTCATTTCACAAGTCCCGGTTTTTACAATCAATTTTCTTTATAAAAATTACTGGAAATAAGAAAAAATCTTGAATAAGGAACGCAAAATTTAGTCCCCGTCGAAAGCTCCACCGCATATAACCAAGTATTTCAGTGATTGGTGGAATGTACATGTGGGTGCATTTGATTTGTACTCCGTAGTGTGTTATCGTCGGTTAATCAAAGTATACCTTTTTATTTTAAAAACTTCATCAGATATCAATTTTTTTATTGTATTTAATGATAAAACTTGATAAATGATATATATATATATATATTATATATATATATATATATATATATATATATATATATAAATTGCTTTAACTGGCCGATTTGTTTGTCTCAAGTATACAAAATTATCATTGACATAGTTCTATATTAATTTCATTTTCAATTTTGATTTCGCCTTTTAACGTATATAGATAGGTAGACTGGAGGTGCCAACTTCCACAGCAACCAGTCTCACTTCCACGATGTAAGATCGCGTGTTTTACTTAATCAAAAGTTTTTACTTTGCTTTTTGGGATGTTATTTGGATATGGACCGGTATCTATGCGGGAGGTTCAGAGAGTCGATGCCCCTTTTTGCTGTCGCCAAGAGTATATAAAAAACAAAAGCACCTGATGTTTTGGATATTTTTATTTGTGTTTGTGTCATTTACCATTTTGATTTTTTATCATTCAATACATTGAAAAAATGGCATATATATTTTTCTTAAATGTATTGAACGTTAAAAATAAAACAGCTGTATTTGAATTTATGTTTGATTGCTTTGTTCCTAAGGTAAGGTTAAACACATGAAATTACTAATGCCACATAAATACTATTTTAAACTGTTTTCAAAACATTTACAAGCGCAGCTAGCCCGTTGTTACTTCAATGACGAATATTATTAAGGTATAATTTTTGAATTTCTGAAAAAAATTAATACTACTAATAATATGGGAATGCTATTAGTTGCGGTTGTAGCCAGGAGTTGCCCCGAAAACGCCATCTTAATTGTTTAACGTTATTTGTGTATCCCACGGTTATATGGACTGATGTTTTGTAATAAAGTAAATAATATCTGCTAAGCAGCAATTTTAAGTATACAATACAGGCGGTAGAAAACGTAACACTAAGCTAACGAATTGGTCAGCGGCTCATGTACGTCCCATGTTAACTATATCTTGGCAGGTTTTCTGGGACTATTAACTATAGTTTTGCATCTTCAGGTTATATTTCAACCACTAGCTATACAGGCAGCCGAGCTTCTAATCTTTTTCGTTAGCTTATTGTTAAACTTTGGACAGGTCTGTACTGTAGAGTATCCAGGGTATATATTCTATTATAAAATAATTATAATCAATTATCCGATTTCAAATGGAAATATTTACACTATAAATATAACGGGCATCGGGATACCCATTGTACGGAAAGTCAATATTGTTAACGTACAGTACAGACCTGTTGAAAGTTTAACACTAACCTAATGAATAAGTGCCAAATCGACAGCCTATATTTTATCTCGGCTTCTCGTTACCACATCTCGACAGCCTTTCTCGGTCACTCGACAGCCTTTCGACACTCTCGGCAGCTGTCCATATCTCGATCACTCGACATCATTTCGACACTCTCGGCAGCTGTCCATATCTCGGTCACTCGACAGCCTTTCGGCAGCTGTCCATATCTCGGTCACTCGACAGCCTTTCGACACTCTCGGCAGCTGTCCATATCTCGGTCACTCGACAGCCTTCCGATACTCTCGACAGCTGTCCATATCCCGGTCACTCGACAGCCTTTCGATACTCTCGGCAGCTGTCCATATCTCGGTCACTCGACAGCCTTTCGATACTCTCGACAGCTGTCCATATCCCGGTCACTCGACAGCCTTTCGACACTCTCGGCAGCTGTCCATATCTCGGTCACTCGACAGCCTTTCAACACTCTCGGCAGCTGTCCATATCCCGGTCACTCGACAGCCTTTTGATACTCTCGACAGCTGTCCATATCCCGGTCACTCGACAGCCTTTCGACACTCTCGGCAGCTGTCCATATCTCGGTCACTCGACATCATTTCGACACTCTCGGCAGCTGTCCATATCTCGGTCACTCGACAGCCTTTCGACACTCTCAGCAGCTGTCCAAATCTTGGTCACTCGACAGCCTTTCGACACTCTCGGCAGCTGTCCATATCTCGGTCACTCGACAGCCATTTTTCGTGCCCTTTTCTAGTTTAGTGTTAAACTTTCGTCAGGTCTGTACTATACTTGCACCATACAGTCTGTGTTTTGTGAAGCTGTTTGAACAATGGTTAGCAAATAAAAAGGTGAATTTTGAAATATTGAATGTTTTAATGGGGATTGTATTCTCTACTTTTTTCATTAAAAGTAATTAAAAGTATAAACACTAATAGCCTCAATTTTAACAATTTCAAATCTTTGATAATTTATTTAAAAATTAAAAAATGTTTTGTGTTTTAAAAGGTTAAGTTTTTATTTTGTGATAAAATATTTTATGTACAGTGTCAATAGCCTGAGTGAAAAAAGCGTTGTGTAAATTTGTATAATACTATGTAGGAGTAAATGGTTCTATTCTTGTCTACTATAATGAAATGATTTAAAACATGATGGAATAGAAAGACCTCGGGGGAGACATTAGTATTGAGACGAGTAAAGTGTTGACTTTTGCATACTAGAGATTTTTTTTTAAAATCTAAAAATCATCTCTCAAATTTAACGTGAATAAGACTGAAAATCATTTGAAAATCAGATAAACTACTTACTTCGACAAACATTATAGACATGCATATTAGTTTTGTGATACATTATTCGCTCGATATACAGTACATACAGTACAGACCTGTCTAAAGTTTAACACTGTGCTAACGAAAAGGTGTTGAAGATTGACCGTCGAATGGCCGATATATGGATATATACTAGTAGTGTCTGGAATTCTGTCGAGAGATAGATAACAGCTGTTGACATGATGTTAAGTTATAGCTAACGAGCTGTCGGAAACAGCTGTCTCTAAACATCAAAGATAAACCGTCAATAATTCGATAGCTAAGTTTTTATTATAATGATTCCTTTTTCTTCAGCACCGATTTCCTTTCGACTTTTTTAAAACTTACAATTTGACATCATTTGATCATGGAAAGCTTGATTTTAAATCTTGTGTCTAACTAGTAAACCATTGCTGACTTTTTGAACTTTTATATTTCCGAAAATGACCACCGTTTTAATAAGGCTTTAAATTAAATTAGTAGATTAGAATATACTTGAGATCAGGACATTGAGATACATAACCTTTAGTTTTATTTATCTTGCAATATATACATGTAATTAATAAAATCATATTACACAAGTGTAATATCGTTTTCGCGACTTTGGTAACCAACGCGCGACATTCCCATATGCACACACTATGACGCCGTGTTGATTGTTTCACCGACACCTTTCATTGAGTTATTTTATTATCATAAAAAAGAAACTCGGTTAAGTTTTTTTTTTTTTTTTTTTTTTTTTTTTTTATATATATTTTGCATAAAGAATTATTCAACTTGTCTAATGAATTCAAAAGTGCATAAGCACTCATGTAAAATGCTCTATACATTGTTCCATGCCGGACATTCGCCTAGCCTGATCTCAGTCTATTTAAAGCTGTACAGTTACAAACTACTGATAAAGCCATTAGTTTTAAGATGTCGTATTGTGTCTGTATAAAAGTTTGTAAATCACATCAAAATTGATTTTGTTTCCAAATATAAATGTGTTCCATCAACATGTACGTGTAGTTGTTCATGAAAAGCATTTAAAGAACAATAAATCGAGTGAAAGACATAGTGTTGGGTTACTAGTATTTAATGCAATTTTCAATTCTGATATCAAGTTTTGAGCCCATTTCTATGGTTTTGCATTTTATAAAAAGAAATTGATTATCTGTAAATTGAAAGTCATTTGTAAAATCACTAATATAAATCAAAAAGAAATATATTAAATCATGTCCAAATCACAATCACAGGAAGTAAAATAAAAACTCTGAAAACCGGCTAATTAAGTGAGCGCCAACCAGGTTGTTGAGGCCAGATGCTACGGAAGGGTAAGCACATCTTCTCTCGCTAGCTATACCTTTCAAGTGCCAATACACGTATTTGTGTTTTGTGTCATAAAATTTATCTATAGAGATTGATAAACTTGTTTTCGTCGCAAATAAGTGAATGTGACTTTAAACAACAACAACAACAACAACAAAAACAAAAAATATTGTCATCACCTCTATGCATTATTAGAATCATCAGAAACTCAGTAGGCAATAATTGTGTATTATTGTCAGAAATATACTATTGACTAGACTTGCTGCTAGTGAAAATTTTTAATTTCTCAAAAACTAAGGTATACTCCCTCATGTAAAGTATTTCCTTAGCTAACTTTGGTCCTTTGGCTATCTTTTCAACATCTTGAAAAAATGGTTTCAACTATTTGGTCCAAGCACTACTGATGAGGAATTGTAAAAGTAACAACGCGTCTAGTACTGTAATATTAAAACTGGTATAATATGTAATTTTAATATTGATTGAATATACATCTAGTAGTTTATTATAGGATTTTAACTGTCCTGACTTAAATTAATACTGGGGACACATTCAATGAAAAATAATCGATGTTTACAAAAATAACACCAACGCTTGAAAAGTTGACATTAGCTCAAATATTTGCCGTTAAATGTTGGAAATCAATTAAATGAAAAGCTAATATAATGTATTTTCCTAAATTTCGAAATGTTTAAATTTCTGACATTTAAATAACGACAGAGCGGAAAGTAAAGATCAATGATGTGTATTCTTTTTTTCAATTGTTCAGCATTAGTGACAGTTGCTATGGGTGAAGTGTTAACAAATGTTTTGCATGTTCATCAATTTTCAACTTGATTGAAAATTAAGTTTGTTTTATAATTAGTTCGTAGTCACAAAGCATCTTGTAAAATCGTTAAATAAAATATGAATAAATGTGACGATAAAGGTATGTTCTGTTATTGCCCAACTTTTTTTTTTATAAAATACAATTCAATGTTTGTACATCATGTGGTGCTTATGGAAAAAAGTCTGAAGGACTACATGTCAACAACTCTGATAAAAAAGGAGAATGAATATTTCCAATTAATTCATAGAGTTTGTTGTTTTGTTGAATTGATGAATAAAGTTTTACGTCACCTTTGCGAATTTTCGCTGCTCCACTAATAAACATATTGTTATTATTCTCAACACACGTTCATATTATGCTTGAGTTTTGCGGAAGTGTGTCTTAGCTATTTATTGCTACTGCGAACTAAGGACGACCTTAAGAGTTGTAAAACATATATATTTGAGGAACCTATATAAGTGTTCGTGTTATACATTACATATATAACATAAACACGAATGTAAGATTCTATTTGGTAAAAAAAACTTTTTCGTGAAAATACAAACCGTCTTCACTACAAGAAAAGAGCTGACGGAAACAGAAGTGATGATAACCAACGCATGGCATTCCGATGTGCGCGAGCTATGACGTCGATTGTTTCAGATACATTTAGTTATTTTAATATCATTAAAAAGAATTCGTATAAGTTTGAAAAAGTGTTGATTTTTTATTTGTTCTATGGAAAAATCGGGATTATATCTTTGTCATAACTATACCTATAACAATTTGACAGAATATTCACTGGGCACGCATGTACATATTTATATTAAAATAGCTAAATGAAGTGTATCTGAAACAAATAACAGCGGACGTCATAACGCGCGCATATTGGAATGCATCGTGCGGGTTACCAAGGTCACGAAAACGATATTACAGTGTGAAGTATGATTTTTATTATTTTGGTTTATTGTATGGACTATTGAAAAGATCATATAGTAAATAATGTGAAAGATAAATTCTGACTGACCAACTGACGAATGAATGAACTCTGTCTTTTCAAGTCTTGTGGGGCTGACTGACTGACTGACGAATGAATGGACTCTATCTTTTCAAGTCTTGTGGGGCTGACTGACTGACTGACGAATGAATGGACTTCCTGTCTTTTCAAGCCTTGTGGGGCTGACTGACTGACTGACGAATGAATGGACTCTCTGTATTTTCAAGCCTTGTGGGGCTGACTGACTTACTGATGAATGAATGGACTCTGTATTTTCAAGCCTTGTGGGGCTGACTGACTGACTGACTGACGAATGAATGGACTCTGTATTTTCATACTTGTGGGCCTTGGTGACGAAATCATCTAAATGACTTGCTTACAGATGCCAGAGACGACCATCGCCTAGGTCTGAACCCCGATGGGGTAAATCCTAGTGTGATTAAGTTTGTCAATTCGCGTCCAAAATAGGTGGTTTTCTATGGCTATTCTTGTTTCTTCCAATGCAAAAACTGACCGACTCGATATAGATGAAATAACCCTTGGCATCAAATTCCAATACTCCACTGTATTTCCATGTGCTAGATTGGACTGCAACAGTGATCAAAATCAAACAGAATGTATATGACATGACGCTTTTTTGAAAAACAAACAATCAAAATAAAAATGCATACATGTGTTGCATACAGACAAAAAGTCAGCCTTGATATTCAATCAATGTCTATATCAGTTAACATTAAAACAATGACAAGTCGCTACATCAGTAGACATGACAAACAATAAATATTACATGTTACATGCAACAGATGTCGTATAGCATATTATGCAAACATGAAAGATTACAACAAAAAATATGTACAGAAAAGACCTGTCGAAAGTTTAACACTAAGCTAACAAATTGGTGCCGAATCTGCAGTAGATATCAGCTCCTCGTTGTGTTAGGTTTTCTAAAGCTGGCTATCGACAGTTGTTCGGTCACTTACTGTCCATATCACGGCCTTTCAACGGTTGATCTTCGACTTTTGTTTGTAAACTTAATGTTTCAGTTTGGACAGGCCTGTATTGTTGTTTATTTGTTCAAATAAAAATATCGTGAAAGGTCGCTGTTGAGATCGTTAACCAAAGGAAAAAACAAAAGCTTCTCTACTGGATGACTGTGACATGTGTAGGATTAATCTATATTAGGAAGAGAATTTAGTTCAAACTAAATATAGGAAATACAGTTAAATCCATACATAAAGACCACCCACCACACGGAACCCAAGACATGTGATTTTTATGGAGACATGGCCTTTATATGGAAGTTCGTTTTTGGTTAAAATATGAAGCAAAGGGGCAAACATATTTATTTTAAAGTTTTTTTTTTAAATGTGAAGCAAATACGGTAGATTTAGAACATTGTTTTACGTGACGGGTGTAGCTAGCTCAGCAGGAAGTGCTTACCCTTCCGGAGCATCCGACCTTTTGTCCCTGGTGGAAGTTCACGTGTTAAACCTAATTTGTCAGCTCAATTTTTTTTGGACTGTGGTTTGGACATGGGTTGTCATATTCGTTGTTCGATATTAATGGAACCCGATGTTTTTGTTTTTGTTTTTTGTTTAAATACGAGGGGAAGTCAGAAAGTTCATAGAACAGCGTATTCAGCAAGCGTAACACACGTTTTCTTTACTCATTTAGGCAACACAACATTCCGCCATTTTAAACATATCAAGTTTTTTGTCACAACATATTTGTGTAATTCTCAAAAGCAGTCAAAGTTAGTGACCATCAAGCAATGATGGAAAATCAAAATGTTGAGTTTAGGGCAGTAATAAAGTTTCTCACGTAGATGGATCAAATGCCAAAGACATTCACCGGCGAATGGCCGAGGTGTATGGTGACAGTGGTCCTCCCTATTCCACAGTGGCAAAATCGTCAGCTGAATCTAAACGTGGGCCATGTGGGCGTACCTCACTGAAGGATGACCCACTGTCAGGTCGGCCAGCTGATGCCATCACAAAGGAATTGTCACGTCTGTGGAGACCCTCATCATGAATGGTCGTCGAATTAGGATTGATGACATAGCTAGGAAGTTTGACATTTCATATTGAAGTGTATACACGGTTATCTACGAGCACACTGGGATGTCAAAAGTATCCGCAAGATGGGTCCCCAGAAACCTTAATGTGCAGGATCGCTTCCAAAGATTCCAGTCGGAAACTTCTTGGCATTTATAATGATAACCCTTCCATTCACGTTAAGTAACTGGTGATGAAACATGGATTCATCATTGGGACCCAGAAAGCAAAAAAAGAGCCCATGCAATGGAAGCGACCTGGCTAACCCCTATCAAAGAAATTCAAAACCCAACCATCAGCTGGCAAGTCATGGCCACTGTGTTTTGGGATTCTAAGGGTGTTCTGTTAATCAATTATAAACCTGCTGGAATCTCTATCACTGGGGCTTATTATGCTGATCTAATGAAGCAGCTGAAAACTGCTATTATATTAAAAAGGAGGGGAAAGTTGAGTCGAAGGATATTGCTTCTTCACGACAATACTCCTGTGCACAACTCAAGGATTGCACAAGCAGTGATTCGTGAATGCAAGTTCGAACAACTTAATCACACACCCTACAGTCCGGATTTGGCACCCAGTGATTATTTCCTATTTAGAAATTTGAAATCCCATTTACGGGGAAACAGATTTCTTATTGATGATGTACTTAAGGCTACCACAGAGGCATGGTTTTTAGGACCAAACCGAAGAAAGGTATAGACAGTCTGAAAAAAGTGGGCTAAGTGCATTGAAGTAAATGGGGACTATATTGAAAAATAATAATAAAATGTATGGTTTGTTGCGGCAATATATACCCCGTTCTATGAACTTTTTGACCTCCCCCGTATAAAGCCAGAGGGGCATTAACACATACTCTTATAAAATGAACATTTGTTATGCAGATTCGGTAACTATAAGATTTTACTCTAGATGATATATAATATAATTTTTTTTTAAATTTTAAAAATCGCTTCTTATTGATCATCGGTAACTAAATCACTGCATGCAGAATAAACTATTATAATTTAAATTCTCATTGTTATAATTTATATACCTGATTTGTATGTAATCGTATTAAAAACAGGGTTAAAAACTACAAATAAGTTTTTTCCCCCGAACGACCGTCTAGTGCTGCAACATTAAAACAGGTTTAGTAAAACAATATAATCATGATAATGTCATTGAGGACACACTACTATGTCTGAATTAAAATCTTGTCTTCAAAATTATTTTCTACAAAACTGTTTCCCGACTATTCATCTCATGTAAACATACAATCGTCATGTAGTTTTAAAAAATTATGTTTTAGCCTGGAGGCACCATCATCTATTCATCTATTTAGACCAATAGTTCAGTTTTAACTTTTCGATTTCATTTCATATCATTTAAAAATTCTGTAAATGGTACACGTATCTGTTGTTTTGTAGACTTAGAAACAAATTTAGAACAAATTCAGTATTTTTATCGCAACTAATGTTATACAATATACTTAGCACAGAATGCGGCTTGTCGAGATTTCCCTATTTCTGGCAAACATATTATACTTCCATTTAATCACGATATAAATTTTTATCAAGTTCTCAACTTATATATGTTTTATTTTTAGTGTCTTATTAAAGTCTTATTAATCATACTAATCCATGTCTTAATCAGAATCCAGAAGCAAAGTAAAAACTTTGGAACTGACAAGGTGAAACACAGGAACTTCCACCAGGGAAGTGAGACCGGTTGCTCCAGAAGGATTAATGCCTCCTGTTTAGCTAGCTACACCTGCCTCATGTATAATCAAAATTGAGTGAAAGGAACATGGAACTATGGGACTTGAAAGATATCCAGGGCATTTCTTGACACAGAGATATCAAATTATCAACAATGCTGTGATGACTGCCATAAAACGTTTTGAGGGCCTTGATAAGCCTAGGCTTGCAATATCCCTGAGTTAACAATTCATTTATAAGGAGCTTGCTCCGTTGTATAAAGTTCCCGTTGTTGGAACAAGCTTTTCCATAGCGTATTAATTGGGAAACAAATACACCATAAGCAAGAGAAGCAGGTATATTACTGCATTGAAAAGGAAAGTTGACAATAGAAAAAATAACTAAAGCTAAATTAAGAATTGATTCAATTACCACCACCACTACCACCACTTCCACTTTCACCACCACCACCACCATCATCATCATCGAAAACAGGAAGGTCGTTTTTAATCTGTATCATTCGATAATTAGTTATCTATATTATATTGTGAAATATTTTACGTAGTTTTATAAACATAGTCTATAATATTACCACAAGAAGAATAAGTAAAATTTAGTTTATTGGACTTAATAAGCTCTTTCAAATTTAATGATCTTTTTTTTTCTAATACGGATTTAACTGTGATCGTCTGAAAGATTAACCCCGCGTCAGTTAATTACTAAAACACTTGAACATGAATTTATAGTTTAAACCGCGAGTATTACTTTTGAACAAATTCAAGTTTAAAATTAAACATAAATTGCAAATAATGCATTATAAAATAAATAGAAAAAAGAGAAATAAACTTACCTTTTTACTATTCTCATTTCCACTCATATTTGTAAATTTATGTCATTAATGTCCGTATGTAGCTTCACATTTCAAAGTTAAATTCATTAGAGACACGAAGTTTAACCCGTTACACGAAGGATTAGCGCCGTAATAGACCGTTGAACATTAGTAAACTAATTTCCCTGTTATTTGATTATAAAATACTATAATATTATGTGACCATATGCATAGACAAACAACATTAACCTGTATGTATGACCTTTCATTTCAGATATCCATATACCACCATTCACCAAATGCATATAATTATAGTTTTAGGATTCGCAGTTAATACACGAGAAATGTACATTTCCCGTAATTAAACACCTGTGTCCATTATATTATTATTATTATTACTTTATTACTTTGAATATTAATATCCATCAGTGTTCATTGTATCTAAAACATGTAAACAGTGGTACAAAATGTACAGTGTTTTACAACATATGTTATATATCATAACAAGGAGAATAGTACAATATGATTAAGATTGCTGGTTAGAACATTATAACATAAATGTACTTGTCCATAAGAGCTATTTAAATTTAAGGTCAAGCAGACAGGTCAATGTTGTTTGCCTATACCAGGTATTATTAATGTCAATGTGTAATGTTTGTGTATAGAGTAGTGTTTGTATTGATTTTTCACATGTGTTCGATTTTAAACTGTTTTAGGACTAACTAATACATATATACTTAATTTTAAATACAACATTTACATCTCAAGTTTACATTAGTCAATTAGTCTTCTAGAAACGAACCTATTTTCCTTTAGTTTATAGTACGCTATGGTAGAGGTTGTCTCGGTACAAAGACTTTACAACACAGTAACTATTTAGAAATGAATTGTAAGCCTTTGGTTATCAAAGCCCTTAAAAAGTTTTATGATCAAAAACAAACAAACTAATCCATGTCCGAATCACAATCCAGAAGCAACGTAAAAAACTTTGGAACTGACAAGTTAGGTTAGACACGTGAACTTCCACCAGGGAAGTTAGGCCGGGTGCTCTAGAAGGGTAAGCACCTCCTGTTTAGCTAGCTACACCCGCCACTTGTTTAATCAAAATTGTGTGATAAGAACATGAAACTATGGAACGTCAAATATATCCAGGGCAATCCTGGAAACAGAGACATCAACCTTATCAACAATACTGAGATGACGGCCACAAAACTTTTTAAAGGCCTTGATAAACCTAGGCTTGCAATATCCCTGAGTCAACAATTTATTTCCAAGCATGACCTTCATCACAATATTGGTGATAAACTGGATGTCTCTGTATCCATAATTATCCTAGATATATTTCACGTCCCATAATAACTTCATGTTCCTTTCATTCTCCATTTAGATTTAGGAGCTAGCTTAGACAGGAAGTGCTTATTTTTCCGAAGCAACCTGACTAGCTTCATTGGCTTTGCCAGTTTTCACTGTAACTACTTTTGTGATTGTGATTTGATCATTAAACGGTATGTTTGTGATTGACTTTCGGGATTGTGATTTGAACATGAACCGGTATGTTTGTGATTGACTTTCGGGATTGTGATTTGAACATGAACCGGTATGTTTGTGATTGACTTTTGGGATTGTGATTTGAACATGAACCGGTATGTTTGTGATTGACTTTCGGGATTGTGATTTGAACATGAACCGGTATGTTTGTGATTGACTTTCGGGATTGTGATTTGAACATGAACCGGTATGTTTGTGATTGACTTTTGGGATTGTGATTTGAACATGAACCGGTATGTTTTTGATTGACTTTTGGGATTGTGATTTGATCATGAACCGGTATATTTGTGATTGACTTTTGGGATTGTGATTTGAACATGAACCGGTATGTTTGTGATTGACTTTTGGGATTGTGATTTGAACATGAACCGGTATGTTTGTGATTGACTTTTGGGATTGTGATTTGAACATGAACCGGTATGTTTTTGATTGACTTTTGGGATTGTGATTTGATCATGAACCGGTATATTTGTGATTGACTTTTGGGATTGTGATTTGAACATGAACGGTATGTTTGTGATTGACTTTTGGGATTGTGATTTGAACATGAACCGGTATGTTTGTGATTGACTTTCGGGATTGTGATTTGAACATGAACCGGTATGTTTTTGATTGACTTTTGGGATTGTGATTTGAACATGAACCGGTATGTTTGTGATTGACTTTTGGGATTGTGATTTGAACATGAACCGGTATGTTTTTGATTGACTTTTGGGATTGTGATTTGATCATGAACCGGTATATTTGTGATTGACTTTTGGGATTGTGATTTGAACATGAACCGGTATGTTTGTGATTGACTTTTGGGATTGTGATTTGAACATGAACCGGTATGTTTGTGTTTGACTTTCGGAATTGTGATTTGATCATGAACCGGTATGTTTGTGATTGACTTTTGGGATTGTGATTTGAACATGAACCGGTATATTTGTGATTGACTTTTGGGATTGTGATTTGAACATGAACCGGTATGTTTGTGTTTGACTTTCGGAATTGTGATTTGAACATGGACCGGTATGTTTGTGATTGACTTTTGTGATTTGATCATTAAACGGTATGTTTGTGATTGACTTTTGGGATTGTAATTTGATCATGAACCGGTATATTTGTGTTTGATTAATGCAAATGTTCTGACGTATATGTATACATTGCATTTAAGTTCCCCACATATACATGGAAAATAGTGGAATAGATTTTCTATTTTTATTATTTTTATTGAATACAATACCTTGTATTAAAGATGTCATTAAAAATGTACATGTAAAAAACTTAGTTTAGTAAATTTAGTAAAACGTGTGGCTTTCAAAGTGAGGCCGGGTGATTCGTAATAGTAAGCACCTTCTGTTTAGCTAGCATTAACCACCACATGTTAAAATAAAATTGGGAATGGAAAAATACATGGAAATTTGAAACAACAAATATATCCAGGGCACTCTTGGATAAAGAAACATCATACTTATCAACAATAATATCAATAAAACTGTTTAAGGACATTAATAAGTATATCCTTGCAATATACCCGAGTCAGCAATTATTTGTAAGCAGATTGCTTCTTTGTAAAAAGTCCCCGTAGTGAGAACAGGTTCTACTTCATCGTATTAACTTTGAAACAAATACACCATAAGCAGGAGAAGCAGGTTTATTGCTGCATAGAAAAGGAAAGTTGACAATAGAAAAATTGAAGGCATCACTGTCGTGAGTGTAAGGTATAAGTCCAAATGGTCTGATTTATACCTTTTATTGCAGATGCTAACGTTTAGGCAATTAGGTAATAGAAAAAGGGTTTTCCATTATTATTATTATTCAACTCTATACCTTGTACTGAAAATGTCATTATACATGTAAATGTATTGAACAGATTTAACGTCATTTTGTGTGAATTATCGGACTATAAACCTTGTATGATTTCTCATTTATTTCTGCTTAGTATCGGACCTCTATACCAAACAATTAATACAGTTTACATGAATTTAGGAAAACCCCATTTTCTATAATTTGCTACCAATGATCCAATCCGTGCGAATTGAAATCGACATTTTATTCAATATATTTCCTCATGTGTAATTATTTTAATTCAATATGAATAATTATCATTGTTGTTATCAACTTATTTAGCCTCTGAACAAATGATTATTGATGTAAATCAAGCATCAATGGAACACATTGCAATGGACAGTTACCGCTAATGAAAGATCGCTGTTTGATCGGAATTTTCCCCCGAGTTGCTGACTGTTCCATCACAGCTGTTGACCTTGGCTTTTATTAATTATTATGACTTTCTGCCAACGATTAAAATCACTCCACATATGTATTTCACTGTACATAGTAATTTTATCCTCAAATTACATATTTATATATTGTAAGTGTAATGGCACCCAGGTTCCTCCTGATGAAAGGCATGTAAACGACTGCTATAAAACTTGCAAAGTTTTTTTAATCGGGCGGGGTTGATGTGTGTGTAACCATCACTTTAGGGAGAACAGAATGATGTTTAATCAAAACTCTTTTTTCATGACAAAAAAAGCATATTAAACCACTGGGCAAGCAAAAATCTACAAAACTGGGAATAGGTATACATGTATAGTAATAAACAAAACAAACATACCAATCCATGTCCAAATCCAAATCCCAAAGCAAAGTTAAAACTTTGAAACTGACAATTTTAGTAAAACGTGTGAAATTCCTCGCGGGAAGTGAGGCCGGGTGTTCCGGAAGGTAAACCTCCTCCTGTTAGCTAGACGCTTGGATACCGAGACATAATACAACATGTATTTATAAAAAATATCGTGATGACGGACATATAACTTTCTGAGGCATCGATAGGCATAGACTTTCAATATCACTGCGTCAAAAGTTTATTTGTAAGCATCTTTCTCCTTTGTGTAATTTATTATTTGCTTGAATGGTCTCAATGTAGAATGAGCAACTTTCAACCTGCAGCAACTCTTAAAAGAAATTCAAACGTAAATCATAATTAGAATGTTGCCAATGTACATGAACAATAAAAAAAAAAGAAAAAAGTTCTTATTAATTGATATCTCCCTTTTAGTATTTAAACAAACTTTTAGGTGTTCAGAAAAAATAAGACCTATAAACTTATGTTATGTTTTATAGTACCACTTTAACTTCAGCGCTTAAGAGTATTTTGTGGCAATCAAAAACAAAAATACTATTTCAAGTGCAAATCACTATCACAAAGAAAATTAAAACAATTCTCGCGAAAATTAACTGACGCGAAATTTTCCGATTTCTGTAACAGTTGTAAAGATTAATTTTCATGCACTTTTAAGTAAGTTACCATTGAATCTCATGTCGAAGATGAACTACTAGTTTTTTCTCTCATCAATAACTGTTAAGCATTTTGTTCTACGTTAATATCCGTCAGTGGACAAGGTATGTCAATATCCGTCAGTGGACAAGGTTGGTATGTACTTTCATGTTTATTACATCCAAGCTCACCCCACGTTAATTATACCTCGACAATTTCTTGGCTACTTCTATCTTTATTTCTGCAGGTTTTTCGTCACTAACTATCCATATTTCAGCATTTAAGCAGCCCAGATTCATTCACTTTTTACCTCTTTGTTAAACTTTTGACTATTATGTATTGTACAGTGTGAGCTAATGAACAGTTTTGGAAACTTCATATAAATTGAAATAAAAATGCACAATATAACATTTCTATGCAATGATGTTAAAAATATCAGTTGTTAAACGAGTCTCGTAGTTTGTATATAAACCAAAGTTTTATAAACCAGTCACATGTTCAGAATTTGTACCAATTTAGTTTTCAATCCAGGCAAAATTATTTGAAATTTTTTGAAATTCCAAAATTCTTATAAATTATCAGTTCTGTCTTTTCCATGCACCGAATTTTTTCTGTGTTTTTCTTCTTCTTAAAGTATCTGTTTTCTTATTTTCATTTCTTTCTGTATATAAGTTATCGTACTTCGTCTGTAAAAACAACAATAAAACAATAAATCTATGAAAATATGTATCAAATAAAGTTGCACTCCAATTGTGTCATCATTAAAAAATATATGTTAAAAAACCAATAAAATGACCATTGTTGGCTTGTTCCCTAATCATGTTTTTCTAGATTTGTATATGTTAATTAATTTATTTACTTATGTATCTATTTACTGAATAAAAATATTGTTTGAACAGCAAAAAAAAAAGCAATATAATCTGCAATTCTCGTCACGTGACAAGAGTGAATGGGATTCGCTATTTACTTTTATATGAAATGGGATCACGTCATTTGACGCTTTCCCATAAAAACGACCTTATGGTATTTCCGACGTAAACATTTTCTAAAACTTTCAGCACCACTGTTGAGATGTATTGATCACGTGATATACTGGCAAACCCCATTAAAATTACATTTTAATTAAATTAAACATTAAAATTTAAAAGACAAGAACTAATTAGACCTATCACTGCTGTGAACATATACCACTCTCGTCACCCGACTATAGTGAATGAGGTTCGCAGCTATTACACGTGGTACGCCATAAGGTTTGTGGGGGACATTTTTTCATCGGAAATGAAATCACAATTGATGCTTTCCCGTACAAACGACGTTACTCCGAGATCTGCAGCGTAAACATTTTCTAAAATGTTTCCTACAAAAGTTAAGTGGCATTGATTGCATAGTACATTGATAAATCTAGTTAAAGTTATAATCCACTAACGTTAGCATTTAAATTTAATGACAGAAAGCAATATAACCTTACATTGCTCTGACATATTTAGAAATATTATCTGTTAGTCTCGTCATATTACCAGCATTTGTATTTTTGATTTTCGAGTAATAACAGTGATGTTTGCTCTATCAATTATTTGGGATATTATTATATTCGGGTAAAAATCAATGTTTTGGGGATGATGCATGCAGATCCAATAGATTTAGAACGAGATTTACAGATCATAGTTATACACAATGCTTACAAGAATACGAAACAACAAATGAACGAACATGGAAACAAGATGAAATATACACCAATGGGATCACCAATTATATAACACCGTTCTAAACATAAACTCCTGAAATAATGTCCAATTTATTTTGATTTTTCAGTACAGACCTGTTGAAGGTTAACACTGAGCTAATGAAAACGGGTCAAAGCTCGTCTGTCGATTGGACAAAAACTGACTGAGAGATAGATAGCAGCTTTCGAAAAGCTGTCATGATATAGAAATCGAGAGACCGTAAATCGACACGTATTTTTTAGCTTAGTGTAAAACTAACAGAACTATATTGTATTTTGTAAAACCATACTTATTCTACATATTACAATAGTTGGCATGCATAAATAAGCCCACTACAAATAACAATAAGTATTATCTCTGGTGCAGCTCACGTTATGTATTGTGGACGTGTTAAAATACTTATAAATGCGGTGACAATATGGCTAAATAAAATAGAAGTTTAGTTCTTTAGCCAATAGTTACATGAAGTTTAGAGCGATGTCGATGCTATGAAATAGTAACATGAAGCTTAGAGCAATGTCGATGCTATGAAATAGTTACATGAAGCTTAGAGAGATGTCGATGCTATGAAATAGTTACATGAAGCTTAGAGCGATGTCGATGCTATGAAATAGTTACATGAAGCTTAGAGCGATGTCGATGCTATGAAATAGTTACATGAAGCTTAGAGCGATGTCGATGCTATGAAATAGTTACATGAAGCTTAGAGCGATGTCGATGCTATAAAATAGTTACATGAAGCTTAGAGCGATGTCGATGCTATGAAATAGTTACATGAAGCTTAGATCGAAGTCGATGCTATAAAATAGTTACATGAAGCTTAGAGCGATGTCGATGCTATAAAATAGTTACATGAAGCTTAGAGCGATGTCGATGCTATAAAATAGTTACATGAAGCTTAGAGCGATGTCGATGCTATAAAATAGTTACATGAAGCTTAGAGCGATGTCGATGCTATAAAATAGAAGTTCTATGTCTCCAAGCTGCTTGGAGACAGTCGTAAAGTCTTTTTGTGAGGTGTACTGCGTTTCATTTTTATAATGTTATTAATTTTGGCTGAGATGGCCAAGGACAGTTATGAGCACAAGTATTAGTATAAGTTATTTACATTGCAGCACAAACACAAACGTCTATCCCGTGGAGTATCAGTATACTGGCCTTCTTCAATATTTAATTTCAAAGTCCCACTGCGTAACTTGATTAATATCTTTACATTGAAGTCAAAACTTGGATAATGTTCTAAGAGAAATTCTGATTTGTAACACACATATGTAGACAGATTAGCATTATACACACAGACGCATACAAACTTTGGTAAAACCGGTCGTTTATACGGCACTTAATAAAGTCATTGTAAGTTTTAAATTATAGTCATAACATCTCTGAAATTTAGAGAGGGAGAGAGAGAGAGAGAGAGAGAGATGCTCTTTACATACCCTATACTTTTCTTCAACTTGCTTTAAATGCGACCATGTCTTGTAACCCTATGGAATAATATAAAATTTTATTGTTTTGTACACTAATAAATGGGTCTTTTTTTCATTCCTAACGTTCCTTTGAACAACCATAAGTTGGCAACAATGGTTGCAATTTCATTCCATTACCTATATTATTCCGAAACAATCAGTCATATTATAATCTTCCTTAACATGACCAATATGTCGGTAAAATGAAGTAATACGTCTATTTAAAATATAGTACCAGTATTAAATTATCATTTTCACTGTTGTCTGCAAATTATTGGACTTTTTTATCTGACTTAGTAGTTTATAAGGTACTGTCAGATGTATTTCTTCAACCACCCGCCAATGGCCCAACAGAACAGAGTAACATTACATGGCTTTAGGAGCTGATTATGCAACAAAACTAAAAAAAAATATATCCGGAAATAACCATTGTCATTGGAAATTATCTTTGGCATTTGTGCTGTAGTTTTGTTATATCGCATGCATGGGACACGTCTATACTAGCGTGATTGTATTTGTACAGTTAAATTTGTATGGATCCAACTTAAAATGACAGAAAATTCTAACTATGTATATTCTAAAATACAGTTTGGCTGACAATATCTACTACTACTGTCAATGACTTTCCAATTCGTGGGTTCAAACGCCCGGGGTTGCATGCGCTTAAACTTCAGTTTACAATAGATACGTCATTGCTAGTACGGATTTGTAATTTACAACAATGTATCTACAAAATGTATACTTACAGAAAGTATAACATTTATAATATATAACATCTGTATTATAACGTAGGTGACAACAAAAGCTACTATAGCCCATTTGTCTTCCTCAGCCCCCATGGATGCACCATCTATTGTAACGGACACTGCTGCATGCCAAACACATGTCAGGGCAACAAAGAATGAATTACCAATCACGTACTTATCCTAAAATAGAAGATAGATACTGAATGTAAAACTTAGTATCTGATTAAAATGTTAAGTATACAATGTACTTACTTCTTTACAAAAATCTGCCTTTCTTATAAAAGAAGGTAAAACATATAAATTTACTTCTTACTTCAAACATCAAGAAAAGAAATTGCAATTCAAATTGATTTGATAGTTTTCTCCAATACATATGGTAGCTTATTTCTGACATCCAGATAATTTCGGTCGACATAAAATTAAAATTGACATGTTCACTTAGTATTACGACGAGTCGAGATAATATGATGAAAAGTTGTGATAGTAAAATAAAAAGTTGAGATAAATAACACGACATGTCGAGATACTCATGTCGACTAGTCATAGTAAATATCTCGATTTAAGTATCTCGACATGTCGTGTTATTTACCTCAACTTTATTTTTTACTATTACAACATATATCTGTTAGGCACTTAACCTGTTGTAGGGAACGAGGACTTTAAATATAGAATTACGAAGGTGAGGGTGTGACTAGGAAACAGCAGCAATGACATAGAACAGTTACAAATAAGGATACATAATACGTAGACACATAAGTCACAGAAACAGCAGCAATGACATAGAACAGCTAGAAATAAGGATACATAATATGTAGACACATAAGTCACGAAAACAGCAGCAATGACACAGAACAGTTAGAAATAAGGATACATAATATGTAGACACATAAGTCACGAAAACAGCAGCAATGACATAGAACAGTTAGAAATAAGGATACATAATATGTAGACACATAAGTCACAGAAACAGCAGCAATGACATAGAACAGTTAGAAATAAGGATACATAATACGTAGACACATATGTCACAGAAACAGCAGCAATGATATAGAACAGTTACAAATAAGGATACATAATACGTAGACACATAAGTCACGGAAACAACAGCAATGACATAGAACAGTTAGAAATAAGGATACATAATATGTAGACACATAAGTCACGGAAACAGCAGCAATGGCATAGAACAGTTAGAAATAAGGATACATAATACGTAGACACATAAGTCACAGAAACAGCAGCAATGACATAGAACAGTTAGAAATAAGGATACATAATATGTAGACACATAAGTCACGGAAACAGCAGAAATGACATAGAACAGTTAGAAATAAGGATACATAATATGTAGACACATAAGTCACAGAAACAGCAGCAATGATATAGAACAGCTAGAAATAAGGATACATAATATGTAGACACATAGGTCACGGCAACAGCAGCAATGACATAGAACAGCTAGAAATAAGGATACATAATATGTAGACACATAAGTCACGGAAACAGCAGCAATGACATAGAACAGCTAGAAATAAGGATACATAATATGTAGACACATAAGTCACGGAAACAGCAGCAATGACATAGAACAGTTACAAATAAGATACATAATATGTAGACACATAAGTCACGGAAACAGCAGCATGACATAGAACAGTTAGAAATAAGGATACATAATATGTAGACACATAAGTCACGGAAACAGCAGCAATGACATAGAACAGTTTAGAATAAGGATACATAATATGTAGACACATAAGTCACGGAAACAGCAGCAATGACATAGACAGTTACAAATAAGGATACATAATATGTAGACACATAAGTCACGGAAACAGTAGCAATGACATAGAACAGTTAAAATAAGGATACAAATATGTAGACACATAAGTCACGGAAACAGCAGCAATGACATAGAACAGCTAGAAATAAGGATACATAATATGTAGACACATAAGTCACGGAAACAGCAGCAATGACATAGAACAGTTACAAATAAGGATACATAATATGTAGACACATAAGTCACGGAAACAGCAGCAATGACATAGAACAGTTAGAAATAGGGATACATAATATGTAGACACATAAGTCACGGAAACAGCAGCAATGATATAGAACAGTTAGAAATAAGGATACATAATATGTAGACACATAAGTCACGGAAACAGCAGCAATGGCATAGAACAGTTAGAAATAAGGATACATAATATGTAGACACATAAGTCACGGAAACAGCAGCAATGACATAGAACAGTTAGAAATAGGGATACATAATATGTAGACACATAAGTCACGGAAACAGCAGCAATGAAAGAACAGTTAGAAATAAGGATACATAATATGTAGACACATAAGTCACGGAAACAGCAGCAATGACATAGAACAGTTAGAAATAAGGATACATAATATGTAGACACATAAGTCACGGAAACAGCAGCAATGACATAGAACAGTTAGAAATAGGGATACATAATATGTAGACACATAAGTCACGGAAACAGTAGCAATGACATAGAACAGTTAGAAATAAGGATACATAATATGTAGACACATAAGTCACGGAAACAGCAGCAATGACATAGAACAGTTAGAAATAGGGATACATAATATGTAGACACATAAGTCACGGAAACAGCAGCAATGACATAGAACAGTTAGAAATAAGGATACATAATATGTAGACACATAAGTCACGGAAACAGCAGCAATGATATAGAACAGCTAGAAATGAAGATAGACGCATAAGTTATTGGTAGCATGATGCACTAATTATTTTGAAGTAGCAAGAAGATGATCTAGTAAATAAATTACTTAAAAAATCAGGAAAAATCCAAAAGTCTATCGAGCTCAACAGGTGAAGTACTGGACTATATATATAGTACAAAAAATCTGTGATCTTTTCCTAGGAACTATACAGTGTAGGAGGACCAAAGTTTAATCCCCGTTTTCCGCTTCCCGCTACAGAGGCATTATTAAATCAAATACGTTGTAACATTTACCAATTGTGTGAGATACGGTATTCCAGGAACAAACCGACTGATTGTAAATTTAAAAGTGACCCCTGACAGAAGTAAAATAAATCCCAGCCTGATTCTGAAGTCTGGCAGATCTCTGTCCACTGTAAATACTGAAAATGACAATAACGTGTTCAGCGTCTGAAATAAATAAATAGATAAAATTATTTTGATGTTTTTGTCTTTGAAATGTACTTAGAAATAGACAGATTTTTTAATGCTAAATACTCGATATTCACAAAAGTTTATCATGGGAGATAACTGCTATAAAATTTGATGCGTACATCTTCTTCGTGAGTATTGCTAACCCATATACCATTTTGAATGTATTTGTTGGTAAAAGTGTGATGAAAATGTATATGACAGTGTTACGAATATAACAGATGTTCGATGGAGTAGAACTAACTGTGATCCATTGCTAATGAAAACTAATTATAGTACTAATCATAATTATTTAAGTTTTTTTTTTAACTTACTGACATCTTATAATAATCTGGTACATAATGCACAAATACATTCTAGAAGGTAGCTAGAAAATCAATTTTATTTCGTGCGAATTATGAACTATACAGTATTTTTGGCAAAAAAGGTCTTCGTGAAAACTGTGATTTAAAAACAAATAAAAAGAAAAAAGTTACTATAATTACCATGATTAGGTAAACGTTCCAGAAGAAAAAACCCGGTCTCCGTCTGACAAAACATTTGACTTCCATAACAGGATTTTGTTTGCTTGAAAATATATCGTCCGTGTTAGTGGACCCTGGGATATACTCTACATACGGTTGTAAAGACCATTCATGATATCTTGGAAATGTGTCTGAATATACTTTAGAGATTTTTCTATCTTCCTCCAGAAATTCCACATTATCTGCAGACAACTTACTTTTAACTACGACTGGAAGTGACTGAAATATAATAAACATGTGTCAAACTACGGAAGCCGTGAGGGGACGTCAAACGAAACATTTGTGTGCTGCTTTGTCCGTTAGTGCTTAAACTTCACCAATGGATAACTATTTAAATACCTCAGTCTGAATGTAGTTTATTTATAATCAGTTTGTTAATTCGTTAGCCGAAGCTTGATGGTTTTCTACATCATCCTAAAAACTGACCGCCTCGATATAAATGAAAGAATCATGATCGGTACCAGTATTAAACACCTTAGTCACACTTCATGTCATATATTATCTGTAATAGTTTTTGAAAGACCGTTGATTGCAAACCAAAACACAAAATAACATTTTTTGGAGAGGCTGAATTAAAAACATTGATCATGATCAGATAGGGATTTTAATTTCTCACAAGTGCCAGAAATTAAACAAAACCTGATATCACAGTATGTAAACTCCGGTGTACGCGTAACGGAAGCTGGAAGCTGGGATCATCGAAGCGACCGTGTGATGTTGATAGCTTCTTTGACTGAAGTTTAGAGGTATGTACGCTCAAAATTAAATTGTCAAGCCTTGGATACCACTTACAATTTTGGTAACTGGAGTCAGTAACATTTGGACATTACAATTTGCCCGAAAATATAACCATATAATACCAAAAACACAATTGATCATCGACAGTCAGGAAAAAATCCAACCTCCTTTGCGTAAGATTAAATTAAACCTTAATTAGATGCTGATCGTGTCGTTTTATAAGGTAATTTGAACGAATAAACATCAAAGAGTTTGAATACAAATCGCATGTGCAAGATACAATAAGTATCATTTTGCCCCGGTGTATGCTTAGCTGCAATTCTTGCAAAATCATAACAACCGCCTAGCTTGGATTTTAATGTACTTTAGCTGCATTTATATGATTATCTCTTCATACAAATATTTGTGTTTGGTGCTGTTGTAAAACATTGCAAAATTAATTTTGTTCTCTGACAAAACGTTGCTTCGTATTAACATGTTTAAAGAATTGATATTTCGTAGCAGACATGGACAAGTTGTTCAAGCTCGAAAGGTAAGATGGAAGTTTTTTCGGAATCTATTTTTCATGCGAAATTTGCAAATTTACTTCAAAGTACAAATACAACTTGCACCACCATCTGTAGATTCGCAACACTTCAACAACCCGGCCATCTTCTGGATATCAGTCATTCTCGATTATCGTGTACATTTTTGGGGTCAAAATCTTGTGAATTAACTCTTTTGTGAATAAACCTTTCATAAATGGATTTAACACGGACAGAACAATATGTATATGTATTTTAATCATCTCTTCCAAAGGTTTAAATTTGATGAAACTTAATGGTAATCATGCCTTAATGAAGGGTTTCCTGATTGCACAAATGAGGGAGTTATATCCCCTTGAGGCCCTATAAGTAGTTAAATCTTCTCCCCTGAAGATACAAGAGATATAACTTAGATATTCCATTTGTAGCATACTAAGGACACGTAGTTTCAGATTTGCACAAAGCGTGGCTGTAGGGCTCAAAATGGGGAAATGACAAGGCTCTTAAATGGGAATTGCTAAACTACTATATTTGTCAATACATGTTTATCTGAAAAACTATCAACTTTTTGTATAAGCATGTGTACTAGATTATTGTAGGTATTGACCTTACAATCATTTTCATATATAAATGAAGGTCATAAGTACAAAGGTCAAGGTCACAGATGAAAACGAATACCAAAATGATACTATGAACTTTTTGTATAGGCAAATACATTATTCTAGGTATAAGCCTAACAATCAGTTTGATCTGTATATGAAGTTCATTGGATCAAAGGTCAAGGTCATAGTTGTGTAAGAATACTGAAAGGGCCTAGGCTTTCGCCTTTGTACTTTTTACTAGCTGTCCATACATTTATTTTAGCTAGACCTTAAATATTTAGATGTATACGGTGGCATTTTAAGATAAGTAATAATCAATTTCAATTATCCTTACATTAGGACAGATATCTACAATTCATGCACCAGGTATGACATTTTGCGGGGGAATAATACACTGGCATTGTAATATTATGTCCAAATTTCATAGAGAAATATTCATGGTACAAAAACGTACAAGTTTAAAAATCGAGTTGAATTTCATGCTTATTTTCAAGAGAAATCGGGTGCCGTCAGAAAATCGAGAATTTGAAAAGTATGAAAGATTTTATCATACATACGAAATTTTAAGTTCATGACATATGTGCTTATATCGCGTTTTCATCCATAAATGCAAATTTTGCTGTTAAAATGCGACACTAAATGTGGTTGATTTTTTCCGGGTTCAGACACTTGACAAAAAGTAATCCCGTTTTTTTCGACCGCAGAAGGTTTCAAGAAACAAAACCTAAACAAAATTTTCTCTTGGCATTTCCCCGTTATTAAGAAATCGAAACAAATGGACATGTGATTAGCGAGTTTTGTGAAAGCGTTTATGGTCTGCCGTAAATTGTTGGTCACTTAATGCGACCTTGAAAGTGTTAGCACATTTGCCTTTGACGTCGCATACCATTGTTTCTATTATTTTGGCACTGAACTGTTAATAGTAAGGAAAACACAGTTTCTTTTGCATTTGAACGGAATCGAATCAACGAAAGGAAAGCAAAGTTATTGTCTGCAAGTTCTTACATGGGTGCATTTAAAAGAAATCGAGGTTATGCTACTTAAAACAATAATTTCTGCATAGACGCATTTCAACATAGCATTATATGTATGTTCATACCTGGATGTCAAATGGATAAGTTCTCAAGTTCATTTCTGTGTAAAATGTTGCTCTTTGTCGATGTTTCTCTATGATATAAGCACTGCCTTTTTCGTCTGCGTCCAATACGTTCCATATCACATGTGATTTCTGTGTAACAACATTATCTAAAGCTATGCCTGGGTTCCAGTAGGATTCGAACTTGATTTCGGAATTGGCCTGAAAAACATGAATTATAATTAGATCAAACACAATAAAGGTTTTTTGGTCTTTTAAACTGCTTTAGACTGCACCGTTTAATTTTCTCTATACATATTATAATTACTTGTTTTAAGTTGCCCACAAGTTCTTTTACACCGAATGCCAAGTTTGAGTGAATGCCTCGAGTCATGATATCAAAGACATATTCAGTACATAACACACAATGCAGACTGGGCGAAATTTTACACTGAATCAGTCAACGAAAAGACGTCTACACTCGGATGTCGATTAGTCGCGATATGGATCGAACAACTGTCGAGAGATAAATAGTAGCTTCCGAAAGCTACCTCCGAAATATATCTTATAAGGGACAAAATAAACTGCTGGTCAGCTGGTCAACACCAATTCGTCACCGAACCGTTCAGGGTTAAACACCTCTTCACAGCAATTTTCATATTTTGGTTCAGGAAGAAAGTAGTAATATAGACTTTGTCCTTTCTAAGCTTCACCAGTCTTTGTTATATTTTAAAGCAACTTACCCTTGAATGGTCCAGAGAAAGTTCCCTCCATCTGGCCTGATAGAAGATGTCAGCTGTGAACCTCCCCAATACTACATCTATATCCTCTATCTTCAAAAACGAAACCTTTATAAACACCTTTCGCTAAATTATATGAACAAGCCATGATTAAAAATAGGTATTACTGACTGAAGAGCATGTTACAAAATGTTCTAACCAAGAAATATAAAAAAGGAATATTGAGGCCACAAATTACGAGCGCATCATTTAAATGATTTGCTTTCTTTTGGAACCGATGTGATACTGCAATTTCTTCCAGACTTTTTTTCAATTTTGTAAAGTATTATAATCGTTATTGTTTATAATGTACCCCAAAATGTCCTTGGTATATAAGAAGCACAAATTCACAGCGGTTTTTTTCTTAGTGTGTGAAACTAAACAAAGTGGGCAGCGCATGTAGTCCCTTCGGTTCCATCATTTAAATGAGTGGAGAAATGGAGTTTCACTTATATGGAGGTGGTAGGTTCTGGGATGGCGTAGGAAACCGGAATGGTCGTGGAAAACCACCGATTTGACACTGACAAACTATCATAGACTAGGATCTGTCTCGATCGGGAGTCGAACTTAGGCGGCGATAGGTGTGATACGTAAGCGGTTGCTTTACACCACTCAGCCACCGAGGCGCAAGTGGTGTCTAATACCGTAATAGTTTTAATAACTAAGTAATCGTGACAATGGCAATGGAACATTGCTTAATTCTACCCCGAAAAAGAAGACGAGTTTTTGGTTACATAGTGCGCTGTGTCCCCTTCCGTCATTTGAGTACGAATTAATATATAATGTTCTTACCTTATTATTCATATTGTCTTCTACATTAGAGTTCGCTCTATGTGATGATAAATATAAACATTATTGAAATGACCTCACATAAATTTAAATAAGTCGTCAAAGTATATTTTGAATCGAGTTAAAGAAAATCGTAGGTACTTAATCGTATTTAGCCATTCTAATCCTTGATAATCCGATTCATACAATGTGTATGTATGTATGTATGTATGTATGTATGTATGTATGTAAAGCAAAGTCCTTATATACATATTATTTTATGCAACAAACCTTACCCGGTGCTTATATCAAAATTCGAGAAATGCATTAACTTTATATGCTTTTCCTGGAGTCTGTATAAATGTAAGTTCAAGTTTCTGACGACATTTTTGTTTCACGACAAGATAACTTGACCTAAACGCGATGTGTTTACTGCGGAAGACTATTGGGATATTCAGTAAAAGGGGCGCATTACATTTGCGCAAAATTTTAAAAAAAACCCTATATGTCATTTGCGCAAAGGGTGTATACTACTATTGCGCATATTTTAATTGCCCGTGTTAAACTGTTTAATAAACACCACATGAATTAAGACGCAACAGATCTGATGATATGTCTGCTAGGACCTCTAAAATAATTTGGACAGAACTCCAAAACAGAAGAAAATATTTTGTTGCTTAAAGATGTACAAAATGTCGCTGTTGCATTATACAGAGAATGTCGGAAAATTACTAGCCCTTCCCAAAGGTAGAGACAGCATCCATGTTGCATTGAATGCCTTGGAAATTTCAATCAACAAGTTGAAAAATATGTTGCTTGTAAACGGTCTTCAGATCGTATTTATTATATTTTCAACGTTTCTTGAAATTAATGAAATTTTCGTTGATAGTGTTAAGTGAACATGGCAATTACGTTTTGCGCAATCGTAATATAAGCCTTTGCGCAATCGTCATATTTATTTTGCGCAAAAGTCATATGGATTTGCGCAAATGTAATGCACGACAGTAAAATAAATTATACTGAGGGTTATAACGCTACATGTAATTAAAGGTTTATAACGCTTTTTCTCGTTATTACGCCTTTAAATTCGCGTTATAACGCCATTTAATTCGTGTTAATACGCCTTTCTTATAACGTTATAACGTATATTTTGTGTTATTATATAATCTACTCAATAATCCATGTAATACGGTCATACAATAAAAATCGTATTGAATGAGTATGACGTCATAAAAGCGTAAAAGTCATGATCATTCCAGAGTGACGTCACATAATTGACCTGGTTCACAATTGTTTGTTTCATTTCACACTGTTGATTCTAATTAAGCTGATACTTTTCTTCTAAAAAGAAGATACATTGTATTTAAATTGAAAATGTTTGTTTTGTTTTTGACAGACTATTGTTTACTTTTAATATTTCAGCAGGATTACTTTTGGCGCATGTCCACAGTTACGTGAAATTGTTGTGTTTCGGTCAATCAGCTGTTTTCTTATAATGAGAAGACAAGTTTAAATCTACGAAAAACCCGTTTTTATGGGATTATATAATAAATAGAATCTTGCATTCGTGTTTATGCAATATTGAATTTATTAAACTCGTTGAATAAAGTTTTATGCAACTCGCCAAGGCTCGTTGCATAAAAAATTATTCAACTCGTTTAATAAATTCAATATTACATAACCACTCATGCAAGATCCTCTAATTATAACACTTTGTCGCCTTTCAATATGCGTTATTACGTCATTTAGCTGTTTGCATTTTTAATTCGAATAAATACATATTATAGGTCCATCCAGAAAGTTTGGACACCCCATAAAAGTGATTCATAGCTAGCTTATAACAATTTTTGACACGCTTTGTCAATGATTTGTTTAATAGTTGGTTACACGTGACATACCACTAGATTTAATCGATGTAATTTGGACACACTAAAATTGCAAAAGACACTGTTATCTCCCTTTATATATTCCAGACACAAAAACGGGTGTCCTTTGGCAAAAATGATTTTAAACACTGAGAACAAAACATCTGTTGCACAACATAAGTAAAAATGTTTTTTCTAAGTCAAATAATACTGTAAAACATATTTTTACAGTAGAAAATGGACGTTATGCGAAAAATAAATAATCGTTAAATACACTGACCAAAAATTCAATTTTACCGTATTTGTAAATAATTTAGTATTTTCAATACAGAAGGAATTTTAAGAGATAAAATGATATGCTTTACTTAGAAAGTGCTTAATAATCGCTTGGAACTAAGTGTTTAAAGTCGTTTCCAGTATTTTCGATTTATTAAGTCCATATTTGAGGAAATAGGATTTTCCCCTAATATTTTCATCTTTTTTATCACTCACTGTTCACTAAAAACTAAAATTGAAACTTTTATCAATTATTTCATTTAAATAACATTCAAGTTAGTATATAAAAATTGTCTTTCAACAAATATAAGTTAACAAAACACCAAGTACTAAGACCATCAAAATTGCTCTTTTACAAAGGTTATAGAAGAGGATGTCCAAACTTTCTGGATGGACCTGTATAAAGAGAATCTATAATGAGTTTCAGATCGAGATAAGGAAACTCCAGTGGAATGGTCACATATTTTCATCTCAAACGAGGCTCTGCCAAGTTTAAGTTGAAAATATCTGACCACGAGATTTCATAATTCGGTCTGAAACGAGTAATTAATTATTTTTCTCGCATATAAAATCTAATATCGTAGCATAAAAGCATTGAAATTTCCTACTACAAAGCAAGATTTTGCTAACGGATGAATACGTGTATGACGTAATGCTGTAACGTCATCAATGACGTGTAGCTCAGAGCAGAAATGTGAACCTACGCGATAATAATTAACAACAAAATACATCTTATATTTTATATACTTATTGGTCAAATTAATTCTTTTTATAACAAATAATAATAATAAGTAGAATTAAGAATTATAGAAATCAGTGGTTAGGGAAATAACTGTAGCATATTATGATATCCCTCGTATCATGAATTATGTCCTTTACTTTGCAAAAAAAGTCCCCGTTGTAATGAGATACCCTACACGTGCCCACGAGGGGTGCGATATGGGAAAAATATCGTACCACCTATCCCGTGAGATTAATTTTTCACATATGCGAGAAATGCCTTTATTCGCGTTATTACGTCTTTCAAGGGTTTTTTTTCCATTCACTCAAATAAGCTTTCGTAGTAAACCAAGTTCACTTTAAAATTTAAAGATTTGAAAAAAAGCCACAAAAAACAAAGATTTGGACAAAAGGTTGCATAGACCTAGTATTCGATTATTTAGCATTTTTGATTGCCTATTTATGACTCTTTAGTGAATTTAGTGTCACACCCCCTAAGGGGTTCATCGTTCTAGTTAATTTTTTTTATGTCTATGCATTAAAATGATTTAATATTTCAATGAGATCAATATATTTTGTTATTCTGAATTACTTTTCTATCTTATACCAATATACACATTACAGACCTGTCTAAAATTTATCATTTGGCTAACGAATCATGCCGACTCGTCGAAAATTTATCACTTGGCTAACGAATTCATGCCGACTCGTCGAAAACCACTTGGCTAACGAATTCATGCTGACTCTTCGAAAAATTATCACTTGGCTAACGAATTCATGCCGCCGACTCATCGAAAATTTATCACTTAGCTAACGAACTCATGCTGACTCGTCGAAAATTTATCACTTGGCTAACGCATTCATGCCGACTCGTCGAAAATTTAACAATTGGCTAACGAATTCATGCCGACTCGTCGAAAATTTATCACTTGGCTAACAAATTCATGCCGACTCGTCGATAATTTATCACTTGGCTAACGTATACGTATTCATGCCGACTCGTCGAAAATTTTACACTTGGCTAACGAATTCATGCCGACTCGTCGATAATTTAACACTTGGCTTAACGAATTCATGCCGACTCGTCGAAAATTTATCACTTGACTAACGAAATAATGCCGACTCGTCGAAAATTTATCACTTTGGAAAAAAATAATGCCGACTCGTCGATAATTTATCACTTGGCTAACGTATACGTATTCATGCCGACTCGTCGAAAATTTTACACTTGGCTAACGAATTCATGCCGACTCGTCGATAATTTAACACTTGGCTTAACGAATTCATGCCGACTAGTCGATAATTTAACACTTGGCTAACGAATTCATGCCGACTCGTCGAAAATTTATTACTTGACTAACGAATTAATGCCAACTCGTCGAAAATTTAACACTTGGCTAACGAAATAATGCCGACTCGTCGAAAATTTATCACTTTGGAAAAAAATAATGCCAACTCGTCGAAAATTTAACACTTGGCTAACGAATTCATGCTTATCTCTGTCCTTTGTTAGCTAAATCTAGCCAGCATTTCGGCAAGTGCTTTCTATTTCTAGGGACCTTTTTCAGCCGCTACTATATATTTCACGGTCATTTATCCATCAGCTGAGTGTTAAACTTTCGACAGGTCTGTACTGTACTTAAAAAAATGACGAGGTCCATTAATATTATCAGTCACGTTTGTTTTTATGACATATATTTCTTATAGTTTTGTTGGTGTTAGATGTCATTTTAGAAATATTTCAAAATGGAAAATCGTTCAAACGTAGATGAGATATGGATCAAATTGGGGAAATACGGAAAGTATCAAACAAGACATCTAATAGTGACAATATGTGCCTCCATTTCCATGGCTTGTCATATCGTCTCATTCGTATTCATAGGTAAATACAACATTTTATAATCAAAATAATGTCTTGGCTCTTTGCATTTATGCATTTTATTCACAGCCGTGTATACATTTACGCATTTCCTATTTCCGTAATCATGTTTTACCTTCACGGGAAAGCGCGGGTATTGAGATCAAAACTAAGTACAAGTTTGTTCAAGACAATAAGATTTGTTTGATATTGTATAATTTTTTATTCCATGTTAAACATATTTGTATTGGCTATGGGTATTCTGCGAGAACTGGTAACATTTATATTTTGGAAAAATCTTTGTCTCATGCAGAAATGAATTTTTAGTGATAGTTCATATCAAATTGCAGAAATGAGATGCACCAATCTGTGGACGCTTTTGTATTTTAAAACAAAACTAGAAAAACTGTGAGCCACAACCTCACAAAAATACCCCCCCCCCCCGCTCCCCCCCTAATAAAAAAATCCATCTGATCAAATTTTTAAATCGGAGGTCAAAATCTACATTATATCACAAAGATTGTGTGAAAGTTTCATGAAAATCCATTGAAGGGTTTAGGAGGAGTTGCGGATAAGAGATAGGTACCCTAAGGTGTAACGGAAGGACGGAAGGACGAACACACGGACGGACACCCCTATCACTATATACCCCCCACTTTTTAAGCGGGGGTATAATAAGCATTGCGGACATAAATAATACTTTTAGTAACGATATAATATTGCGGAAATGAAATGCGGTGATGAGACCTGTCGAAAGTTTAATACGAAGCTAACCAGTCGACAGCTCATCACAGTGCCTCGTTATTTTTAACAAAACAATATTTTCTGCGCCTGCTATCTATCTCCCGACAGATTTTTTAGTTACCTGTCTATCTTCCGGCAGCTTTTTGTGTCACTAGCTGTCTATTTACCGGCAGTGTTTTGTGTCACTAGCAGTCTATCTACCGACAGCTTATTGTGTCACAAGCTGTCTATCTCGAGCTCCCGGCAGCTTTTTGTGTCACTAGCCATCTACCGGCAGCTTTTTGTGTCACTAGCTGTCTATCTACCGGCAGTGTTTTGTGTCACTAGCAGTCTATCTACCGACAGCTTTTTGTGTCACTAGCTGTCTATCTCGAGCTCCCGGCAGCTTTTTGTGTCACTAGCCGCCATCTACCGGCAGCTTTTTGTGTCACTAGCTGTCTAACTACTGGCAGTGTTTTGTGTCACTAGCAGTCTATCTACCGACAGCTTTTTGTGTCACTAGCTGTCTATCTCGAGCTCCCGGCAGCTTTTTGTGTCACTAGCCATCTACCGGCAGCTTTTTGTGTCACTAGCTGTCTAACTACTGGCAGTCTTTTGTGTCACTAGCAGTCTATCTACCGGCAGTCTTTTGTGTCACTAGCTGTCTATTTACCGACAGTTTTTTGTGTCACTAGCTGTCTATCTACCGGCAGCTTTTTGTGTCACTAGCAGTCTATCTACCGGCAGCTTTTTGTGTCACTAGCTGTCTATCTACCGGCAGTCTTTTGTGTCACTAGCTGTCTATCTACCGACAGCCTTTTGTGTCACTAGCTGTCTATCTACCGGCAGTCTTTTGTGTCACTAGCAGTTTATCTACCGACAGTCTTTTGTGTCACTAGCAGTCTATTTACCGGCAGCTTTTTGTGTCACTGGCTGTCTATCTACCGGCAGCTTTTTGTGTCACTAGCAGTCTATCTACCGGCAGCTTTTTGTGTCACTAGCAGTCTATCTACCGGCAGCTTTTTGTGTCACTAGCAGTCTATCTACCGGCAGCTTTTTGTGTCACTAGCAGTCTATCTACCGGCAGCTTTTTGTGTCACTAGCAGTCTATCTACCGGCAGCTTTTTGTGTCACTAGCAGTCTATCTACCGGCAGCTTTTTGTGTCACTAGCAGTCTATCTACCGGCAGCTTTTTGTGTCACTAGCAGTCTATCTACCGGCAGCTTTTTGTGTCACTAGCAGTCTATCTACCGGCAGCTTTTTGTGTCACTAGCAGTCTATCTACCGACAGTCTTTTGTGTCACTAGCAGTCTATCTACCGGCAGCTTTTTGTGTCACTTGCTATCAATATTTTAGTCACTCGACAGCTGAACTTTGACTCCTTTCTTTCGGTTTCTAGCTATCAATATCTTGTGGTCACTAAGCAGCCATACCTCGACTTCTTTTTGTTAAGCTCAGTGTTAAACTTTTGACATGTCTGTGTCATAAGTAATTCAATCATCTACTTGTTTTGTTCTCAGATCATGGCCGTAACTACCATTGAGGCAAGTGAGGCAGTTGCCTCACCTAGAATTCTGCCGATTTTTTTTTTAACCGATTTAATATTTTATGGGAAACAACAGACAATAACAATAAAAAAAAACATGAGATGTTTTTTCACATTATGAATAGCCATAGTGTTTTATGATCTCCACAAAATGGTTTTCACGTTTATGGCATGCCACGCAGTTCCGAATATTCACATTATAGTCAAACCTTTACTCACTATTCCTGCAGGTTCATGCTCATGCGAGAGATCATTCTCTGCCATGAGGCGACTGAAAGTGTGGAATAGATCAACAATGACTGGAACTCGGTCCTGTAGCCTGTCACTGTTACATGTTCATCGTGATGATGTTATTGGAAACGTTTGTCCTGAAAAAGTCCATAAGAAGTGGGACAGTACCGGAATTAGAAAAATCCCACTTGCTTTTGACATTGATGAATAGATTAGTCGACTCGATCAGTATGTCCGATTTAGTGTCATGTAGTTATTAGATGAAAATCTTCAGTCGTCGACATTTTCATTTATTGTAGTAATAATATTAGTATGCATAATTATATCTGTCGCCAACAAGTAACTCAGCTTGGTCTTTTTTATCTACATATTCTAAAACTTTGAAAAAAACAACATTTGTTCTTTATGTATGTAAAAAAAGTTATAAGGGAAGATTTAAATGCAACACATGATGTTTAACTACACCATTCACAGAATTTATTTTTACAGAGGACGTTAAGTCACTTTTGGTAGGCGGCACTTCGGTGCCTCATTGAAGAATTTCACCACAACTGACTAGATGAACATATCCAATACATCCGGAGATGCTAGCTCAAACTTTGGCATTACACTTGAAGCTTTATCAACTTGATCTATTTTTTTTTTCAGATCATTCCCTTCTTTCTTTTTTATACCGGGCTTCTACAAATATTTTATTTTCAGTTACAACCCCATTTTGATATCAAAATACATGAATTGAGTAAACATCTTTTAGCCTTTGAAATGCCAGGAAAATGCAGGAATTTGGCTTAAAGTTTTAACAATTTTCCGGGGGAGAAACGCGCCTACGGCGCATCAAATTTCTGCCTTACATACAACCTAGCACTTTACGGCCATGTTCTCTTACATTGTCTCCTTGTTTCTGTTAATTCTATTGTTTCTTGGTTGCGTTGGCTATTGCTAGGAGCTTGGTGTTCATTTATAAATTATCGTTGAGTAAATACCGCAAACCCTTTTTAGGGTGGAGAGGTGACATGACAAATAATTTTCAAGTGGTACAAATGGACGCTGACGTTACGTACGGTGTATACTATAAGTTACACAGGGCTTTGGCAGGTTACACGGTCCCATGTACCCCGTCAAAGATTTATGTACCCTGAGCCGCGCGGTGTATACTATAAGTTACACAGGGCTTTGGCAGGTTACACGGTCCCATGTACCCGTCAAAGATTTATGTACCCTGAGCCGCAGGCGAAGGGTACATTCATCTTCGACGGGGTACATGGGACCGTGTAACCTGCCAAAGACCTGTATAACGTTTTTGTCACCCTTCAAAGCGTTACTAGTAGTATCTTTTTAACCTCTATTTCATATTTTGTGTGACTTGAGTACGGTGTCGCCATGTTTGTTTACTGTAACTAGACGTCATCGTTGTACGAGTTACTTCCCTTTTACCGCTAAATGTCGCGTGCGTTCATCTACCAGGGCAGATTTCCGAACATAGTTCCATGTACCCCGGCAAGTTAACCAATCGCTATGCGAGAAATTTCTTTGAAGGGTGACAATATAAGTTATACAGGGCTTTGGCAGGTTACATGGTCCCATTTACCCTGTCAAAGATTTATGTACCTTGAGCCCCAGGCGAAGGGTACATTCATCTTTGACGGGGTACATGGGGCCGTGTAACCTGCCAAAGCCCTGTTAAACGTTTTTGTCACCCTTCAAAGTGTAACAGTTGGATCTTTTTAACTCCCATTTCGTATTTTGTGTGACTTGCGTACGTTGTCGCCATGTTTGTTCACTGTAACTAGACGTCAGTGATGTACGAGTTACTTGCCTTCTACCGCTAAACGTCGCGTGCGTTCATGATCATGTACCCCGGCAGATTTCCGAACATTATAAGTTATACAGGGCTTTGGCAGGTTACACGGTCCCATGTACCCCGTCAAAGGTTCATGTACCCTGAGCCGCAGGCGAAGGGTACATTCATCTTTGACGGGGTACATGGGGCCGTGTAACCTGCCAAAGACCTGTATAACGTTTTTGTCGCCCTTCAAAGCGTTACCAGTTGGATCTTTTTAACTTCCATTTTGTATTTTCTGTGACTTGCGTGTGTTGTCGCCATGTTTGTTTACCGTAACTAGACGTCAGAGATGTACGAGTTACTCCCCTTTTACCGCTAAACGTCGCGTGCTCTCATGTACCCCGGCAAATTTCCGAACATCGTTCCATGTACCCCGGCAAGTTAACCAATCGCCATACGAGAAATTTCTTTGAAGGGTGACAAAGTTCCATGTACCCCGGCAAGTTAACCAATCGCTATGCGAGAAATTTCTTTGAAAGGTGACAAAAATCTATGTACTTTAATGGTATTATTATAAGTCCTAACTTTAAGTAACTGTAATAATTTTGATAAACAACTTGCAGGGAATAAAATACATAGAGGATCTTAGATGAGTGGGGGTTTAATATGAAATTTATTAAACGAGTTTAATAATTAAATAGGCCACGAGCCTTGGCGAGTGGCATATTTAATTATTGAACGAGTTTAATAAATTTCATATTAAACCCTCACGAGTCTAAGATTCTATATATCACATAACTCAAAATACCGAGACATAATGACATGTACATATTATTGATGCCATATAGAAACAGACGATTTCTATCTGGGTCAGACAAATCACCTCCAAATTAACTGCGCAAGTAAGAATATAGTTCTATTTGGTTATAGTAAAAGTAAATTAATCACCTAGAAAAAAAGACATAATCAGTATGTAAGTTTAAATCATAATATTTTTCCGAGTGCAACAAAATTATTTTTCAAAGAATCGGAAGAGTCTTCAAAAGTCTAAAAATAAACAGCAGACTGACACAGTTTTCATATGACGTCATTAGGCACGACCGCTACGTAAATCTGATTACGTCACAATCAAGTGATATTACATGGGTACCTGTGTAATACGAAAAATATTACACCGTTTTATTCCATCAATAAACATGAGGGTTATGTGATATATAGAGGATCTTGCATGAGTGGTTATGTAATATTGAATTTATTCAACGAGTTTAATTAATTCAATATTGCATAAACACGAATGCAAGATTCTATTTATTATATAATCCCATAAAAAACGGGGTTTTCGTAGATTTAAAACTTGTCTTCTCGTTATAAGAAAACAGCAGATTGACCGAAACATAACAAGTTCACGTAACTGTACATCCGCCAAAAATATTAAAAGTAAACAATAGTCTGTCCACAGGATACAAAAACAAAACAAACATTTGATTTTCAATTTAAATACAATGTATCTTCTTTTTAGAAGAAAAGTACGAAAGTATCAGCTAAATTAGAATCGACAAACTGTCAAATGAAACAAACCAGTAGGATAGCCAAGTCCAAATTGTGCGTTGGTTTTAAAATTTGAGACCTTCCGCGGTAAATAAAAAGGGATTACTTTTTGGCAAGTGTCTGAACCCGAAAAAAAATCGCCATTTTCAGAATCGTTTTTATACCATAAAATTAACATTTCTATCTACGAATATGATGCAAGCGTGTGAGGAATTAACTAAACTTTCTACATGTATCAAAAAGTCCGAGATAAAACGCCACATTTACTTAAAATTACTGATATCCCGACGATAACCGATTTCTCTTGAAAATCAACAGAAATTTCTTCTTCATTTTTGAAACTGGTACGTTTTTTGTGTAAAGAATACTTTTCCTAGAAATTTTGATACAATGTCAGAAAATTATTATAGTATACGCCAGTAAATTATCGTACCTGGTGCATGAGGGTTAAATATGCGAAAATCGCAAAAATCCAACAGCATGATTTCAGTACGTCTTGTTGTCAATGAAAACAAATATGGCCGCGACCTTGATAAACATTGTTCTAACGTAATGACGTAAACAACGTTCCCTGTGTCAAATATATAGGTCAACTGTCTACTGTATACACAGTACATGCAATGTACAGTACAGACCTGTCGAAAGTTTAACACTAAGCTAACCAAAAGAAGTCAAAGCTCGACTGCCGAGTGCCCAAGGTATGGAAAGGTAGCGGTCTAAAAGTTGCCGAGAGATAGATGGCAACTGCTGTCGATATAAACATCAAACGAGGAACCAATATGGGCTGTCAGCACTAATTCGTTAGCTGGATGCTAAACTTTGTACAGGTCTGTACTGTATTTATTGATTTTTTTTGCAACAGGCATCCTCATCTGGCACACATCATATGACTTGTGTTTGTTGATGGAGATACTTTAGGACCCCAACAGGAATAAATAAATAGGGCCTACATTAAAAAAATAGAAATGATAAATAAATAAATAAATAAATAAAAAAGAAATTCTACAGAGAAATAAGTTAGAGCTGGGACACAGTAATGTTGAGCAGGTTACAAAATGTCTAGCAGGTTAGAGATGATAGATAAATAAATAAATAAATAAATAAATAAATAAATAAATAAATAAATAAATAAATCAGAAATTGTTCAGAGAAATAAGTTATAACTGGGACACAATATGTCAGCAGTTAATAAATAAATAAATAAATAAATAAATAAATAAATAAGTAAGAAATTCTACAGAGAAATAAGTTAGAGCTGGGACACAATATGTCAGCAGTTAATAAATAAATAAATAAATAAATAAATCAGAAATTCTACAGAAAAATAAGTTAGAGCTGGGACACAGTATGTTGAGCAGGTTACAAAATGTCTAGCAGGTTAGAGATGATAATATAAATAAAAATAAATAAATAAATAAATCGGACATTCTACAGAGAAATAAGTTAGAGCTGGGACACAATATGTTGAGCAGGTTAGTGATGATAAATAGGGTAAATACATAAAAAGAAATTCAAATAAGTTGCATTTTGTCTTTCCTCAAGGTACTAACATGAAATGGATGTGGTATGGGTACCATGGAAAGCAACCTCAGATATTTTTTGGAAAAATAAAACAAATATTTTTATATGAACAAAATTAACATTTAAAAAATAAAAGATATTGAATTACTAAAAAGTTAAAAAAAATTATGAACAGGCAGATAGAAATTTTGTCATATTGTTGTTTGTTAAATGAATGACAAGTGGGCCATAATAGCATTTAAAAGGACTAAAATTGTCTAAATTATCATTTAATTTAGAAACTACACAAACAGGTGATTTTATGGGGGACAGGTACTTTCTAGTTGTTCTGGCTGTGATAAATAGATAAACCATTTACAAATAAATCAAAAACTATGGGATCATATGACAGTGTTCATTCTAGAAAGGGGCTGTTGATCCTTTATTTTGCCAAATGGCACCATTGTAAAGGCCATAGTGGGCCACATTTGAAATTAGATTTCAAATGCAAGTTCAAAATATTTGATAGCATTGTCATATATAAAAGCTACATTATATAGAACTTTTAAATACTTCATTACAAAAGCTTTTACATCAGCCTAAAAGACTACAAGTCACATCAAACATTAGACTCTAATGTTTGATGTGACTTGTAGTGTATGCAAAATTATTGATGTTATTCAACTTGTTATTAGAAGAATTTTATTAGAAATGGACCCATCTGAAAAAATCCTAGAATGAACACTCATGGTTATTACTGTTTACACATAATGGAACATTTTTCAAAGAAAAATGCATTATGTGTGACTAAACCAACTTTGTAAATTGCAATAATGTTGAATGTCTCATTTCATGTAAAATTAAAACATAACAATATCTTTAATACATTAGGAATTAGATATCATCAGACATTTATGAATGTTTCATTTTATATAGAATTAAAAAAAAATCAACACATATCAATATCCTTAACATACTGGGAATTATATACCATTACACATTTATGAATTGAATACTTCTCTTGATACTGAATACCTCTTTTTTCACCACATGAAATGCTTTTCATGCACCCTTGTCTGAAGTGTAGCATACAGTAACAGCATAGGTTAAAATCTTACTATGTCAGAAAGTTTGCCAGTTCTCTTGTTGAAGGGTGTTTTTTACCTCAGGGATGAAGCCTAACTATTTTGAGCTAGGGGCCAGCTCACTTCATAAAAGAATTTGTAACAGTAATAAATGGCTTAAATGTGTAAACATTAAGGGACCCAGACTGGATTTTAGAAGTCATTGGCTACTTGGCCCCTGCTTATCTTCATCCCTGTACCTAGTTTCCCCCTTAATCTCATTTACCTGATTATAATTGAAATAATCTTGAATGGAGTGTGTTTACCAACCAATTAATTCTAAATTTAACTGTTAAATCAATAAATCTGGAATAGGCCTGTGTGTTACAATTATTTTGAATTCTTTCAAACTAATAATGCCCATTTGGATACACTGTGTCATAAATTTCACTGCATTTGCATAAACTTATTTCTTAATGTTATTATCAAACCAGTTCCCATGAATTTTCCTGAAAGGTGATATTTATTTATCAGAATTTTACAATTTTACAGAAATTACTGAAATTCCTAAATATTTTACAGATCTGTATTTAATCATTATAATATGGAGTTAAATTTTTAACCAAGTCAAATGAAATCCACATGATTGGTATTCACTTTTCCTATTTCCTACTTCCACATACTGACATTATTAGTTATCTGGTTTTTAGGCAGGTGATATGGAATTTTACAACCTTTCTGAATTTCTTATTTCCTGAGGCGCAGCCGAAAGAAATAAGAAATTCAGAAAGGTTGTAAAATTCCATATCACCTGCCTAAAAACCAGATAACGAATTTATCATTTTATTCAGACTTATTTTTTCAAAATTTTGTAGATGAAAAAAGATTACAATAAAAAGAAACCCGAAAACCGTATATTTGTAAAATAAAGTTTATGTTTTCTTTATCAATGAACATAAAATAACAATTTTAATGAAAAAATTAACAACGAATAATTTAATTTCTAAATTCTGTTACATCAGGCTGTGATACAAACACAGTGCAAGTGTACGCGCTCGTTTTTCATGTTATACTCCAATAAAATAACGCAACCATAGCAACGCCGACCGTGAACTACCTTTACTCCCATCAGCTGGTTTCAGGGGTCAGAACGTCTCACATCAATTATTTGTACTGTGTTATTTAATTTTTTTAAAGTTCGTTTTTTCACAATGGAATGATTCATGATTAAAAATATAATATGAAAACAATTGCCAAAGTGTTTTTTTTAATATTTTGTTTACATCGGTGATACAATTAACATTGATCAGCATGCATATGTACATGTCCGTTATCGGCGATTTTAACTTGGGGGTGCGGAAACAATATTCATTTTGAAGGAATATGACATGGAATATCTTTAAACATCAATTTTCAAGCTTTTTCAAGATGAGTTTGGTTCGGTTGAAGTGTCACCACACATGGCAACTACCATCATCGGTGCCGGCATTTAAAGCACTTGGAGGCCCTCCACATGTACAGGTCGGACTAAAATTAGAATGTGAATTTAGTGAGAGTTACTTCCCTTTCGCCGTGTATCGGTTACCAGGAGTAAGCGATGTCGAGTTTAATTTATTGATAATATCGGAAATTGAGAGCGCAAAATTTAACTAGAATATTAAGATAATACACAATAAAATATACACCATGTGTCAATTTGATTGATACTTACAAACTAAGCGTAAATTTTACTCTGTTTATTGCCCAATTGAACTGTATGGTGGCGGCCATTACCGCTCTATTCACTCTTTCTTATTACCCGTGTATATTTTTATTTATTACCCGAGTAAATTATTTATCACCCTTGTAAAATTGTAATATCGGTATTTACAAGGACCTTATTATCCAATCAGATCGTAAAGAAATTATCTGAAAAATGATAAAGTCTATTTTAAATGTTATTTGTGCTATGTCAAGTTGACTTAAAACTTTTAATGAAGCAAAGTAGTCAACTTTTCATGTCTAAATTGTACTAAAATAATAATGCCGGGGTTATTGGCATCAGAACAGAAACAAAAATCTAAATAATAAAGACCAATGTTGTGTTGACTCTGGCTAAACTAACATGGGAGATGTTTCCTCATTTTGGGAAATATTTCTTAAAGAAAAATCCAGTCTAACCCTCTTTAATGATGTTAGCTTATTTATCCAATGATATGTACTGATATGACAGACATGTCCTGTTTATATTTTGCCAGCAAAGCAAAAATCAGTTGGTAATTTTCAGTAATTCTGAGTCCCTAACTAGTTCTACATGAGCAGGTTGCACTGTACACTGTATTGGTACAGATCCCGAGACCATATGGGTAACATTAGAACACATCCGTATCTTATGTGTTCCACAGCCATGCAGATCGATCATACATGACAAATAAGGCAAAAAAGCTTGACTATTTTGTCCAAAATACACGATGACATTTTCTGCATGCTAAAATTGTGATCGAAGCGGGACGAATGCTAATCAAATATGTCCGACTGGAAGTAGTTCCAAAAAATCGGCAGATTAGACGAGAAATGAGGTGAAAATACAATATTTTTAAGGAAAAACTTACTTTATTTCAACAAAAGTATCTCCACAGCGTCTCTCAATTATCAAATTTATACATTGCATACAATAAGGAAGCTGTCTTAGCATTTTTTCTGTGTCAAATTAGCCGGAAAGGGGGCGGCCCATGATCGAGAATCCGGCAATGTCATCGATTTTTTCGACATTTGAAACTGGTACGTTTTTTGTGTAAAGAAAATTATTTGACAAATTATACATCAAAATAACCGTGAGAAAAAGTTCTTTCCGTTCATGTAAAAACATCTTTGGTGCATGAGGAACTGCGTACACAGAATGATATATTTTAAAGTTTCGATTTTCAATTTTTCGCCGGTGCCTAACATTCAATTACGATTTAAATTGTTAAATTCTCACCGACTTTGATAAAAATCGTCTTTAATGACGTACTTTTGTCCTCAAAAAACGATAAAATACTACAAATAGTATTAAAAAACTCGCAGTGAAATAAATATTATGTAATTTTACCGCCTCGAGTGAATTCAAATTTTTGACAATTTTTTCACTTTGTCTGCGCGTGAAATTTTGTTTGATGAATCAATGCGCTGGCCGGGTTGGCTATCCTACTGAACAACTGTGAACTGGGTCAATTGTGTGACGATTTTTATTGTATGACCGTATTACATGGATTATTGAGTAGATTATATAATAAATAATATCTATCAATTAAAAATATTAATGAAAATACAAGAAAAGTATCATACATACCATTCACGGATATATTCAACAGATATACTAATTTGCCTTTTTATACCTTCAATTGATAATGGTGTTTTTTCACAAAATTTAATTGATGATTGTTTCGATTTTCGAAAATTTAAAATTTTCATATTCATATTTTTCATAAACTATGACTTTTAAAATTTATTTTCAATGACGTTATAAACATTTATACTGAAAAACGGGATGTATCTGCAAAATTGCGCACAGAATTTCTAAGTGACGTATTTTCGATCTTGGTGGTTTTCAGTCACTTTCTTTGGCCAAGTAAAATGTTTTGAATTGTAATGATTTTTTTTCAATCCAGTCAAGATTTGGGTCTCAATAGTTCAATATCTTTTTCATGTTTCAAAATTAGCCATTGACAATATTTCCCCGACTCTGATCGGCCATTGTTCTTGCATTTTCGAAGTACCATCATTGGCTCTTATTTCGGATAATAAGACCTTGTTCTTCTGCTATTCGAAGTAATAATGTTTCTGAATTTTATTATTTCTATCATTATTATTATTCCATAGTGACTAGGAATATAAAATAATCTAATTTATGAAGTAATTTGTATATAACATTCATATATTCACTATAGCATTAAGAGGCACAAACACAACACTCCTAGTGTACGGCACGATGGCGTTCTTTTTGCAAGTTTGCCGATCATTGAGCAATATCGTAAAAAATCATGACGTTATTGTTAATTTTGGTCATATTTTCGCATCAGATTTTGTCTTTGAAGCTTTATACCAAAAAATCAAGCAAGAGGACATATGTATTTCTTTATATTTTCAGAAAATTTAAATTCAGAACTACATTATGTCAGTTTTTCAAAAACTTGTAGGACAAACTGATATTTTTCTACACTTTTCCTATTTTTCAGAGCCTGAAAAATTGCGATTTCCTATTTATCCTACATTTTTTACATTTTTGACGCTTTATAGCTAAAATATTTTTTACATTTTCAGATACGCCTCAAAAAGTTTTACAAGTATGAAAAAAACAGGAACTTGTAGGATAGTGCCCATTTGTACCACTTGGCCTTAATACCAGGTGCTCACAATTGATAACGTGAACACGTAATATAAAAAAAATCATCATGTCATCTCTGTGCCGCCGTACTTTCCTTTAGATTTTGTTATTTTTTTCCCTTCTCTTTAAGGTTACAAACCTGACCACATCTGTACACAGGCTGATAACGACTCTGAATTACACCATGGCAAAGCAGATTTGTGGAATGTTACGTACGAAGAATGTTCAATTGCATTTGCACCTGCAAATGGCTCTGGAATGGTAGAGAAAACTAGGTGTCTATATGGACATACGTATTCAACGGATGTAGATATCTCTTTTGTGACAGAGGTTCATTTATATATTTATATATTTATTATATAACTAAACAAAACACAACGTATAATGTCCAAATCACAATCCCAAAACAACACAACGTATAATATCCAAATCACAATCCCAAAACAAAACACAACATATAATGTCCAAATCACAATCCCAAAACAAAACACAACGTATAATGTCCAAATCACAATCCCAAAACAAAACACAACGTATAATGTCCAAATCACAATCCCAAAACAAAACACAACGTATAATGTCCAAATCACAATCCCAAAACAAAACACAACGTATAATGTCCAAATCACAATCCCAAAACAAAACACAACGTATAATGTCCAAATCACAATCCCAAAACAAAACACAACGTATAATGTCCATCCAAAAACAAAACACAACGTATAATGTCCAAATCACAATCCCAAAACAAAACACAACGTATAATGTCCAAATCACAATCCCAAAACAAAACACAACGTATAATGTCCAAATCACGATCCCAAAACAAAACACAACGTATAATGTCCAAATCACAATCCAAAAACAAAACACAACGTATAATGTCCAAATCACAATCCCAAAACAAAACACAACGTATAATGTCCATCCAAAAACAAAACACAACGTATAATGTCCAAATCACAATCCCAAAACAAAACACAACGTATAATGTCCAAATCACAATCCCAAAACAAAACACAACGTATAATGTCCAAATCACAATCCCAAAGCAAAACACAACGTATAATGTCCAAATCACAATCCCAAAACAAAACACAACGTATAATGTCCAAATCACAATCCAAAAACAAAACACAACGTATAATGTCCAAATCACAATCCCAAAACAAAACACAACGTATAATGTCCAAATCACAATCCCAAAACAAAACACAACGTATAATGTCCAAATCACAATCCAAAAACAAAACACAACGTATAATGTCCAAATCACAATCCCAAAACAAAACACAACGTATAATGTCCAAATCACAATCCCAAAAACAAAACACAACGTATAATGTCCAAATCACAAACCCAAAACAAAACACAACGTATAATGTCCAAATCACAATCCCAAAACAAAACACAACGTATAATGTCCATCCAAAAACAAAACACAACGTATAATGTCCAAATCACAATCCCAAAACAAAACACAACGTATAATGTCCAAATCACAATCCCAAAACAAAACACAACGTATAATGTCCAAATCACAATCCCAAAACAAAACACAACGTATAATGTCCAAATCACAATCCCAAAACAAAACACAACGTATAATGGCCAAATCACAATCCCAAAACAAAAGAATCCCTTTGAAACTAAACTAGTAAATTAAGTGAACAAGCGAACTTCGCCAGAGAATTGAAGCAGGGAGCTTCGTTAGAGTAAGCAGCTCCACGTGTCAAATCAAAACTGCGAATAAAAGGAACATGTAACTATGTGACGTCATATATACCCAGGATAATGGTGGATACAGAGGCATCATACTTATAAATCAATATTGTGATGACGGCTTTAAAACTTTTTGAGGACCTCGATAAACAGACTTGCAATATAATAATACGTTTTATAGTAAATATAATTTCATTTATGTCTGACAGCAAATATCGTATCCAAGATTCATTCTAATACAGTCTATTGCTGTCCAGATTTCTGTGGAGTGTGAGTTTGTAACATGTTCTTTCAGACACAAATTTATTTAAGGAATGACATTTGCTTTGACTGTACTGCAAGGAGTTATGCAGTAAAATCAACTGTCTCAAATAAAATGAAAGCCGAAGGTACATTTGTATTTCAATGTAAAATTCAAAAACAAATAAAGAAACATAAAATAAATATTGAAATATGTATTTTTATTCTGGAGCAGGTACGGTTTTTTCATTTTGTTTCAGTGGGATTTGGTTTGTGATAAGGATGCTTTAGCGAAGATGTCCCAGACACTTGTCAGCGGGGGAATGTTCCTGGGAGCTATTGCTAGTCCATTAGCTGATAAGTTTGGCAGGAGACCGGTCCACTGTGCTTTTAACCTGGGATATCTTATTGTGACCTTACTTATTGCATTTGTCACCAATTTTAAGGTGTTTATGGTATTGAGATTTTTAACAGGGGCCTGCCAGCAGGTGAGCTAGGAAAATGTTTTTATTTATTTAATAGTAAAAACAATTGCATTGTTAACATTTTTCAGTAAAGTTAATTTCGTTCGCAAGGTACATATAGTTCCAAAATACGAAATTTCAATTACACCATTTAGGATATTCAGTTTTATCTAACATTTAGACTAGTTTTTCTACCTGATTTGACGGAAAACATGTTTTATCGAAAACATATGATATAGAATCTTGTATCACCACACGGTGGTAAAGTACACGTGCACTTAGTCGGATTACTCTTTGTGACGTCATTGGTATTCTCTGATTTGTCAAATGTAAACGTATCATGACATAGTGAACGTTTCTTCTGTAGTAACATATAATTTTCTTACTCGAAGTGTTGTTTTTTATCATTTTAAATAACATAGTATGAATGTAAGATAAGACTATAATATACACAGTCCTATTGTTTAGTAGCCGTAACACTGCTATTCAAGCCAGCGCAGAGAACCTGATACGGAGGGTTGTAAATACACACCATGTATAAAATATGTATATTAATAATAAAAAAAAAAACTTATCCATGTCCGTATCACAATCCAGAAGAAAGTAAAAAATTGGAACTGACAAGTCAGGTTAGACACGCGAACTTCCACCAGGGAAGTGAGGCCGGGTGCTCCGGAAGGGTAAGCACCTCCTGTTTAGCTAGCTACACCCGTCACATGTGTAATCAAAATTGTGTGAAAGGAACATGGAACTATGGGACGTCAAATATATCCAGGGCAATCCTGGACACAGAGACATCAAACTTACCAACAATACTGTGATGACTGCCATACAACTTTTTAAAGGGCCTATAACATATATCATGTAGGCCAAACAAATCACCTCTAAATAAATGCACAAGTAAGGTTAATAGAATAGATCTGGTTACTCTTAGTAAAATTAATTCATAGCCCAAAATAAAAATACAGTATGCGAGTTCAATTTTTTTAACTCATCAGAATTGCTCCTTGACGACATGAAAAGTCTGAAAAGACCGATATAGTTTCCATATGACGACACAAGGTGCGACCAATACGTAAATGACGCCATTGTATTTAGAAAATCTGAGCTCGAAAGTTGCTTTCAGGTTCATATAAGTTTCCTTAATACCTGTTTAATGTGAATAAATATTACATCGTTTATTCAATCAGTTATTAGGAGAGCTGTGTGATACAGCCAAAATTGTCTACAGAGGCCACCAAAGACAACCAGTAAAAGTGGCTTTTATTAGCAGCTGACACATTTAAATAACATGTACTAAGAACAAAAAACGGTGATAAAAAGCAGGTAGTCCTCATATACGATAAAGGTGAGCTTAAATACAGTTTCAACTGTATATAGTTGAAAGGGATGGGAGTTAGATGTAAAATACAAAATCAAATCATTTGGTGTGAAAAGCTGCAAAATCTATTTCTTTGCAAATTCACTTTTTAGGGCATGTTGCTTACAATTTTCACACTTTGGATAGAAATGTTTCCGACTGAAAACAGGACAATGATTGGCATCCTAAACGCTTTTATGTGGACTTCATCATTTTTCTTGGTTTTGCCGTTTGCATATCTACTTAAAGATTTTGGATGGAGAATAATTCAGCTGGGATTGTCACTACTTTCGTCAATCGCCATAGTAGAATACTGGTATGTATTGATGCATTGTGGGTAACAAAACTATCTGTCAGTGACTTGCTCCTCCGCATAAGTTTTTCTTTGAGTAATGACCCTTGATCATTTCATATATCTACAATTTTTGCTTTCAATAAATATTTAGTACCCATATTCGTTTCAACTCTTGACAACACTAAATTACATTTTACTTTCCATTTGCAAAAAGGTCCATTGAAACAATTCGGCTGTTGAGAATACCTCCATTTAAATAATAAATTCATGAATAAAAATAACGTCACAGCCATTGTTCGCGACACATAGCATGACGTCATAAAATCAGCAAGGGAGGGCGTCATTTAAACGAAACAGCCATATGGATAGCCACTGCCGGCTCTCGTCATGGAAACGCAAGTCATGTTAGAAAGAGAATCTATAACGAGCTCCAGACGAAGATAAGGACATTCCAGTCAAGTGATCAGCAGCAGATATTCATATGGCAAAATCATGGTCAGTTTGTTAATTTGCATAGCGGCCATATTGGATTCATGATATGGTTGAAATATAAAAGAATTTATATAGACCAGCGATGATAAATCGCCCGTGTACGAGTTTTCTCGACAAGAAGGATAAAATTTGCTGATACATACTTTGACTGTACACCGCCTGGCATTGTTTGGGTGGCAAAAACATAAATTTACTAGATTAAAAAACCGGCCATTTCAAATTAAAAACCCGAAGCGTGTTATAATTGAGTTCTCATTATAAAACATGGTAATTTCATTCAAAACCTACATTTTCTGTAAATTCGAAGCACAATTTCAATTATAAAACTAAAGATCATACTCGATTTGCTGATGACGCCTGTCACTTCGGAAATTTTACCACTAGAATATAATGTCCTTCTTCTGTGAAGACTTGATAATTTTCGGCCCGGGTTATTTGAAAATGGATATTTCGCGTTACCGGCATCACGTTTGAATGATGGCGCGTTCAATTCTTTGCTCATGAATATTAATGAGTCACGGTCACGTGATTGTTTGCTCATGAATAAATTGATCACCATTGTGCCATATGTTTCATCTCAAACGAGGCTCCGCAGAGATCTAAATATCTTACCATAAGATTTGAATTCCCTTATCTCTGCCTGAAAGGAGTAATTGATTATTTTTATCGCATAGACTATAGATTCTAATTGTAGTTTAAAAGCATTGAAGTTTCCCACTACAAAGCAAAGCTTTTGCTAGCGGATGAATACATGTATGACATAATATTGAAACGTCAGCAGTTACGTGTCACTAAGAGTAGAAATATCGACCTACGCGAAAATAAAGGACAGCAAAATTCATTTTCTTTTTTATACACTGATTGGTCAAAATTAATTATTATAACAAATTATAATAATGAAATAGATTTAGAATTAAAAATCATAGGATTCAGTTGTTAGAGGACTAGCTCTAATATGTTATGATATCCCTCGTATCATGAATATCGTCCCTTACTATTATTAAAAAAGTAGTCTGCGAGTATTGAGATATCCTAGACGTCTCACGCGGGGTGCGATATGGGAATAATATCGTACCACCTATCCCGTGCGTGCGTGCGACAAATCTATCACAAAATATTTACCGGCATGCTTGTGTTTGATGATTACTAAAATCGTCAGAAAGCTTTACGGATATAAAGCTTAATGCCGTGAACTGCTGCACTTCCAAAATGTTCCTATACGACTGCAGTAGCTCCGTAAGTAGGAGGTTGAGGGTTCGATCCCGGCCGCGTTTGACCCAAGACTTGAAAATGGGTAGTAACTGTTCTTTAGCCAAGCACTCGGCATACAAAATGAAAGTCACGGTTCTTTCGAATGGGAACTGCAAATAAAGGAGGTCGCATGTCACGGTAGGCGTTCCACGATAAATGACCCTGGTGTATATAGCAACCAGCGCAACACAGGCAAAATTGCTGCACATTTGTCTATAGCTGGCATCGTCTCGATAAAAGTGAAATATTCTTGATTTAGACGTTAAACGCCAATAATCAACTCAACTCTTCATTGCATTATGCGTTTGATTTTTGTATTAACAGTAAAATGAGATATTATAATTAACGATGATTTCTTTAATTAATTTTAGTCTTATAGACGAATCGCTAAGATGGCTTTTAGCAAACGATCGGTTTGAAGAGGCATGCGCAGTGATAACCAAAGCTGCAAAGATGAATGGCGTGGACGAAAATGAAATTTTACCTTACCTTCAAAAGGAGAATGCCTTAGTCTTAGACCTGGAATTAGATGTTGAAGATGCAGATACACCTCTTGAATATACAGACAATAATAAAACTAAAAAGGAATTGTTTGAGGTTACTATGACAACAGTTGAAACAAAACCCAATGCTTCCTGTTGGAAAGTGAATGCTCATTGGTTGAACCTCATCACTGTACCTAGCTTGAGAAGAAATTCAATAATTATATGGATCACATGGTAAGATAAATAAAAAAATCATTGTCTTTATTAGAACAATGTAGAAATTGAACTGGCGCAACGCCAAACAAAGTTACGAATATTTATTTATTTTTGATTTTTCTATGTATTTTTTATCTTCTTAAACTGTATCTAAAACATTTGTTTTAAAAACACATTTCAGTTAATTCTTTCTTAACATAAAGCGAGCAAATTGACAAGTATATTCCAGTTGTTTTGAAATGATTCCATCTTTATCCAACATTAGCTTTGGTATATATTGTTGCCATGCTCCTTTCGTTCTAAAAATCTTGATTTCGCACGTGCCGGATGTAGCTAGCTAGACAAGAGTAGTTTATCCTTCCGGAGCACGCTGTCTCTCTTTTTATTTCATGTGTTTAACTTAGTTTACCAGTTCTCATTTTGCTGACGTGATGGTGATTTTAACATTGACCGATATGTTTCTTATTCGTTTATTCTTTTTGGACGTTTTATAGCAGCTTAGATACATGTAGTAAAGTGTTCGCTCCGTATTTTGGAAATCTTTCTGTTCTAGTCAAGATTTGGAATTGGTAGTTACTTTTAGTTTGCCAACCACACGACATTAAGGAATGAAAGTACCCAAGTCCTTCAAAAGAAACAGTAAAACTATGACCCGTGTTCTTTTTGAATTGTTTTTAATGTTTTGAGTTTTATTTTCGCTGTGTTTTATGTATAGGGTGGTAAATAACCTAGCGTATTACGGATTATTGTTTATGATGCCAGCTTTAGCGGGAGACATCTATATGAACTACTGTTACAGTGGTGTTACAGAACTCGTGTCAACTATTATACTTGTTTTTGTCCTAAAATAGTAAGTTTTATATGCGTAAAACCAAATGGTGAATAGAATATCCATAATTATACGACAACCTTAAATACGATGGAATGAAGACTTCAAATTGACTATTGTCTTTTAAATAAGTACCAATCTTGTATAAGATGGCTTTAAAACTTGACAGTGACTTGGATATCTCTAATAATGGAACTTGAAAACTATGGATTTGAGAGTTCATAGTCACTCTAATATTTCCAATAAGATGGCGGGGTCAGTCGCATACACTCTACTTCTACTTGATTAACTGGTAAAAGGTCCTTTGACCCATCTCTCCAGTATACTTGATGGTGACGTCATTCAGTGTTTCTTGTATTTACACGGTGCAGGATAAAATTGAAACTGTTGTTATATTTATTATCTTGTATATTGGAGGAGGCTGGATTTGAAAGCCTCATACTCCTCTATTTCAGGTACATATGAAGTAACCAGACTAAATAGTTTGCACATTCTAGATTTAAGATTAAATAGTGACAAGACACTATCTCCATACAGATCTAAATACCATGTTTAGATTCAAGGCGTGTTACTGACTAGATTATCACCAATAAGATGGTAAACTGGAATGAAGACGTGATCGTGACTACTAGTAATAGAATCTTCAATCAGATGACTACCTTCTTTCATACCGTAATGTGGATTTATTGGTCATTTAAGTAGGGTATAGCAAGTAGAGCATGTTCATGTTGTTTTCATATATATTAACCTGTTTGTGAATTAATATACCACCAGATATGCATTTTTAGAAGGAAAATAAATCGTAGAAGACACCAACCGTAAATTGTCGAGTTTTCAAAAAAAAAAAAAAAAAAAAAAAAAAAAAAAAAAACACAAAAAAAAAAACAACACGTATTTCTTTAACAAACTCTGACCCCTATGCACTAGATTAATATTTTCCACATTAACTGGTAAACTTTATTTTAAATTTTGTTAGGTCCTCACAACAAACGCTGTTTTGCCGCGGAGTCCTAAAATATCACTAAATAATCATATTATATATATAAATTTCAAATATTTCTCAAAAAGGATTTCAGATAACAAAGTAACATATCTAGTGGCATATTATTTTAAAAACGTTTAGATATATGAAAACAACATGAAGATGCTCTATTTGATAAACCCTATTTAGATTTCCTTTAAGGTATGTAGTCACTCAATTATCTCCAATAGGATGGGACCACTGCGGTAGCTCAGGTGCTCGCTCCGTAAGTGGGAAGTTGTGGGTTCGAACCCCGGTCGGGTCTGGCCCAAGTCTTGAAAGTGGATAGTGATTATTCTTTTGCCAAGCACTCGGCATTACGAAATGAAAGTCACGGTTTTTTCGGATGGGAATTTAAGATAAACGAGTCACGGTGGAGTTGGCACGTTAAAGAACCCTGTCGTATAATGTCATAAGCGCAACGCATATGCAAAATGTCTGCACTTTCGCCTAAAGCTGGCGACGTCTCCAATAGTCTTGTAAGTTGACATGTTAATGATTGAAGATTTAAAATGACTAAACTATCTTCAATTAGTACAAAAATATTTCATACATGGTCAGTTCTATAACCCTTTCCATAAAATATCTTATTGGTGTAGATCATGGTATACTTCTGAAATATAAATTACATGTATTGTTATTTTCGTTCAGTATGAGTAGAAGAAATGGTTTATTTCTGTACCACGCAGTCGGTGGAATCTGTCTTGTACTAGCGGGCGTTATAGGGACATTAACAGGTGCGTTCTGCAAATCTGCTCTATGTTAGCATGTGTAGTTCGTGAAGTCATTTTGACCATAGAGTTGCGTGGTTCCTTTTTCTCATTTGCTGTTCTTTCGTACTGGGTACCTATGGTTGATATATAAAGCATTTTCCAGAACCGCGCCTTTTAATTGTTTGGGAATGAAGATAATAGAGGAATATGTTAGAAGTAGTCATCGGAATTTCATTTTACTAACACCTAAACATCTTTCTATGCGCTAAATGGCCAATGAATGTTGACCATCTTCTAATATAATATAGCTTCCGTAGCACACACACACACACACACACACACACACACACACACACACATAATATATATATATATACATGTATATATATATATATATATATATATATATATATATATATATATATATATATATATATATATATATATATATATGTCGATAAAGTTTATCCTTTGTGTGAGGTAAATTTATACATCAAAAACTTAAAAATAAGTTAAAATGTTTTCTAAAACATAACTGAATTGGTCTAAACATATATCTAACATACACAAAAAAGCTTGTAGCAGAATCACCCTTCTACGTATGTTAAAGTATCAACTTGATAGAAACTCTTTGTTAACACTCTATAAGTCTTTTATTCGACCAATTCTTGAGTATGGTGATGTGGTATGGGATAATTGCACTCAACAGGATGCTGATCTCCTTCGATGTCCAGGTCGAATGTGCTAGAATTATCACAGGTCTTAGACGAAATTGCTCTAGAACTGTTCTTTACTTTGAACTCGGACTGGCATCCCTAGAGACCAGGCGCAGGCAACATAAACTAATTACTTTCTATAAATCTATCAATGGCTATGCCCCTGCTTATTTGCAACATATCATCCATCCTTACTTTCCAACTGATACTGGTTACAACTTAAGAAACTCGGGTCAACTGTTTCAACTACCTCTTTGTCGAACTTCTTCCTATTACAATAGCTTCCTGCCATCTACAATAAAACTATGGAATGATCTACCGATTACAATAAAATCTGCAACTTCTATTGCATCATTCAAGTCTAAACTTAAATCATACTTTTGCACAAGTGAAATGAATTCTTCCTTTAACTATGGTAGTAGAGTTGAGAATATATATCACTGTCAGTTGCGCAATTTCTCGAGCAATCTTAAGCGTCATCTTTTTGATCACTTTATTGAGAATGACCCATCACGCCCTAAGTGTGGATCCCCATCTGAAGATAATCAGCGCTTCTTATTTGACTGTGTAGCTTTCTCTCAACCCAGGCAGAAATTATTTAATGCTATTTATTCTATAACTGACTTACCTTCTCTAGACCTTCAAATTCTTCTCCATGGTTCTTCAGAATACTCATACGGTAAAAACACTCAATTATTTCAAGCAGTACACAACTTCATTAAAGATTCTCAACGATTTAAATCTAATAATTCCAACTGAGTCACTCTTTTGTACATATTACTCTTACTTTCTTAACCCTAATAATTCACATCTTCTGTTCTGTTATTTTCAACCTCTTTTTTGTTGTTTAACTTTGCTAACTATTAGCTACTCTCTTTTGTATATATATCTCTCTTTCACTCATTTTCTCTTTTTTTTCATTTTGTTTTTTTTCATTGTTCTTTGTTTTCGTTCTGTTTTATATTGTTTTTTTCTCTTCTTCTTCTTTTTTTCTACATTTATTTTTCTATATTCCAACAAAAATGAATTTTTCAAATTTTTAGTAGTTACAATTATATTATCATAATTATTGGCATAACACTAGTCATTATTATTATTATTATTAATATTATTATTATTATTATTATTATTATTATTATTCATTGTGTATTATTATTAATATTATTATTATATTGTGTATTATTATTATTATTATTATTATTATTATTATTATTATTATCATCATTATTATTCATTGTGTATTATTATTATTATTATTATTATATATGAATGTTATTTTTGTTATACTTGTTATTACATATATTATGTACTCCGACTAAGGAGAGGACTTATATAGGCAATGCCTGCTGTCCAATCCTTTTCAGCATTTTTTTTTCTGAATAAAATATTGTTTAAATTAAATCATAACTGAATTTATTATTTGTAGAACATGTTTCACCGTTGTGTACGCGTACGGTTCTTCTTGTTACATATAAATTGTTTCATTTATAAGTAACTACACATGTTCTACAAATAATAAATTCAGTTATGTTTTAGAAAACATTTTAATTTATTTTTAAGTTTTTGATATATATATATTCAAACATGATATCTTTAACAGATAGACTTGAAACAGCTTTTAACAAACAATGTCTGACAATTTTCAGGCGAGAGAAAAACAAACTCGAGCTGGATTTCACGTTTTTAAGTACCCTGTGCTGATATTACTTTGTCTAAAACCTTATAATTGAAATAATTTAAAGTGTCAATCAGCATGTTCGGAATCTTTTAATTTTATGTCGTTTTTATCGTGGTAGGCGTGAAATGATAAAGTTTTAAGTTTGTGAGATAATTTCTTTAGCACATACAGTGTACAAACCATAATTTGCCACATGTTAATTATATCATTATATTAAATTACTTAATTTAATTTACTGCCATGCATTGGCATTTGTAGTTGTATCGAAAATTCACGGTTATAAATTAGAAAAACGATGTAAATTTTATGGTATAAAATTGGTACTCACGTAATTTAAATGTTGGTTGTCTGCAGAGGTTAAAAGTTGGTTTAAACATAAATATAGATATTATTTTCAACGGAGCCAGGGAATAATTATTCGAAAATATGGAATACTATTTCGGAAATTCGGAATAGCTATTGCGAAAATACATGTAACCAAACGTTTACGCGAATATAAGAGTATCTATTGCGATTGTACGAAGTTACAGATAGCTTTTTTTTTCCTTATACATGTCACCTTAAGGTTTCCTATTTTATTATTAAAATCCAATTCTGAACAAATTACAAAACTATTATTTCAGACAATGCAACAATCAATCGAGTGTTGACATTGCTCGGAAGAGGGGCGATAACTGCGTCATTTAACAGCATATATTTGTACACACCAGAGTTATTTCCCACTAATCTAAGGTGGGTATGATAAAAATTCAGTTTGAGTTATTTCCCTTCCCATAGTATAGATTATATTTTCAAATATCGCAAGTATTCATGTTTGTTTTATTTTGGTATAAATTTGTAAAAACACCCGAAAATAAAACTTTCTAAAAAAAAATAACACGTACTTTTGTTAAAGTTTAATGTTTAGAGACAGCTGTATTCATAAAAGACTTTTTTGTCCTTTATAGCTTTTTTAACTTTGTTTTTACTTTTCCGTTATTCGCCTTCATAATTAAAAAAAATCTTTCTTATGTCCATGAAGCCGGTGTGATTCGGGCGTGGATATCAACACTTAGGAGCTTGGGACCCATAATTGGTGTTTGATGTAGAAAAAATTGCAGCAGTCTAACAATGTATTTACATCTGTGATGCTCTATTGTATAAACTCTGAAAGGTCTGGTAAAATTACGTCATTTATTGGACGTTCCAGTGATTGTAAATACATGTTGTACACGACAGCGTTTTATAATAATTTCAAGATTGAGAAAAAAATATTTTCAAAAAACGAAATGTAAATATCACTATTGAATTGTCTTAAAATGGCTTTCATAGTGCTAAAAATTCCAAATGCAAAATAATCCAAATAACACTCTCTAGAGCATAATGTTTTGCACGGCAATGTAAATTGTAGCACTATAAACGTCATTGCTGGACACTTCAATGGTTAAGTAACATGCAACTTGTAACAACCAAACAATATTTCTCTTTTTGCAACAAGGAATGCAGGGATGGGCGTTGCGTCAGGATTTGGAAGATTTGCCGGGATGTTAGCGCCGTTTTCTGTGTATTTAGTAAGTATCGGTGTACTACGTGTTTTCTATAATGCAAACTACATAGCATTTATTTCAAATTAAGGTAAACACATCCAAATGTCAACGATTATTCTATTCAGAATATTTGAGCGTAATATCAAAATCAAACATACTATTCCATGTCTAGACCACAACCCCAAAGCAAAACTTTGAAACTGGAGAATGATGTTAAACACGTGAACTTTCACCTGATGCCCCGGAAAGGGAAGCGCCTCAAGGACATAGCGATACTTTTAGGTAATTTCTACTTTCATTGTTTAGAGCACACGGGATCTGTTTAGTATAGTATCATATTTGTTAGATGTCTTGACTGGAACTTATAATAGTACAATACACACATATTGATTTTGATATTACGCTCAACAAGTAAAAGCTGTGCCAAAGATCCATTTCGTGAGAGGTTTAACAGGGCAAAAAAAATTTTTTGGTTTGTGGTATACCGGACAAACACATAAACAAACATACTAATACGTGTCCTAATCACAATCCAAAAGCAAAGTAACTGACAAGTTAGGTTAGATACGTGAACTTCCCTCCGTGAAATGAGGCCGGGTGCTCCGGAAGGATAGCACTACTTGTTTAGCCAGCTACACCCACCATGTGTAATCAAAATTTGGTGAATGGAACATAGAACTATGGGGCGTCAAATATGGGACAAAACAAACTTTGGCTGTTGAGGAACGCTTACCTTATGGAACTCTCATTGTCAGTAGAACTATGCACATACGTGTGTACATTGGTTGTAAAATACAAACCGGAAAACGCAAACAGCATAGAACTGCCAAATGGTCTATTGCCAATAAAAAAACAACACGGAACAGTAGGTGTAAAATACCGTACAGTTGATTCGGTTTTCTGTGTAGACTCGTGGTTTAAAGCGCTGGTTATTCTAAAGTACTTGCTAGTCGGCTGTAAATTTCCGTTTTATTTTATTGATTATTTTATATAAACGTAGGTGCCATTTTTACATATTTTCAGGCTGATTTAGCTCAGTGGGCCCCTGGTGTTTTATTTGGTGTTTTGTGTTTTATCGTTGCTATTCTTTTGCGTTATGTGCCCGAGACGAAGGGGAAAGAATTGGCTCAGACAGTAGAAGAACTAAAACAGTGGGAGAACAAAGACATCTGACTTTGTCAGGGGAAAAAGAAACTCTGTAAATCTAAATATATGTGAAAATAATCGTCAATTTTTTACATAAAAACTATAATACTTGATAGCCAAAAATGATTAATAACTGTTTTTACGTGTATATTTTTTTCAAAAAAAGTTTTTATTTGTAATGTTTTTTTATAAAACAAAAACTTAAATTTAAACTGTGACGACCTCACTTAGTTAAATGTACTTTCAACAATTAATATTGGGTATATCTTTACGTGTTCTTATGTCATAATAAGTTGTTGTGTGGCAATTTTAATGAAACAGTATTATATTTGTGCCATATCAGTACCTGCCACACACATTGTTACTCACTTAACATCGAATATATCGTTAATGTGCTGGTTATTTATTTCAGTAAAATGTATAAAACCTTAATTATTCATAAATTTGGAATTTCCTCAATCAAGTATTAAATTTTCAGTGTTATCGCTGCTGTTTAAATATTTAAAAATATATAAATATTAATCAGTAGGGGTATGTTACCGGCAAGCTGTCCGCCATCTTGTTTACAAACTGTCAGCAGCTGTCAAGACACTTGCCACCAGTATTCATTATATTTTAAGGTACTTTTGTCCAATAGTCCCATAGATAATTATCTCATGCTTATTTAGTCCCGACTTTGCGTTATAAAGTCCATATTATTAATATTTGGAATAGCGCTGGTCATCCTTCACGCTACTCAAACTTCCCCATATAGGTATCATAACACGCAAAGTTGTATTGTGTAAATCTTTGTTGTATTGTTATGTTTTTATTATCACGAGGTTCTGTGTGAATTTAGGCTAATTTTAGTGCTATTTGTATAATTTTTAAGGCTCTGACTTGAATTATTATTATTATCATCATTTTATGCACTACATTTTATTGCGGCGTAACACTGACTAGATCAGAGACATATGTCTCTGACTAGATATATGCACCGTCACAGACGGAGAACGCCGAATCGATTCCTTCCTTCTTTATTATGTTTGCCGATTCTATACCTCTTTCTGCCCAATCGGTTCCTGACCGGGATATAAAAACCGGGACGGAGCGGAAGGCGGTCAGTTCCATTCCGACGTATACCCATGCTTTGTGTACCATTTACATAACGCTGAACATTATTCTAGGTACTAGACCAGTTTTATTAATTTTTTTCTATTTTAATATTTCTAATAACTTTGGAATTTGCTATTTTATATAGCTTTTTAATATTATCGTGGATTTAGCTATTTAACATAGCATTAATTTGTACCGTGACCTGGCAATGTTCCCAGATATGATGCTAGGTTTTATGTCGTATCAGTAGTGCAGTAGGCAATATAGCTAATCGCTATCTGTTATTTATTATCTCTATAGCTAGTATCGGTGAGTTTTCAGTGTACATTGGATTTGCTATTTCATATAGCGGTGACAAGATTCAATAATGTTAGCTTGATGGATACAATTTTAGACGTACTATAGTCATAATAGGACATAGCTATTTCATATAGCAATTTGGGTCATTTCTTGTATACCAAGCATAATTTGGGATCAGCTACCGGGTATTTCAAATAGCATTAACTATTTACTCCGTGTTCATCGTGCACTATTTCATTTTAATTATCGTTACCAGAGCCTTACCTTTTTGTTGGTGCTACATGTTAAACCATAGGCAATAACTGTTATGCCTATAAACAGTGGTGTGCATTTATTTAACTTATTATATATGAAGAGACTTAATATTTAGTTAATAAGCTGAAGCTATAATTGTTAATAATAATTGCCATCGCTATTGTTATTGAATAAATTCAAATATAATATACGAGGTTCTCCTGTAGTCATTTCAACGGTAATCGTCTAGAAAATACATTTACAAATACATATACATCGTGACTCAACATACCAATATTCAGACTGGGTTTCGAACCCAACGCTATAAACTGATAACGATCTCACACCGCTCGTCTCGTTACAATACGAATACACTATGCTGCTGATTTATGGTTTAGAAATAATAAAATTTAATATTATAAATGTGCGTTTTAAAAAAATAGTATCATTGATCGTTTTGCACGCAGTAAAATTGTAAACACCCTTAAAAGTGCTTGACTATATAATGCCCGGATTTCTTCTGGCAATAGGTGTTATTTTGAAGTCATGAGTCATATGTTCTTCACTAGGTACTCTGGTTAGCGTCAAGCGCATGGTATTGGGATACGGGCCTAAAGCGGGCGTAAACAGACCATGCAGTGTCTTTACTCTGGTTATTGTCAAGCGCATGATATTGGGATACAGGTCCAAAGCGGGCGCAAATAGACCATGCGTCTTTTATTGTCTAAGTTCCAATCACACTCGGAAAGATACAGACCTGTCGTGCAATTGAACTTGCGAACTTTGCAATAATATAATACTGGCCTGTCAAAAGTTTAACAGTGAGTTAACGAAAAGGAGCCAGGACATGTCTACCGAGTGGCCGACATATGAATACTGACTGGTGACCGAAAACCTGTCGGGAGATAGATAACAGCCGCCGATAAGATATACATGTAAGTAACCAGGGGTTAAGTTGAGCTGTCGATCGGACACTGAATTCGTTAACTTAGCCTTAAACTTTTAACATGCATGTACTCTAGCATTAGGAAGTTTACCAGTTCTTTCGGCACTCCGGTTTTTCCAACCATCTAATAACAAGCTTCAAAATAAGTAAAATAATCTTGGAAGGGGTGAAAAACACCATTGTGCAACTTTTATTTACATGTATTTTGCAAATACGCAGTTCTTTTTTCTTCTACCGTTGGTTGCAAAGAAAAAAAAACACAAAGCAAAACAATGGAGACCACGTGACAAAGTATTTTCATACACCAATAAAAATATCACAGTTATTACTTAAATGAAATGAAAAGTGAAGCTGAGTAAATTGAAGTATGACCAATTTTATGGTTTTTTAACGACAGTTGTCTTTTTCTATGTGAACACTGGTAAATAATCCTAGACGCGTTCAAAAACAAATTTTATTGTAATGTGTTTTCTTTGACTTGCCTAAATCAGGTTACATGTCCTTGTGTTATTTTAGATGTAAAAGTAAAGGAATGATCTTGATAACATTTCATAATTTACACACACCTCCACGAGGTTAATATCAAAGGTAAATGTACATTTTGATTACCGTAATTACTCCTAAGTGAGGTTACACTATTACTTAACCCCAGATCAATGAGTCTTTGTCTTAAGTAGTTTCCCTTGATGGTAACGTCCGGTCATAAAAATAATTTTACTTGATTTTATTTTTAAAAAAATAATGGCTTGTTCAAGGTGAAATAAACAACATGAATTTTGATATGGAATTAATGTCTGCCATATCAAATAGTTGCGCAGTTAAGGCGGCGTGTTGTTAGTTCTCAAAAGTAACCAAAGTCCATCCTGTTTTACGTAATAAGTGATCGTGATACCCGACACACAAGTTTTGTAATAATGTACTATTAGTCCTAATTTAAATACGTTACAATTAATAAACCAACTCGATCCATTATCATCATTTCAGTTAGCTTTTGGGCATGTAAATATATAGATGAGTAGGAAGATGTAGATCTATACAGAAAAAAAGATACTTTGAAACTTGAAAATACTGGTGATAAGTAGAGTTGTACAAGTATCAAGGGTGATTATCATGAGGTTTTACTATGGCGATAAGTGATGTTACAAAGTTATCGAGGGTCATTATTGTCCTTTGGGGATTACTTATGTGGAATGTTATCGAGGGTCATTAGATGTCCTTTGGGGATTAGTTATGTGGCAATGTTATCGAGGGCCATTAGTTGTCCTTTGGGGATTAGTTATGTGGAATGTTATCGAGGGTCATTATTGTCCTTTGGGGATTACTTATGTGACAATGTTATCGAGGGTCATTAGTTGTCCTTTGGGGATTAGTTATGTGGCAATGTTATCGGGAGACATTATAATGAGTCTTCACTGAAGCGATAAATGTGGTGGCACATTGAGGGTAATCACTATTTTTTATTTAGATTTTTAACAATTTTTAACAAAATATGAGATAGACAAAGACAGATTCATATGCACTTACAGATGGTCATTATTGTTTCGATAAATGGCGTGGCAAAGTGAGTGTCATTATAATGAGATTTCCCTGTGACGATATCATAATTTATATAGGAAAGTATAATCCGATTTTACTGTAGAGATAAATGGTGTGGCAAAGTGAACGCCATTATATTAAGTCCCTGTGGTGATAAATGGTGTGGCAAACTAAGGGTCATTATAATAAGTCCTTGTGGTGATAAATGGTGTGGCAAACTAAGTGTCATTATTATGAGGTTTTATAGTGTTAATTGATACGAGAGTATAATGACCTATTGAAGTTGTCGCTATATCGAGGACAAAACATTCCATGGCAATATTGTGTAAAGTCACCTTTCATTTAATATTTGCTCTTTATCAGTAATATAACAAATCATAAGAGCATGAAGCAATCGCCTTTAGGGGGAAGCAATGACCCTTGGACTGGACGGTAAAATTCGAAGCTTCTGGCATATTGTAGATTATCAGCAAACAGTTTGTAACACAAAGAAAAGTCGAAGGAGTTGTAGGGTAAGTGTTCAATATAATTACATGTGTATCTCATTTTTAGAAATGTTTTAAAGATATTATAATTATCACAATAATAATAATAATAATGATAATAATAATGAGGACATTATTCTACCTATTGTATGATATATTCTATTACTATAAGTATTACTGTAGGAATCCTGTACAGTCGATAGTTTAGCACTGTGCTAACGAATAAATGTCGACTGGGCAAGTCATCTCGATTGCTTGGAAGCTATCTCTGCAGTTTTTCGACAGCTACTGTTAATTTATGGGCAACAGTTATCCATAACTCGGCCACTACGCCAAGGGCGGCAGCCGAGCTTCGAAAACCTCTTAATAGTTACACAAGGGAGTTCAGACTTTTGACACGTTCGTACTGTAAATAAACAATTTTACATTTGTTCAAGTAACACTAGACCTTTTGTTAAGTGTATGAATCACTTAACGGGTAGACAACCAGATGAACATACATGTACACGTAAGTATAAGGAAGCAATATTGAACAGTGCGCTTGGCATCTAATGTAAACATTTAACATACTACTAGACCAAACTGTCTGTATAAGCAAACAACATTGACCTATCCGCTTGTACTTCATTAGGAGGGTCCAACCAATGCGTAGATAACGTTAGGATTCACAGTTAATACATATACAATGTACACATTGTCCATGATTAGTGTTCACAGCATATAGACAAAATATACACGAGTGATCCCTATTACTTCAAGCGGACAGGTCAATGTTGTTTGCCTTTACGTTTACTTATTGGAACCACGAGAATGGTAAATAATGGGAAACATGCACTGTTTATGTACAAACAATATAGGCAAACAACATTGACCTGTCCGTTTGACTTTTGATTTAGATAGTCATTATGGACGAGTAAATTCAAATAATAGGAATCACGCATGCATGTATGTGGTAACTTTGCTAGAACACTAACCATAGACTATGTGTGTATTAATTAACTGCAAATCGTAACGCTATCTATAATTTGGTGGACCCTCCTGTATAATATTCCTAATGAAAGGTCAAACGGACAGGTCAATGTTGTTTGCCTATATCATGTATATATTGGGAGGACTATCTTATATATGAATATTCCGCATGAGCGATCAAGCAGGCGTGTTTACCTATATGTACATTTTTCAATAACAACCGAAGACAAACATGCCAATCCATGACCCAACAATAGTACCAAAGCAAAGTAAAAACTTTGAACCTGGCGAATTAAGTTAACGCACGTGAACTTCGAACAGGGAAGTGAGACTAGGTACCATGGAAGGGTCAGAGCCTTTTGTTTATCTTTATATATTTTTTAAGAATATATAATTTCAGTAACAAGATGAACCAACGAGACATTGATAGATACATAGATCCGATGTCCAGAGACTATGATATGATGTTGGCTTACGAGTTAGCAGAAATAACCGATGTCAGCCATGACCAGATAACGGAGGAATTGGTTCGAGAAAACTTGACCAAAATAGATCAAGATGAAGTTGTTAGCAATTGGAAACACCAAACTACACACAGAATGAATATTCCTGCTCATTTATTTAACACGTATTATACACGATTGCAAAATCCAGACTGGAGAAAAACGAAAATAGAAAATATCATGGAATACATTGTTAATCAAGTTAGGCGTATAAAAAAAGCGAAAAGCGAATTGTCATAACATCACCACGACATTAAGTATAAGAATTGCATATGCTTACGATCTTAATTATGTGACATGTGTCAATGGAAACTGACAACGTGAAAGTGTGTGAAAATCGAAGTTTAAATTGAGTCAAGACTAATTTAATGCAAAACGGTTAATTTTTGTGTCAAATTGCCATTTGATGTCGCGTCGCCGGATGATGATTAATGAACTAGATCAAGAAAGATATATTCGCGAAAGAACTACTTTCGGTTTTTTTCTTGTTACCTACACGAATTTAAGAGATATACGAAGGCGAAAATTTTCCGATTTGCAGTATAGATGTATTTGCAAAATTGATAATGATAATTTAAATGTTTAAATGCTACTGACGTCAAAAGTTTTGACGTCACAAATATAGCACTGACGTTGAATATAGATTTAGTTCCCCCCAGTGCAAAATACGAGCACAAAAATAAATAAATTAGTATTTTAGATTGCGTTTCATATTCATAAACAAATGATGCATGTATCAAAAATGACAAAAATATGATGGGTCATGTGAAGTGCAGTATTGGTGTTAATTATCCAGTCAAGATAGTTTTACTGATATCGAGGTTGTTAGTTCCGGAGTGGCTGAGGACACCCTGATATCGAGGTTGTTAGCCCCGGAATGGCTAAGGACACCCTGATATCGAGGCTGTTAGTCCCGGAGTGGGTAAGGACACCCTGGTATCGAGGTTGTTAGTCCCGGAGTGGCTGAGGACACCCTGATTATCGAGGTTGTTAGTCCCGGAATGGCTAAGGACACCCTGATATCGAGGTTGTTAGTCCCGGAGCGGGTTAGGACCCCCTGGTATCGAGGTTGTTAGTCCCGGAGTGGCTGAGGACACCCTGATATCGAGGTTTTAGTCCCGGGGTGGCTAAGGACACCCTGATATCGAGGTTGTTAGTCCCGGAGTGGCTAAGGACACCCTGATATTGAGGTTGTTAGTCCTGGATTGGCTGACGACACCGGATTCCTCAGATTAAACCATCGGCTTTCGACAAGCGGATTGGCGAACTTTATCATACATCATACTAGGATCTGTCTGAAAGGGATATGAACCGCTAGACGCTGTGGCCAGTTAGTCTGAGCTTGATACAACATTCGACCACCCAGCCTTATACCCCTTTCCATGAAACTGAAAAAGAATAAGGATTGAAAATATAAACACACCACTGGATATTGACATTGGGGCCTGTGCATTTGTCCTTGTCTTGTTTGACCGTTTGAATAACTTAAATTATTTCTTGGCTTTGGTTGCTTCCTCTGTTGCAAAGAAATACATATTACATTTATATATATGCTTTGGTTATATTTTGTTATATCGTTTTTGTTCTACTCCTGTATTCTCATGTCTTAACCTTGGTTTTTACCATTGTTAAAAACATTATATAATACTCGTTTGAGATATCTCTGTCTTACACTGTTACCGATATAGGATTCTGTCAGCATTTTATATGCAACATTTGCTTATTTCCGCAATTACTCACATTTCAAACAAACAAAAACATTGCTGATTGATTTAAGGCGTCTGTGTTTCCTCCAGCTAACTTAGGAAAGGTATAAAAAGTTCTTTATTATTTATGAATTCATTATACGTCTGTCGGTATTTACTTGTTTATAGTGTGTCAATCATACATGTCAAAAAATCTTATATATGGTGTGAACTTAATCAAAAACTAAAAGCTGCATAAAATAGTAAAATATTTGCATTTATTTTAGGCGATAAAATAAATTTTTATTTTTTATCATTTTATTTGCATTGTTATAGATAAAAAATGGTGAAAAAACCTTTTTTAAATCTTAGCTTTATGATTTATTGTGTCATAAATTTTAGTGTTTTTATGAACGAAGTAAATATTAAATTAATGCAAATTAGGAAATATATTAAATGTTTTATTGAAAATTCTTGTGGACAGTTTCTAAAACATTTTACAAGTACATAGTTTTAATTAAAAATTAAAAGAGTTGTTTTAAATAAGCAAAAATAAATAAATTGGTTAAGAAAAAAGAAAACACAAAAATAATCAAGGATATTTATAGTTTTATTTGAAAATAAAAAAAATAATTATAGCAAAAATAAATTAAGAAAAAGAAAAAAGAAAAAAAGAGGAAAAAATAAACAATAAAGTAAAAATTGAAATTAAAGAAAGGGAAAATAAATTTTAAAAATTATTGAAAAAAAATTTGAAAAATAGTTTAATAAAATGACATATAGGAAAATAAAAAAGGTGAAAAATATGGCTTCATTTGACAATAGGGTGTGCAGCAAGAAAACAAAACGAAAAATATCAAGCACAAAACAGGATAATACGATAGATGGAACGGACGGGTACGGAAAAATTATAAAATGATGTCCAATCGTGTGGTTAATGGTTTGGTTAATGTATTTTTTTTGGGCTCTAATTTATTACTTGTTTTACTACCGCTGGTCCTTAAAACACACGTCATTAATCAATAATCATACAAGCATGGTACTGTCATATACCGCTTTTGAATTTAATGATAAAATACATTCAAAAAGTGGTAAATGACAGTACCATCAAAGTATCAAAGATTAGTAAAAAAAATTATCTCGTCGCGAAAAGCTGAATAATTACTGATGTTGCGTAAAACAACATTCAATCAGACAGCCCTCATTCAAGTTGTTTTGTTTTCAGACATGATAATAAGTGAGTCCTGAGTCAGTGAGGCCAATATGCAAAACGTTTGTCCAGAATGATTTTGGAACAAAGTTTCAGTACATAGCCTGATTATCAACGTTGGCTTTTATTTAAACATTTTACAAGGACCTTTGTTCTGTATTACCCTCATTTTATTTAATTTATTGGACATATAATCGGCGCCCTTCGTCGAACAAGTATTTCCCAAACTTTAATATTTTGTATGAACACGATAGATTTGCTGATTGATTCCATAGAGTTTTACGTCCCAGAGAAGGATATTTTACTTATATCGAGACGCCACCGGCTATAATTAAAATGACATAATTTTTACCATTGTAATCTGTTCATGACAATGTACAGGGAAAGGGTTCTTTAAATAACATGCCACGCCTATGATCTTCTCCGAAAGACTGTGACTTTCATGTTAAATGCTGTGTGCTTGGCTTAAAAAGTCCTTATCTATTTAAGGTTTTGCTAATGACCTCCCAAATACAGAGCAAGACTCTCATCAACTAGGTTGTACAATATAAAGGTAATCTGCCAATGGTTTGATGAAATATTTATTTAGATTATCCATCAGAGTTCGAATTCCTTTTAGTTTCTGTCTCAGAAAGAGGATGCATATGAACATAAAATAAAAATTCTTGAACCTTTTTTTTTCATTTTAAAATGGTCCCGACAACAGAAGGACAATATTTTGAGACAATAGAGCAAAGTTGTATATTTTTATTTATCTTCATACCTATGTATACATAAAAAATATACCTCTATATTCCCCCACACACATTTAAGGGTACAAGAATATTCGTAACCCGTATTTTAATGCTTTTCAAACAATATCCAATTTTTATGACATTACAAACATGTACATATGTATAATAAAGGTGATTCTATGCAAACAATGTTTTGAAAAAACATAATATTTAACATATCTTTTTCTTGTCAAAATAGTCTTCATTATTGCCATAAATATTCGTAATTATTATAATGTTGTTCAAACAGACAATTTGCTATTATGATTTTTTTATTCTTTAAAACATTTACACGTGCATAATAAAGGTTATTTGTATGCTAGAAATGTTAATGTTATGATTTATAATACCAGAAAACATAGATATCAATGATAATTAAAGAATAATTGTATTAATGTTAATAGCGGTCTTACTTATCCCTAGACCTTCATTATTTGCCTTTCTAGAATAATGAACTAGTGATATCACTAAATTGATTCACTGATATTACTTAATAAAATTTAATTCTTGAAAATAAAAGAGCTAAAATATTGATATCAAAAACTAAAAAATAGTGATTTTACAGAAAACTGAATAAATAGCAGAACGCCACCGCTTGTTTAGCAATCTATTGTTGAAATAATAACGAGGTTTTCACTTCTTTGGGGTATCGCTCCTACAAGCAAGGGCATCCCCCTTTTGAATTTTTTTTCGTTTGTTTCTCTGTGTATTTGGAAATATTTTTTCTGAGTTCCATATATCTTTAGGTATGAGTTGAGTCATAGCGTTTATCAATTCTCAAATTTTTAACCATAAACATGTAAAGAATGATTATTTTGAATTCTATTTATAAATCGTTGTTGCCATTTTGTTTTACTTAAACAAGGTGATTCAAACATCCGAAATATGTGTGACGACAATAAAAATCTTTGATAAAACAAAGGAAAAACGCGTTTCCAATACATTACTTTAAATATGACTGTTATATATCGCCATTGGCAAATTACATACGCATCAACAATAGTCTTAGAATGTCTTCAAAAGTCCCACGTTTTAATTTCATCATTTTAAAACCATATAGTCATAAATTAAAATTCCAAAAATAATAATAAGCACCTCTTTGATGCTAGAAAAAATTATTAGGCATTATTTAAAATTTAGCATATAATGATAAGCATCACTTTGATGCGAGAAACTACCGGTATTGAGAACTAATGTTTTCCTCGTGACGTGTCCAAAAAAAAGGAAATTGCATACAATAATTCTAGGGTGTCACCAAAAGCCATAAGTGTTTCAATTTTCCAATTTAACAACATTTAGTCTTAATTAAAATTAAAAATAATAAGCACCTGTTTGATGCTATAGAAATGATAAAAACCACAGCCGTAAGTTAATATCAGCTGGGACAGTATTCATTAGGATATCATAAATGTGACGTTCAATTACGTTTAAGAATTCCCATATATATATTCGTTTAAGTATCATTTGAATGTCTTTGTTGTCTCTCTGTTTAACTAAACCAAGGTTGTTATAAATTTCAGAAAATGTAAGATAAAATAAATCTTTGAAGCAACAATGAAAACACGTGTGCATGTTACCAATGCATTACTTCTTCTATATCGCCATTGGCAAATTACATGCGTATCAACAATAGTCCTAAGTGTCTTCAAACGTCGCTCGTATTTAATTATTTCATTTCACTATTTTAAAACCATTAGGCATGATTTAAAATTTAGGTTATAATAATAAGCATCACTTTGATGCTAGAAGCTCGTGACGTGTCCAAAAAATTAAATAATTTACAATAATTAAAATATGTCTTCAAAAGTCATAAGGATTTCATTTATCCATTCTAACACCAATTAGTCATGGATTAAAAATAAAAATAATAAGCACCTTTTTGATGCTACAAAACGGTAATAAAGACTACCGGTAGTAAATATGAGTTGAGTCATTATGACGTCATAAATGTGACGTTAAATTGCGTTTATCAATCCCATATATAAGATGCACATTTTGGTCATATTTTGATGTCTTTGTTGTCCTGTTTATGTAACTAAACCGAGGTGATCAAAACTTCAGAAAATGTGACGAAAATACACGACAAGACAAAGAACATGCGTGTGAATGTTACCAATGCAATAATTTGAACATGATTCTATCGCATTGTAAAAATACATGCGTATCAACAATAGTTTTGAGATGTCTTCAAAAGCTATAAGAAATTAATTTCAACATTTAAACACTTGTAGTAATGAATTGAAATAAAATAAAATAATTAGCATATCTTTGATGCTAGGAAAAACGGTAAAACTTTCTATCATTTTTGAGAACGAGTATTTGTTTTCTCATGACGATCAAGAAGATTTTAAAATATGTCCAAACGTCACAAACGTCACAAAAATGTCAATTCACCATTTGAACATAAAATAATAAGCATATTTTTGATGCTACAAAAACGGTAAAAGCTACTGCCGATATTGAGAACACCATGACGTGTCCAAAACAAATTAAATTATATAATAAATTGTTGACTCAGGGATATTGCAAGCTTAGGCTTATCAAGAACCTCAAAAAGTTTTATGGTCATCATCACAGTATGGTTGATAAGTTTGATGTTTCTGTGCCCAGGATTGCTTTGGATATATTTGACTTCCCATAGTTCCATGTTCCTTTCACACAATTTTGATTACACACGTGACGGGTGTAGCTAGCTAAACAAAAGGCGCGTACCCTTCCCTGGTGGAAGTACACATGTCCAGCCTGACTTGTCAGTTCTACTTTTGTTTTTACTTTGCTTCTGGGTTGTGACTTGGGCATGGATTAGTATGTTTGTTTATACAATAATTCAAAGATGTCTTAAAAATTATAAGGATTTCAATTCACCATATAAGAATATTTATTCTTAAATTTAAAGTAACATAATAGGCACCAGTTTTATGCCAGAAAAATGGTAATAGCTACTGCCGTAAGTAAATATGGGTTGAGTCATTAGTCATTATGACGTCATAAATGTGACGTAGAATTACGTTTTACATTTCTATATATTTTATTCTTATATAACATTCATTATTTATTCTATACCCTATTTTGATGTCTTTGTTGTCTGTCTGTTTTAATAAACCAAGGTAATTTAAACTTCAGAAAATGTAAGACGAGAATAAATCTTTGAAGCGTGTGATGTTATCAATGCATTACTTCGAAAATGACTGCTTTATATAGTCATGGGCAAATCTTATACTCATCAACAATAGTTTTAAAATGTCTTCAAAAGCTATACTATTTTTATGTCATTATTTTAACACCATTTAGTCATGAATTAGAATTAAATAAAAATAGGCATATAAACGGTAAACCTACTACTGATATTCAGACCAAATATTTTCATAGAAGACGTGTCTAAAATTTAAGTCAAATACATATCGACAATAATTCAAGGAGGATTTTTCAAATGTCATAAGTATTTCAATTCTCCATTTTAACACCTTTTAGTCATGAATTAAAATTAAATAAAATAAGCACCTGTTTGATGCTCGAAAAATGGTAACTCATACTACCGGTAGTAAATTTGACTTGAGTAATTTTGGTATCATAAATTTTTATTGAAATTGTTTTTATCAATTCTATATATAGGACGCACATTTTGACCATATTTGGATGTCTTTGTTGCCTTTTTGTTTAACTAAAACAAGGTGATACAAACTTCAGAAAATGTGTGACGAAAATACATCTTTCACAAGACAAAGAACACATGTGTGCATGTTACAAATTACATACGTATCAACAATAGTTTTAGAATGTCTTAAAAAGTAATTTCATCATTTCAACACCATTTAGTCATAATATAAAAACAATAAAGGCATATCCGATGCTTGAAAAACGTTAATTTTTACTATCGTTAACAAATGTTTTCTCCCATAACGTGTTAAATAACATCCATATTGACAATAATTGTAGAAAGTCTTTAAAAGTAATAAGGATTTCATTACGTCATTTTACCACTATTGAGTCATGAATTAAAATTAGGCATCTGTTTGATGATAGAAAAACGGTACTAGCTACTACCGGTATTGAAGTGTTCACATTCGGTGTTAAAAATTAAATTCTGCATACTTAGACTTTTATTACAAGTGACATAATTTTAACGGAATTCAATAAACTTATTATGTCTAATTTTGAAACAATAAAATCCATTTGAATTTTTTTTTTTACCTACTTAAGTCTAGCTATCTAAATACTGCAAAGTCTATAACTAAACGTGACGTAATCTTGACAGGTTTCTATATCCTTATTCTGTCTATATTATAAAACAATAAATTCCATTTAAAAGTTTTTGCCCACCATAATTCTTGTAATCTATAATCAGCGTCATATTACCACAGACTGACAAAGGGATTAGTAATGCTATGACAAACATCCCAATGAACAATGGATAGAATACATAATGTTATTAGACATAGAAACAGTTGACTTTGTTCTCATAATATTTCCTGAAACAGTATGTGTACGTTATATATATGATTAGGTCATGATCATTGACCATTTTGTGCTCATCAGGAATTGAATATCTACTTTATTTATATTCCCGTGATGCTGCCATGACGTAATTCAAAATGTTAATGCGTTTTATACAATGTGATAATAACGAAAATCTTACACACAAGAACTTTTGTTACGGTTGTGAATTCAAATTTAAATGACTTCTAGAGCGTAAGCACCCTCTGTTTAGTTAGCTACGCCCGCTACGTACATTTGACGCAATGATTTTGCCATGTTGTTAATAAGTATTATGTCTCTGTATCCAAAATTACCCTTATTATATTTGACATCTATAGTTCCATACACCTTTTATTCCCAATTTTGATCACACGGTGCTTACCCTTCAGACCACCCGGTCTCACTTTACTGGTGGAAGTTCGCGTTTTTAACTTATCTTGCCAGTTTTTACTTTTGCCTTGAGATAATGCTTTGGGCATGGATTGGTGTGTTTTCTTTTTTATTGTTTCTCATAGATCCGTCATGAACTATGATGTTTGTCGCTGAAAATAGTAAGTACACATAACAAAATAATGAAGAAAATGCATTGTACTGATAACAAACTTCCTAGTTTTTATCCCAGAAAATATCTCCTTGAAATAGCTGAACTAAGTCTTGGGTTCGAAACCCGACCGGGTCTGACAAACCTAAATAGGAAGTGATTAAAACAAACATACAAATCCATGTCCAAATCACAATCCAGAAGCAAAGTAAAAACGTTGGAACTGACAAGTTAGGTTAAACACGTGAACTTCACAGTACGCCAGTAAATGTAAAATGTTGTTCATCATAGAATCATGGGATCCATGCACACATACACAACTACTCATTATCAGGATAATAGATACATCAATTTTTGTCTATATGCTGTCAACTCCATCGACTCACAATAACAATTTTAATTGAGTTAGACTTCAAACTGAAGGGGTGAGAATTCAAATACTGATGGAGTCTGTTGTAACTTAAACAACATTATTCACATCGCTACTTTTTTTCGCTGTCAGGATAATGGATTGGTGGGTCAGCTATTTCTGCGACTGCTGTCTTAGTGAGCAACCAGGGAAGTGAGGCCGGATGCTACGGAAAGGTAAACACCTCCTGTTTTCTCGTTTTTTGTCAACGACTCGGCATTTAGAGAATGAAAGAAACGGGGTCCATCGTAAGGATATTAAAACCGATTCCCCGCATCACATCACGCGTGGTACATAAAAGAACTTTCCTTGTACATTGTCTTGAACGCACTGCAAAGGCAAAATTTCTGCCAATTCATCTATAGCTAGCGCATTATCGGTATAAGTAAAAAATTCCTGACTAGGACGTGGGAAAATGCATTAAATCAACCTATAAATCAATTAGCCATGGCATACGCTCGCCTGACTGCCTCCCGTGAATATGATCATTGCGATCACGCATGTTTTTATAAAACATAACATAAGCAAATAATGTACAACCAAGCAGCTTATATTTCAAATTGTAAAATAAGTTATTAAATCTGGGAAAGTTTGGCGCCAAAATGTCAATAGATGACCTTTAGTAGAGTGGAAGGAAAACTCTTGTATTATTTTGCCAGAGTGTTCTAAAACTTCCTTTAAAATGTTGTCTTTTGTAGCGTTAGCTCGAAACACAAATGGGTAATATTTATGTAATTTTTCGCATGGGACGTTTTCTATACTGCGCTCCCCAACTTCATTTTTATGGTCATATACACGACGCTGACAGGTTTGGATATTGTAGGTTTTTGTTAAAACAGATTCAGTTTTGTATGGTGCATTTAACATCATATGTAGAAACGGTCTTCTGGTAAGTGGAAACACATCATCATTTTTAAAATTAAAATCTCCGAAGTTTTTATAACTATCCCATACATGGGTTTCATTTTTGACATAGTAGAAAATATCCAAGTATGGCCAATTCCATAGTAACGATCCCTTAGGACGTGTATTACTCTCGTAAGAAAAAAATTTGGATCTGTTTCCATAGCCTCGTACATATTTATACTTGTATGTATACTTAGACACAGCTTTCTCTAACACATCTAACTGTGAATATGGAATCCAAAAGTCCATGTCATCATCCCAAGGTACAGGACCGTGGTGTCGGTAAGAACCTATCAGCGTTCCACCATACATCATGTATTCAATTTCATTATGTTCACAAATTTCGACAAATATTTCAATCAGGTCAATAAAAGTCGCCAAAGATTTTTTTGTAAGTACAATATCTAAACCTGGAAGAATTTGACTTTTTGGAATATTCTTTGTTTTATTTACAACATTTTGTGGATACTGGCCGCTGCTTATATTAAATCTCGTCCCCGACATATTCATATTGGTGTTGTCTTTGCTTGTAGATATTCCCGTATCTCTTGTATTCATGTGTCGTTTTTCATGTTTAGCCATATCAAGTTCCCTTCTAAGAACTATTGTTTCTCCCAGAATATACATGAACACGGCTAACAGAATCAGTTGTACAAGACATGTAATCCTCATCTTTACACCAATAACCTATAAAACAGAAAATAAGATGTAAATTTTGAGTTGTTTCATAATTATTGTTCTTGTGTGAAGACAAAACCATGGTTCATGTAAAAGAAACGTGAAATACTTTAATAGGGTAATTAACTAATATAGTAACCATAGTAACCGGTATTACAGAAAGGTATCAGGTCAACTAATTAAAAGTTACGGTCCAGAACACAACGAGCTCGAATACAGAAAATACAATGATAGGGGTTTAAATAAATCAAAAACAAACATACCAATAAATGATATTTTTTCTTTAATAATATTTACAAAATTTTATTTTCATAATTTAGTCCAAGCACTACTAATGAGAAATTGTAATCCGAAACGACCGCCTTGTGATGTAAATTTAGCACTGGTATAATATGTAATATATGCCTTCAGTAAGTCTCATTATGATTAAATATAACCTCAACATAAAAAAGAAGTAAATTTGATCCATCAAACTACGTGTATAGAGGTATATCTTTGACAAGATTATTTAAACAAATTGTTTAGGGGTGTAGCTAGCTAATCAGGAGGTGCTTACCCTTCTTTCCAGAGCACCCGGTCTCACTTCCCTGGTGGAAGTTCACGTGTCTAAACTAATGTGTCAGTTTCAAAGTTTATACTTTGCTTCTGGATGATTGTGACATGGATTAGTGTGTTTTTGATTAACAAAACCGTATCTATCCGCTTAACATTTTCTGATAGTGAAATAATCGTTGATAACAAAATCGGATTTAAAGAGAACTGCAGAACATCAGATCATATTTTCGTTTTGAATAGCCTTATTGAGATTCAAAATTTCAAGAAACAAAAATGTTGTGCATTCATTGATCAACATAAAGCATTTGACATTGTGTGATGGCAGATGGACTAATGTATAAACTATTGTCCAACAATATTAACAGGGAGATGTACAACAGCATCAAACACTTGTACTCCATACTTATTGCAAGTTATATTTTTCAAATGGACTTCGTGATAATTGAATCCTAGAAGTTAAACAAGGTGATATTTAAAGTTCTTTACGATTTAACTTCTACATAAACAACATTGCGCATCGACTTAAGGATGAAAAAGTCAAAATAATATCGCATTGAAAATACTAACATGTATGCTGATGATGTCGTTTTGATGTCAAAGATACACCTCTAGGATTAGAAAACGATGCACAATATAATTGATAATGTATTAATGCGCCATGTGACAGAAAATAAAGATCAGTTTACAATGTCATCCAACATACAATAACTACTAATAGCTGGACCAAAAAAAACCTAAGTTTATATTGGATCATTTAGGGTTATCTTCTCTATTTACAAATCCCAACTTTATACAAGACATTTATCATATACATGTATGAAACAACCAAACGACTTCTGATAACATGAACATATGATATAATTTGACCGATAGATCTACCATTCCAAAATTCAGAACAAGTCCCCTCAAACTAATGGTACATTAATATAAATTATGATAAAGGTACCTTCTGCAATATAATTGCATAGAAGATGAAATGCGTTTGTTTTTATTTCACTGTCGTCTATATAGCAAAAATAGACAATTCTTTCTAAAAATTAACGTCCTTTACTGATCGCAAAAGTGGAAGCGCGTGGCCTAGTGGTTAAGGCGTTGGACTCATGATTCGAAGGTCGTGGGTTCAATCCCTGGACCGGGCGATGTGTTGTGTCCTTGAGCAAGACACTTAATTTCACGTTGTTCCAGTTCACTCAGCTGAAAAATAAATGAGTACCAGCAAAATGCTGGGGGTTAACCCTGCGATGGACCGGCGTCCCATTCAGGGGAGAGTCTTGTACTCTCAGTCGCTTAACGCCACCGAAACCGGAATAAGCTCCGGCCTGATGGGCCTAATGGCTCGGGACAGACTTTAACTTTAACTTTAACTGATCGGAAATATGTAAACATTTTGGACAACATTTGCTTAATGTCCTATTGATTCTTAAAACTTCATTAGGGTCGGGACAGCGCAAACTTGATAGTCTTTAGTATAATGATAACTTTCACGTTTTGCCGATAATCTTTGGGTGTCATCGCCTCGCTCTAGCGAGCACAGGTTTGCTTGCATAGACATAGGATAGCAACGTCGTAATTGGCTCTTGTTTCAAAACACTGGCGTCTGTTACATTTACAATAATATATCACAATAATTTCATAATACTTAAAATTGATTTTGATCTATCGCTAGTGGCAGATTTTAATCACCCCAATGTCTTTTCAGCGAGTGATTTACAATTTGAGTGGGTGATTGATCAACTTAGATATCTTATTTGATATAACTTAATAGATTTGACGTTTTACATAATCCATAACAACTTTCTTCTAAACAATTGTCATTATTAATTTACATTCTGTGCGTCCTTGAAGACTTCTAACTATTGATAAATGTTTAAGATAAAAACGGATAATATATGCTTAATTACTAATGGCAAACATTTTTTTTACTTTTATACCCTTTTTAAATATAGACCCCTGTAGTAGCTCATTTGAAAAGTGTTCGTTTCGTATGTGGGAGTTCTTGTGCTCGAACCCTGGTCGTAGTATAACCAAGACTTAAAAAATACGTCATACTGTTCTTTTGCCAAGCACTCTGAATTTAGAAAATTAATAAATTTCACGTGTAATGCCTGCCATGACACGTTGAAACCCCATCTCTGCAGATTGCTCCGAGTGTATATATATGCACAATTTTCCATCAAGAGTGAAATATATGTCGACAGATTTTATGGAAAAATTGTAGAAAAGTTGTATGCATTAAACCGAATGTAAGTCAAATATGCTTATGTTTTAATTTGAGGTATTTTCACAATTTTTATACATTCAACGTTTTGCTTTAAAGTGATATGATTATGCTTTATGAAACATTTTGTGTAAAGGTGAATGGGAACTAGATACTTTGAAGTTGAGTCTTTTGTAATCTTGTCTTGAAAGACAACTACTAAAATATATTTTTCAGTCTGCGTTGTTGAATATTGAATTGTGATCTCAGTTTTTGAAAAATGTGGAACTTATAATTAACAACAACTTGGAAAAACCGATAATCACGGGTCAGCATCGCCTCTGTCAGACAGACAAGAACAGCACCATCGCAATAGCTTCATAATTTGGACACAGACGTTGTTACATTTACAATAGTATTTTACAAAGATTACACAATACCTTAAATCATGGATTTTCTGATTAATCAGATAATATGCTAATAATTTGATTATAAGATTACATTACTAGTTATAGATTTTAATCTCCTGGTCACCTTGTCAGTGAAACAAACATTTTGAGTGGGTGGCGTGATGCAGCTAAGACATAATAATTGATGGTACTTCAATAAACTTGACATTTCGCATATTTCATAATAATAATAATAAACAAACATATTAATCCATGTCCAAATCATTATCCTAAAGCACAGTACCAACTTTGAAACTGGCAAGTTAGGTTAAACGTGTGAACTTACACCATTGAAGTGCGACCGGGTGCTCCGGAAGTATTAAGCTAGCTACACGCCACGTGTGTAATCAAAATTAAGAGTAAAAGAAAACTGGAACTATGGAATATCATATATATTCAGGGCAAACCTGGACACATAGACATCATACTTAACAATATTGTGATTATGACCTTAATAGGGCCCTGATACTCCTAGGATTACAATATTTTTAAGCAGCTTCCTTCGTTGTATAAAGTTCCCATAATAGAAACAAGCATTTTACCCTTGGAGAAAATATACCATAAGCAGGAGAAACAGGATATTGCTGCTGAGAAAAGGACAATCGACGATAGAAAAATATGGTCATCACGTTTGTCATACATCTTCGAAGGTAATCTTGCGTGGGCCTCATAATTGAAGTATAAGTCTGTTTATGAAGCAGAACTTGATAAATCAGTCGTATTTTTTATTTCAAGTCCATTAGGAAAGATGGTATTCACATAATCTCCACAGGATTAGGATTGTTAAGAGAGAAAATGTCATCTATATATCTCTATGTAGAGTTGAATGACTTGGCAACAGTCTTCTCTACAAGGTTTTGAATGAATTATGCTTCATATGATTTAAGAAACAAATCAGCAAGCAATGAGGCACAATTTGTGTCTATTGGTACATCGAATGTTTAAGAGAAAATAATATTACCAAACACAACAATGTTCTTCTATATTATCAATATAGATTTAATTTCTATGCGTCCTTGAAAACTTTCAAATGAAGATAAATTTTAAGATAAACCCCAGTGAAATATGTTTGAATAGTGATGGCCTAATCTGCATATATTTTCTGTAATTCTGTACTCAAATAAAACTCTGTATACTTTTAATACTTTTCAATTTTTTGTTCAATATGTTGAATTTTTTTTTCTAAATGGGTAGTTGCTGTGAAACCAGCATGATTGCCATATACTATGGTTAGATGCTTGACTGTGACCAATCCAGTAACGGAAAACAACACCTGTCCGTTTGACCTTTAATTTAAATATTGACCATGGCCAATAGGAACACTTGTTAGTGTTTATTTTATTTATATTTTGGAAAATGATTAAAACAAATGTCTGCACGTATAAATTCTAGACAACATCAGCTTAATGTCCTATATAGTCTGGAAAAGGTCTGGGTCAGCATCGCCTTTATAGCCTATAGTCTGAGGACTACATTGACTTTTTAGCTGATAATCTCGGAGCAGCGCCGCCTGGGTCGTGATAGCACAAGTTTGTTGACATATAATCAAGGACAGCATCGTCACAATATCCCCCCAGATTCGATATACCATCGGCTGTTACATTTACAATGATATTTAACAAATATTACACAAAACTTTTAATATTGATTTTGTGATTAATAAAATTTGCCTTTTGATTTACAGATGTTATCACTAGTTGTAGATTTTAATCACCATATTGTGTTTTCGTATATTTAGATACTATCATTAGCTATAGATTCCATCATACTGTCACCTTATTAGCTAATTTCACGTGTTTCATAACAGCATAAATAATCTAAATCATTATCAATATTAATTAACGCTCTGTGTGTCCTTGAATACTTCTATAACAATATAAACTTTATAGCACTAGACGAAAGTTTCGGAATACAATTTCTCATTAGTAGTCCTTGGACCAAAAATGTGAAATCATTTTTTTCAAGGGATGAAAAATATCCGAAGGGCCGAACTTTTTTCTATTATACTAGGATATTTAACCAAATTTTACTTAGGAAATATTTTGCATGAGGGAGTAAACCTGAATTTTTTTAGGATTTTAGTATCAAAATTAACAATGGTATGATTTTGAATTAAAACTGATAGAACTGTTAGTTATTTAGAACTGTTTTCATTGGAAAAGAGGGTTGCATGCATGTCACACGACATTAGGTTTGCTAGTGTATTATGTTTGGTAGAATCTATTGATGATTTCAAGCTTCGGACAGCGTTTTAGCTTACGGCAGCACGTACCTACCCCCATGTATATATTCTGGCTTAATAGACTCTTGAAACACTGGGTTGATCGACTTTAAGCTCAGGGCAGTGTTGGAACAATCTTCAAATTGAAACAATAAACGCTAACTGGGACAACGTCTTTTAAAGCAGCTTGAATAAGGAGTGGAAAACCATCCACTCAAATTCCATTCAGAGTGTTTTAAAGAACTTGGCACATGCGACAGTAAAAATACAACAAAACAGTCTGAGGTTTACATAAGGTGTTGACTTTGGCGAGAAATTGTTTCATTGCCTTTAGGTTCGGGACAGCAATGTTTTGAAAGCATTTGGTTTGTGGTCAACATTAATTTTTAGCCGATAATATTAGGGCAGCAGCGCCTGGATAGTCTTTACGTTTGGGATAGCCACCAGATGAAAAGCTATGGCAGTGTGGTCTTGATCAGTGATTTTGTTGGTCTAGAATTAATACTAATTAAAGGCAGTTTATTTAGGGGGAAAATGATTATAAGTTCCCATTTTGCAATTGGCAATCAAAGTTCCCAAAACCAGGAATCAGTTTACAGTTTACATAAATTGAATTTAGTTTTGTAATAAAAGTTAGTAGCCAACAAAAAAAAAAAAAAAAAAAAAAAAAAAAACCACAAAAAAATCAAACATACTAATCCATGTCCGAACCACATTTCAGAAACAAAAGTAAAAACTTTTGAACTGACAAGTTAGGTTAGCAAATGACCAAATTGTCACAATACATCGGTTTTGTAGCGAGAACAACCCATGTTTATGTAACCATGTTAAGATGTACATTGCTATTTATATCAGACCTTCAATTCATTTTAAACCAGTAAAATGTTCTAATTTAAAAGGTAAATGGTAGTGTTGAATTAATGTAAAAAATCACTTTTGTCAGTCTTCAGTCTCCGGCCTCCACCGTCTGTTACATTTTAAATATTTTTAACAATTTTTATATATATTGATTTTGTGATTAGTGAATTAATATGTATTGTGATAGCTAGGTACAGATTTCATCACCTGATCTCCTTTTCAGTTATGAAAAAAGTAACTTGAGTGGGCGCTGTAATCAAACTAAGATATCGTTCTTGATAAAAATTCGATAGATTTGGTATCTTCCATTTTGATAGCAAGTTACAACATAACTTTTCTCTGATAAACCATCAGAGACCTTTTTCTACAAGAATCAACCTTCAGACCTGTGGACTTTCTTCACCCAGAGTTTCATGCATGATTTTATGTTGGTGTTACGGTGTTGGTGGTGATGGTTGTGTGGTGATTACGATGATGATGATGATGATGATGATGATGATGATGGTGGTGGTGACGACGATGACGACATCTGTGATAATGATACCAAACACATACACACAATATTTTGCCGACTAAGTATTCTATAGCATCATGAGCATGTAGCGACGGTACAGGTCCAATTGTTATAGCATGTTACATTGAGGCTTTCTCAATGAATGAAAAATGACCTCGTAAAAATGTCCTGTGTAGTAATTAATGCATATGTATTCGAAGGCGGGTCAGAAAAGTGTCAAGGTGCAAGAATCTACAATTCATATATGCTTAGCTAATTGCTTAGTTAATTGTCCATTAAAATTAAAGCTTTAATTGCCCACTAATTTCATTATCATGATTAAGATTTCCATATTGTTTACAATTAAATTCGTTAATAATTATTTTATTGTACTCTTTTTGACTTTCTGTACTATTATTTTGTTTCGTTGAAATTCATCTGCGTCACCTTACACCATCACCGTGAAGGTTCCTGTCATATACGATTATTTGAATTGTATCATTCAATGCATTCAAAAATAGTACTTTTACGGTGCAGATTATGCTGCTTAAGATAGATTATTTTCGCCGGATAATTTAATCTCCTCTCCACCAACCTACAGGACTCCAATTCACATTTACAGATCGCGGCGTCTTTCCACCAACCTACGAGGCTCCACTGCATACTTAAAGATCACGGTGCCTCTCCATCAACCAACGGAACTCCGCTGCACACTTAGATCACGGCGCCTCTCCACCAACCTACAGGACTCCACTGCACACTTAAAGATCACAGCGCCTCTCCACCAACCTACGGAACTCCACTGGACCGTTACAGATCACGGTGCCTCTACACCAACCTACAGGACTCCACTGCACACTTAAAGATCACAGCGTCTCTCCACTAACCTACGAAACTCCACTGCACAGTTACAGGTCACGGTGCCTCTCCACCAACCTACAGGACTCCACTGCATAATTACAGATCACGGTGCTTCTCCACCAACCTACAGGACTCCACTGCACACTTAAAGATCACAGCGCCTCTCCACTAACCTACAGAACTCCACTGCACAGCTACAGGTCACGGTGCCTCTCCACCAACCTACAGGACTCCACTGCACACTTAAAGATCACAGCGCCTCTCCACTAACCTACGGAACTCCACTGCACAGTTACAGGTCACGGTGCCTCTCCAGCAACCTACGGGACTCCACTGCATACTTACAGATCACGGCGACTCTCCACCAACCTGCAGGACTCCACTGCACAGTTACAGATCATAGAACCTCTTCAGCAACCTACAGGACTCCACTGCACAGTTACAGATCATAGTGCCTCTCCAGCAACCTACAGTCCTCCACTGCATTTTTACAGATCACGGCGCCTCTTCACCAATCTACAGGACTCCACTGCACACTGACAGATCACGGCGCCTCTCCACCAACCTACAGGACTCCACTGCATTTTTACAGATCACGGCGCCTCTTCACCAATCTACAGGACTCCACTGCACACTGACAGATCACGACGCCTCTTCACCAACCTACAGGACTCCACTGCACAGTTACAGATCATAGTGCCTCTCCAGCAACCTACAGGACTCCACTGCACAGTTACAGATCATAGTGCCTCTCCACCAACCTACAGGACTCCACTGCACACTGACAGATCACGGCGCCTCTCCACCAACCTACAGGACTCCACTGCACACTGACAGATCACGGCGCCTCTCCACCAACCTACGGAACTTCACTGCACAGTTACAGATCATAGTGCCTCTCCAGCAACCTACAGGACTCCACTGCATTTTTACAGATCACGGCGACTTTCCACCAATCTACAGGACTCCACTGCACAGTTACAGATCATAGAACCTCTCCAGCAACCTACAGGACTCCACTGCACAGTTACAGATCATAGTGCCTCTCCAGCAACCTACAGGACTCCACTGCATTTTTACAGATCACGGCGACTCTCCACCAACATACGGAACTCCACTGCACAGTTACAGATCATATTGCCTCTCCACCAATCTACAGGACTCCACTGCACAGTTACAGATCATAGTGCCTCTCCAGCAACGTTCTCCACCAACCTACGGAACTCCACTGCACAGTTACAGATCATAGTGCCTCTCCACCAACCTACGGGACTCTATGCATATTTACAGATCACGGCGCCGCTCCACCTATCTACAGGACTCCACTGCACACTTACAGATAACGGCGCCTCTCCAGCAACCTACAGGACTCCACTGCACACTTACAGATCAAGGCGCCTCTCAACCAACCTACAGGACTCCAATTCACATTTACAGATCACGGCGCCTATCCACCAACCTACGGGGCTCCACTGCATACTTACAGATCACGGCGCCTCTCCACCACCAACCTACGGGGCTCCACTGCATACTTACAGATCAAGGCGCTTCTCCACCAACCTATGGAACTCCACTGCACAGTTACAGATCACGGCGCCTCTCCACCAACCTACGGGGCTCCACTGCATACTTACAGATCAAGGCGCTTCTCCACCAACCTACGGAACTCCACTGCACACTCAAAGATCACGGTGCCTCTCCACCAGCCTACAGGACTCCACTGCACAGTTACAGGTCACGGTGCCTCTCCACCAACCTACGGGACTCCACTGCATACTTACAGATCACGGCGCCTCTCCACCAATCTACGGAACTCCACTGCACACTTACAGATCACGGTGCCTCTCCACCAGCCTACATGACTCCACTGCACACTTAAAGATCACAGCGCCTCTCCAACAACCTACGGGGCACCACTGCACACTTACAGATCACGGTGCCTCTCCACCAGCCTACAGGACTCCACTGCACACTTAAAGATCACGGCGTGATGGATTATAAACGGTACAGGCAGAACATAAATGATAACCCCAGTCCTGGAAGGCATGCCACTGTTTAAACCCCAGAAATGGTTAATAGAGCTTTGTTTTCATTCATGCTAGCCGAATTTACCATTGGCTGCTGATTTCTGAGCAATCTGTATAAAAATGATTTTGCAAATCTGTAAAAATATTTTAAAAATGTAAACATTTTCACAAATTTTAGAAGATTGACCAGCCACTAATTATTTTAACATTGTGGAAACGTAGATAATAACCATGGTATTGTTATGACTGACAGGTGAGTTTCACAAAATATAAGGACAGTGAGACAGTGAGCATTTCACAGAGAAGAATACACTCCATTCTGACATCCTGTAATGAGAAGGTTTTGAGCCAGTTGTACCTCTGGCAATAAATCAAAAGCACACAAGATGCACTTTGTCGCGTGTTAATCTAAACCTTTTAGTGGTAAATCCTGCTAGCTCCCATAAGAGAGTTGTTACTATGTAGGCAAAGTGGGTCCATTATTTCATTCCAGAGCCCAAACAACTGTCTAAACAATTGAACCACCCTGGTTCACCTCCGTCAAAGAAGGCAGATAAAGACTGTTTTATCATCTGGAAAGGTTATGACCACGGTTAACTTGAATACTGGTGGTATTCTGATGGTACATGTAGATTATTTCCTAAAGGGACAAAAAATAAATGTCACATAATTTGTACTACTTATGAGGCTGTTACGGAAAAAATATTCAACTCAAGTGCTGTGAAAAACTCAGTAAAAGTGTCTTGGTCCACTAGGACAAATCTACCATGCATTGCCTTTACTGCATTTAACGATTGCGGCTTTAAATTGGAAATTGGGTGAGTGATGAACTTATTGCTTCAGCTTGCACATCAGTCTTTTGTCTATTTCCAACACCGAAAACTGTCATTTACATTACCCAGTTTTATAGTCAGATAATGATGTCATATATTCATTGGAGGACTTTCTGAATTTTCAAGAAAATGAATTCTTTAAAAGTTGCATTGAGGTCTTTAAACGTCACTGACAAAACTGCATAGACATCTATATTATGTTGAAAAATAATGCAATATTACCGCCAAAATTCAAACCATTACATATGAGGTTCACACCATGTTAAAAATATATGGGTTTTTTTTAAGTAATGATTGTGATTCTACATATTAAAGCAATATCCTTCATAAAAGTTTGACGCATGACGACATGCATAGTAATTTGGTATTTTGACATTTACAACCACGGGTTCAACATATTATTTTGCAAGAACATGCGGCAAACTCTATATAAAGTCTGTTCTGGAATAGGCTCTGTTTTGCATTTCAAGCACAAGTTTCGATTTTGACTGTCAATTCCACACCATGATCTGAATAAAGCAGTATTTCAGTATGATTTTGGTTATGAACTTTATTTAATCATGTAGATTTTATCGGTGTACTATGCAAAAGACACAAATAATAATTATAATAATTATAGCCACCACTTTATTTTTAGAAATTGTTTTGAATTAGGTTTAAACATTTAAACTCAAGTATAGCCTATTCAGTTTTAATTTAGCAATCTCAAGTTATGCTGAAATCTTAAAAAGAACAAAGTACCATATTTTGCTAAAACATGCAACTTCAATAACACTAAGAAATTATATGCCAATAAATTGAAAAAGTCGCCATTTTTGTTTTCCAAAAATATACCTCTCTTACATTTTCTTAAAATTTACTCATTTATATGAATTTGGTTGTGTAAACCGGTCGTTATATATATACTCGTGCTTATTTTATATGCCCTATGAAAGAAAAATCCCAAACTGTTTAAGAAATTCCATATTAAACACAAACTCGTGTAACACCCATCATATATATTCCCATTAAAATGTCTCATCATTTCGCTCTTCTCACTCGGGTGGTTTTGGAATCTAGTCACGTTTTATTTAAACCAAGGCGGAATTTTTGAGTTAAAATGACATGAATAGTGAAGTTTTCGATCGGAATGTCTCGTTGTCTGTCTGTAATTTAATTCCTCGCAGTTTTTTGTGCTTTCAGTACGCATAATGTAATTATTTTCACTCTTTTTCCTTGTCGATAAAACTATTTTTGCATGGTTTGTTGCAATTTTAGGATTTTTTCGCCACTGATTGTTTTAAATGGTTTGATAAATGATAAGTTAATAGTTATGTTCATGCATGATCTATTTATAATAAAAGTATTATTATTATGATTATTATGATTCCCCACCACCGAAGGTGGGGAATCATATTGTTTTCGTTCTGTTTCTTCTTATTATTATTATGATTCCCCACCACCGAAGGTGGGGAATCATATTGTTTTCGTTCTGTTTCTTCTTATTATTATTATTATTCTTATTATTCTTTCTCAAGACCATATGCTGCAGCATATCTCGGAACGGCTTGATGGATTTAGATGAAATTTGCTACCAATAATCTGTTGTCTGTGTAGATAATCAAGACGCGTTCATTTTCGTTATCTTGAAGGTGGGTGGGTGGGTGTAAATCAATACGTAGTTAAATACCCGGGGAAACCAATTCTGAATGGACATAAGCTGGTTACGACACCTTAATTATACAAAGCCAATGCTTTCACCTATGAGTTAATCCGATTAGTGACCGTTAAAACTTGGCGATTTTAAAACCACAGCTTGTCACGTCACACGCCTGTACTTAAAACCTTACACAATGAGATGAATGGTGTATACAATTTGCCTTGATAGATCAAATGGCTTGGGGGTTTTCTGTTAATCACTGACTGTGGAAGTAGAAGACTGCCCACTTTTTTAAGTTTACACCATTGAAATGTCTCCTTTTACTGACTGACACTTTCCTAATGACCGGTATGTCGAGTACAAAAATTTGTAGTTATAGTCGGAAATGAATCTTCCGAGTAAGCCGCCACTCTGTTACTATTAACACTTTTCAAATAAGAGATGGACAATTATTTCAGGTATTGTTCAAGTTTAAGTTTTTTGTGTCTTTTTTATTCGATTTAAACATTGGAATTTCGTAATTTGGACTGAAAGTTCACTTCGATTTAAACATGGGAATTTTCGTAATATTTCGTAATTTGGACTGAAAATTGCTTCAAATTCGGCATATCGAATTAACTAACAAATTTACATAGAAATACATAGCGATCTGACGGGACCATTTGTATCATTTCGATTTAAGCGAAATTTCGATTCAACCGATTTCGAATTAACGAGAGTCGACTTTATTTCTTTTGCATCAAAAACACCTAAATAATCTATAGAGCAATGAAGATCTGAGTCTTTTAGATGCTGGAAATAACAATATGAGATTTATTCCGTATAATACACCTAAACTAATATGTACCTCAACGTGTTGAAAAGTACGTTTTTTCAATAGAGGGGGTCTTTTAAATCGGACTATATATACAGCGTCGATCTATTTCAACACACTATACACAGAGTTAACATACATGCTTCATATAAAAATGTCCGTCTTTTACTATTTTGACTGAGTAGATGTATCGTTATGATCATGAACCTCAAACATATAGGAATAACCGATATAAGTCGCGTAATTAAAATACAAACAGATGGCCTCCTATGATGTGTATTGCGCATTGAATCACGATTATTAATCAATAAACTTTTTAGAAAAAATATTAAATAAACATCACAAAGGGTAACTTTTATTATATTTTATTTTGGATTTTACAATAATTCCGAGTCCATGGTCTGACGACATCGGGAGGGCACCTGGGTATATCCTCAGGCAGTGTCGACACGCTCCAATATTACTTGGATCTACCTGCCCATCATTAGAAGGTCTTACATTCGGACCTAAGACAATGATCTTAACTCAGTCGTTAATTACTGTGTTTATTCAGTGACACTCGCCAATCCGTCACTGGCTTCAATGTGTATCCACCTGTTAATTACTGGTGACCAAGATACCGGTGAACTTTGAAAACTTGTGGCCAGAAAAATCGCAAAGCGCCGTGTTTTGTCGCTAGTTAAAGAAAAAAATCGCAGTAAGCGATGCCCAGCGCAAACCCTCCCATACGTGTTCATTCATTGTAACACGCGGCGACGCCAAATCAGAGGCCTGAGAGGGGTTCTACGAGTTTTCTTATTCAATAAAATTCATTGAAAACGTCACTTCCTATGCCGAGAAGCCTTCCAATGTACGATTTTTCTCAACCGAAAACTTTAATTCAAATCTACTTTAACTTTCAAAGAAATTTTAAAAAACAATCAAGGTATGATTTTTTTAGTTTACCAGGTCGGCGCGGTCAAATGTTCTTTATACACATCTGCCTTTAAAATGTAATTGTTCATCAAGGCAATATATACACAACATTAAAAACGCATGTGACGTGAAAATCACAAGATTTACCCTTTTTGGCGACACAGTAATGAAATTGGCAACAAAATTTTACAACTGGCGATTTCCTTGACGACAGACTTTTACAACCCAGCGCTAACCCTGCTAGGGTCTTTTCACCAGATAATTTATGGATGGTGGGGAATCATACGTAACTGGTATCCCAGTTACAATCTCTAGTTATTATTATTATTATTATTATTCCGTCAGGACATATGCTGAAGCATATCTCGGGAACGGCTTGATGGATTTAGATGAAATTTGGTACCAATAATCTGTTGTCTGTGTAGATAATCAAGACGTGTTCATTTTCGTTATCTTGAAGGTGGTGGGTGGTGTAAATTGCTTAATTGAATACGTAGTTAAATACCCGGGGGAACTAATTCTGAATGGACATAAGCTGGTTACGACACTTTAATATACCAAGCAAATGCTTTCACCTATGAGTTAATCCGATTAGTGACCATCAAAAACTTGGCGATTTTTAAAACCACAGCTTGTCACGTCACACGCCTGTTATTAAAACCTTACACAATGAGCTGAATGGTGTATACAATTTGCCTTGATAGATCGAAGAAGGTTAAGCGTGTAGAAATGGCTTCGGGGTATTCTGTTAATCACTGACTGTGGAAGTAGAAGACTGCCCACTTTTTAAGTTAACACCAATGAAATTTCTCCTTTTACTGACTGACACTTTTCTAATGACCGGTATGTCGTTTTTTCCTTTAACCGGACTTTATATAGTGTGTTGAAATATATTGGAAAATTGACGCTATGGTGATGCATAAGATGAGAATTATATTAAAATTTGAAATGAAATTTAGAACATTTTTTGAAAAGCTATTTTGTTCCCTTAGTCGTGATCAGGATCTATGAGGCACCAATATTTATTTTTCCCGAAATATACTCGTAAAATTAAGGCAAAAATTGTAAATAAAATTAAGTTATTATAACTACCATTTTGTATATATTATAGGATAATTATTTTGTTGTAAACATTTCAATTCAATGTACCATTTCCATGAACATTGCCAAATTTACAAAAATTCATATATTTTGACTGAGTAGATATATCGTTATGATCATGAACCTCAAACATATAGGAATAACCGATATAAGTCGCGAAATTAAAATACGATGTGTATTGCGCATTGAATCACGATTATTAATCAATAAACTTTAAAAAAAATATTAAATAAACATCACAAAGGGTAACTTTTATTATTTTATTTTGGATTTTACAATAATTCCTAGTCCATCGGTGTTTATACTGTCAGACGACATCGGGAGGGCACATATCCTCATGCAGTGTCGATACGCTCCTATATTACCTGGATCTACCTGCCCATAATTAGAAGGTCTTACATTCACACCGAAGACAACGATCTTAATCAACTCATTCTTTAGGACCAGTCGTTAATTACTGTGTTTATTCAGTGACACTCGCCAATCCGTCACTGGCTTCAATGTGTTATCACCTGTTAATTACTGGTGACCAAAATACTGTGAACTTTGAAAACTTGTGGCCAGAAAAATCGCAAAGCGCCGTTTTTTTGTCGCCAGTTAAAGAAAATAAATCGCAATTGGCGACGTTGGCGATGCCCAGCGCAAACACTCCCATACGTGTTCATTCATTGTAACACGCGGCGACGCCGAATCAGAGGCCTGAGAGGGGTTCTACGAAAACGTCACTTCCTATGCCGAGAAGGCCTTGCAATGTACGATTTTTCTCAGCCGAAAACTTTAATTTAAATCTACTTTAACTTTCAAAGAAATATTAAAAAAGTAATCAAGGTATGATTTTTTTTAGTTTACCAGGTCGGCGCTGTACACGTGTACTTCAAACACAACTGCCTTTAGAATGTAACCGTTCATCAAGGCAATATATACACAACATTAAAAACGCATGTGACGCGAAAATCACAAAATTTACCTGTTGATTAATATCTCTTGTTTATTTATTGTTTTATTTAAGTTTGTAATTTATATATGAAGGGCCGTAACTTTGATGTAAGACTACCTACACACAGGTACCCAACTCGACTAGTGTATTACGTCAAATGTTGTATACATGTGTCAAAAAGTATCCTTTTTGGCGACACAGTAATGAAATTGGCAACAAAATTTTACAACTGGCGATTTGCTTGGCGACAGACTTTTCCAACCCAGCGCTAACCCTGCTAGGGTCTTTTCACCAGATGTATGCCATAAATTATTTATGGATGGTGGGGAATCATACGTAACTGGTATCCCAGTTACAATCTCTAGTTATTATTATTATTATTATTATTATTATTATATTATTATTATTAAAAAATGAATGAAAAAGTACAAAAAGTTTATGTGAACCCCTTTTTCAAATTAAAGTTCAGAAAAAAGTGTAATTAAGTTAACATCTCATTTATCATTATGATAAGAATTCTGTTTATAACCCAGCTTCCTTGTTTATTCGTATTTGATCAAGTAAAACAATAGTTTTTGAGTAATTACAATAATTATCCAGACACATAATGGAACAAAACATAAAAAATAATAAAGTTAACTAGAATCTTACTAAAAATTCTTTACAAGAAAACCGAGATATAAATATAGAAAAAAAGACAGATTGATCTTTAGATGTTAATCAAAAAGGAAAATTTAAAAATTCGAAAGTATTTATTATTGTGATCGTCGATAATTAGAAATTGACGAATCAGAGCTCAAGAAATTTGCATGACGTATATGATATATATATATAATTGCCATGTGCATATATATATATATATATATATATATTATATAAGTTATGTGCTAATTTTTCAATACTTAATTCTAAAAATATAAATTCAAAAATAGCATCTATGATATAATTGTTATTTTTGAAATAAAACATTCGGAACAGTACTAGTTGTGAAAACGGTAAATCTGAAACGGAATTAAATACGGAACAAATCAAATGTCATTATTATTCGTTGAATTTATTCTGCGTCATCAATAAGTAGTTAATTATAATATGTCAATCTTAAATTGAAAATTGCTTCCGTAATCGTAATTTGCTAGTATTACAAACAAGTAAGTTATGGAAAGATTTCCTATTGTATTAGTCAATTAAAATCTAAGTTATGACTGAAAAGTCCAGAATAACGGAATCAAGTCAATTTTAACACTTAAGTTAAATATCTTTCTTTCAATTTTTTTTCATTTTAAATTTTAGATAAAATTTGATGCTTGTTTGGGACAAAAGACGAAATAAAGTCATACCCTGGTTATTATGTTTTTAACATCCTTACTTCGGTTAACTAGTTCATCCGACATCCAAAATGTAATTATATCAAAAACGCATGAAACGCTAATTTAATACATAATTTAACAGTTAAAGGTCAATAAAAAACAAAGATACTGATTCCTTTTCCAAACCACAATCCTGAAGTTAAGTAAAAGCTCTGAACCTGACAAATTAGGTCGGGGAAGTGAGACCGGGTGCTCCGAGCTGGCTACACCAACCACGTGTGTAATCAAAATTAAGTGAAAGGAACATGGAACTATGGAAAAAATCCTCTGTGACCTTACAAATGGTACAAATAAAAAACATTGACCTTATATGTATATGTTTCTTAAATTAAATTGTAAAAAGTGATTTATCTTCTAATTTAAAACTACATGTACTTTGAATATAATTTTACAATCAAAAGGGAATGTCAAGATCAAATGATCAAAGATATTTTGTAAAGGATTAAATTTTTATATGGTTATCAATTAAAATTCCACTTTATATTATCTCAGTTGAAGTTTCAGGTAAAAAAAAAAAAACAAGCATGGCACCACTGAAGCGACTCCTAATGAAGTCCAACGTCTAATGAAATCTGGACTTCATTATAGTCAATCGTTGACAATTTCGATTGTTAATGAAGTCCAAAGATTGAGGCGTCAGACGAGAAGTCAAATACAGCCATTCAATCTTGAGAATAGATTTATTGTGTAATACCAAAATGTCTGGAACCTCAATCTTTGGACTACATTTGGCGTCGAAATTGTCGACGACTGACACCGTACATTCTGAGTGAAAAAGTGGTGAATTGGAGTTATGGTGTTTACGCCCAGTCCAACGCTCCATTGACGATGGAGGAAACCCGAATGCGCGGGGAAACCACAAATCGTCGACATGCAAATTGACAATAATTCTCGCAGTAGGATCTATCCCATGGGCCAGGCGGGATTGGAATCTTGGCGGTGAAAAACGCTGTGACATGTACACCAGCAATTTAGACCCTCGGTCACCGTGGGCCCGTATACAACTATTTATTTATTGAAAATAAACATTATTTTCAAAATGTCTGTGGTGCGTTAACTGTTTTATTTTTAAGCTTATAATAATTATACCTGTATAACTGGAATTTTGTTAATTATAAACACAAATATTCATTGTATGCAACAGGATTTCATTTTTTCTTACGTTTACAGGCGTAATAATTCTAACTTTGACATTTATTTTTGAAGTGTCAAAACTCACCAACTTGCATCTAAACAGCCATATAGCTACGTGTAAACACATGGATGGTGCTTTCAAGGAAATTGCGGAAATGATTCATTCCGTAAACGCTTACACTTCACGTTTTATCAAGAAGGTTTAAGAAAAAAATGAAAATAAAATATAAAAACATAGACTTTACAGACATATAGAATTTAAAATCACTACATTATATGATAAATGCTTAAACAATTGAACAATTCATGAAAATTCCGGTGTGTATTACAAACCGGAAATGACGTCAAAATACCGCTACACTATTACTTTGTTTTTAGAATTGTTAGAAACCGTGTGAGAATTATCAAATACAAGCAAATTTTAAACTACCAATGAATGTTCAAACCTTAAACCAAAAAAATGACGTAAAAACTTTGAAAACTGGCAAATTCAGACAATCACGTGATAGGGTGCTCCGGAAGTACCTCCTGTCTAGCTAGCTTCACCCGCATGCGTTAAATTATAATTTGAACAGTTACGTTTAAAACATGATCTGTGAACAATTACAACTTTCTGTAATTGAAATATAATTTAGTAAGTAAAACTCATTTCTTATAAATCTTTATTTCTTGACAGAATAGTTTTGGCGCTAAAACACTATACTAATAAGACACTGAATATATGGCAAAATATTATTATTCATAGTACATAAAGTTCCTGATTGTGTTTATTGACCTATGACCCTTTCATTGTTATTTCAATTAGCGAGTTTAATTTTGTTCCATCCTGTTGCGTCACTGTATGACTCTTGCCAGTCTTGTCCAATGGACCACAACTCTTCATAAATATAAATTCCATAAAAACAATCAAATGAAAGGTATGGATCCAATAAAAACTGACATAAAAGCCGTTATGAATATTTAATCTCTAATAACTTCCTTTTGTTAGTACTAAAATAAATTTTATTTTTCATTTACATTTTTGCTTTGGATTTTAATAGAATGATTAGTATGCTGTATGAATTACAGTGCCACTAAGAAGTATTGTTTTAACAAGTTACGACCCTCAGGCAATGTAAATGACATTATCTACCTTTGACACCTGTCATTCTATCAAGAGGCATGTATTTAATCGCCGAAAACTCATAACGTTATACATAACACTCAGTTCGCACAAGAAGAGTGGAAGCTCTTCGTAAACGTTTCTGTGATCCAGATCCGGAACAATACTAAATTCTAAATCAGAAATGAACACTTTGAATTTCCGATAGACTAATCGTTTTCGAATATTTAGAGTGTTCCGGTTGGGATACACAAAGACTTTATACAATTAATTACAGTTATTATTTTCAATTATTTATTCGGAGGGATCAAGTGCTAACAAAATGGAACTTAATACTAAGATCTTATTTGGATTTATATTTTGCCAGATTTTAGTGAATTGTGTGTTGAGTTATAATCCTTATCAATGTGTGAAATGTATGGGAAACAATAAGTGCCAACCACCAGACTGTTTTTGTTGTAGAGACACGATGCCGTTACAGGTAAAACAGGTACCTCAAATGGTTTTCTTCACTTTTGATGACGCCATTGCTCCACAAGTTGCAAATTTTTATCGAAAATTATTTGATAATAAACGGAAGAATCCAAATGGTTGTCCTGTGAAGATGACTTTGTTTATTTCTCATGCAAACACAGTGTACAGAATAGTGCGGGAATTTTACAACAAGGGAATGGAAATCGGAGCACACAGTGTGTCTCACAAAAACATGAACAAGAGGACTTTCAAAATCGAAGCAAAAAGACAAAAGGAAAATTTGGCGCGAAAAGCTGGTATTCCTAGTTCAGCAATCAAAGGTTGGAGGAGTCCATTCTTAAAACCGTTAGGAGATGTTCAACCAAACACACTCAAAGAATTAGGCTACGACTATGATGCTACTCTTACAATCGGAAAGACGGATTTACAATCTAACGCTCCTATACCATTTACTCTAGATTATGGCTGGCCCTATAGATGTAAAATTAAGCCTTGTCCAAGAACATCACACAAAGGATTCTGGGAAGTTCCAGTTGTAACACTGATGGATTATAAAGAGGATTACGAATGTGTTTATGTTGACGGATGTACGTTCCCGCCACCAAATGAAGATGCTGCGTTCAGATTTTTGTGGAAAAATTTTGAAAGTTATTACAACAACAATCGTGCTCCGTTTGGTATAAACATGCACGCCTCTTGGTTTTACTATCCCGATCGGTTGAGAGCTATGGACAGATTTATCAAGGAACTCGGTAAGTTGAACGACGTCTACCTTGTATCTGTAAGTCAAGTTATTTCGTGGCTCCGTCAACCTACACCATTATCTGAAATAGACTCATTTGAACCTTGGGGCTGTGGTTTAAAACCGGCAAAGAAAAATTTAACTGTAGCCAAAGTTAAACCTAATCACCAAACAGTACAGACATTGATAAAACAAGAACCTAAGCCAATTCAGCAACTTCAGCAATGGCGGAAATTGATCCCAGGGATGAGTATTAATAATAGACGACAAGAAACCGTTCAAACACCACAACCAACTAAACTCACTCAACCAACTTGGCAATCTCAGACTCAACAAAGTACGATACGCCAGGTGACTCCAACACAACATGTGTCAACAACAAACACTAAACCGACAATGGCGGTCGCTGTAAGAAAGCCTGTTATTAAAAAACAAACCTTTATCAGACCAGCTTTCTTCAGTCATAAGCAGTTTGGAAATGGTCAAAGAATGAACCAGGTATTCCAACAAAATCCACTATCATGGATTGATTTATTGCATCAACAGACACGACGACACCAACTTGCCTCTAAAACAAGAACGAATCAGAATACTGCGAACTCTGGTACAGCAAGAAAGTTGGTTCTGGAAAGAAGCTTCTTTACTGCGACATCATCACCATCAACATCGATACCTCAAAGCCAGCAAAAAGAACGAATAGAAATTTTAGAACAACAACGCATTGCAACAATCAACAAAGTAGCTCTACAAGAATTAGCGACTCAAGACAGAAATATAGAACAAGACATTCTAATGAAACAGAAACAAATAGCTCAACTGGAAGAACAGACACGTATTGAAAAACAAAAACAAGCTGCAGAATTGCTTCGAATTCAAGAGTTGAAGCGTGTGCAGGCGGAAAAGAAAAAGGCCGAGGAGAAACGACTTATGGAAGAAAAACGCCTTGCTGAATTAAAGAAACAACAGGAGGAACTAAAGAGACTTGAAGAACTACAACGTATAGAGGAACAAAGACAACTTGAAGCTAAACGTCTCGCTGAATTGAAACGTATTGAAGCACAAAAACTAGCAGAAGAACAACAAAGGTTAGCAGAATTGAAACGTATTGAGGAAGCTAAAAAAGCTGCTGAACAAAAACGTCTGGAAGAAGAAAAACGGCTGGCAGCATTGCAGAAAGCCGAAGAAGAAAAACGCATTGCCGAAGAAAAGCGCATAGCGGAATTAAAACGAATTGAACAAGAACAAAAGGCTGCTGAAGCTAAGCGTTTAGCAGAACAAAAACGTATAGCAGAGGAAAAACGACTGGCTGAAATTAAACGTATTGCAGAACAAAAACGACTTGAAGAAGTAAAACGTATAGCAGAACTAAAACAAATCGAAGAACAAAAACGCATGGAGGAACAAAAAAGAATCGCTGAATTGAATCGTATTGAAGCAGCAAGAAAAGCCGCCGAACAAAAGCGCATTGAGGAAGAAAAACGTATTGCAGCTTTAGAAGAGCTTAAGAAACAAAAACTGTTAGAAGAGCAGCGTGCAACAGAGCAAAGGCGCCTTGAGGAACAGAAACTACTAGAGCAAAAACGAATTGCAGAACAAAACCTTCTACTAGAACAACAAAAAATTGCTGAATTGCAAAAGCAAGAAAAATTAGCAGAACAAAACACTGCACAAAAACAGGAACTAATTGACCAATTAAAAGTATTAGAAAACACACAACGAATGGAACAGCAGAGCATTCAAGAGCAATATATGGTAGAAAACATGCATCAAGAATCAATTGTTGTACAGGATGGTGCTCAAAGGGATGTAAAACAAATAGGAGGAGAAGGCGTGGTGGTATCAACAACACAAGAAACGCCAACTACTACTTTGGAACCGACGACAAATGCTGAAATAAAGACAAACATTCAGACACCAAAAGCAACAGTCCACTCTGTACTTCTGCAAGAACCTTGGCTATCATGGTTTCTAAAACCTCAAGCTAAAATTACAACAAATGTTATAACCGCGATAACAAAAATAACAACAAACAAACCATCAACGCCAGCAACAACATCAACAAAAACCATTGAGGTACCAACAAGTACTCCTCTTACTACCACTCAGTCCAAAAACACTGATAGTATTTCTAAAATAAACACAATGTTACCACCAACAACAATATAATGTTGACACAGTTGAAAGTACACTCGAGTCGAGTGCATATACAGTTCAAATGAACACAAACATCCAGCCAGCTTCAAACACAGTACAACCGAAGACAGAGACAACTAAGGCGCCAACAACGCAATCTTCAAGCGCTTCGACCAAAACAACTTCACAAACAACTTCACGACCGGTAACTTCAAATGTAACGAATACAGATACGGTCTGTTCACAAGAATGAATTGTTTTGCACCAAATTGTGTTTGCAAATCCGAATCGGTGCCAGGAGGATTAAATCCCGCCAAAATTCCTCAAATTGTGTATATAACCATCGATGGAGATATGAATTTCCTCACATATTCAAGACTACGGACATTGTTTTCGCCATACAGGAAGAATCCAAATGGTTGTTCTATCAGAGGAACATATTTTACGTCTGACAAAGGACTTAGTTTCGGTTTGCCACACCTTGCTAGAAATGGAAATATTGAAATAGCACTGAATGGGATGCGAACAACAGGCTACAACGATGTGAAAACAATGGTTAATGATATGGTAGATCAAACGGATAAACTTGAAAAACGACTCGGTTTAAGCAAATCTGATCTCAGAGGATGGAGAAGTCCTGGATTGAGAAATCTAGGGGACAAACAATTCGATGTTTTGAAAAACATGTCTTTTTATGATTCGTCCTTAATTGCGAGCAGACATGAAGGAACATCAAAGAAACTATGGCCATTTACGTTAGATTACGGCTGGAATGAACCTTGTAAGACATCTTTCTGTCCAGAACAGTCCCACCCTGGAGTTTGGGAAGTTCCAATAATCCCTTTGTCGGAGCACGGAAGCGACAGGGCATGCATTTACGCTGATAGCTGCTACAATCAACCATCAACTCTGTGAGCACGTACAATTATTTATGGGACAATTTTCAAACATATTACAGCACAAATAAAGCACCATTTGGAATCCATTTAACACAGAAGTGGTTCCAATGGTACTATAGCCACAATATGTCCGGTTTGTTGAAGTTTTTAGAAAAAGTGGGAAGTATGGAAGACGTATATGTAGCGTCCGTCTCACAAGTTATAGACTGGATAAAAAATCCTACAACTCTATCTGACATTAAGAATTTTGTCCCATGGAAGTGCTGATTTAAACAGAGGTAAATAATGGTTATTTATTTTAGTGTGTGAAAATTGCTTGTGTGATTCGTATGAAAAATTTATTTTTGAAACTGTTTTTAAATGGTTATAATTTTAAATAACAATATTATGATTTATTTATTTATTTTTGTCAATTTGTATAATTTTAAACACTGTCTCTTCAATATCCTTGTTTTACTTCGATGAGAATTTTTTCATTTATAGTTTATACAGGTGGTAAACTCTGATGATTACATATTTCACAATAAGTTTTTAAATGACAGTTTCTTTGTTTTGACAATTTTTTCTTTAGTTTTTGACTGTCATAGCACGTTTCACTAATTCACTGAATTTGCTTGTTTCACAATAGTTTCTAAAAACTAAGATTTCTCTTACCTTAAGGAAGTAAAATTAAACAGACTACTAGTATTTTGGAACTACAAATTCGCATTTTTTTACTTAATAAAATATAACTATTTTGTTCTTGAAGCTTCAAAATGACACCTAAAATTTCCGCAGTCATCATAACTCTTAATATCTTAAAAATGAACAAAATTATTAAAATTTCAAATGTGCCAAATTTAACTCAATGAAAGTTTTAGTTTAGTTTTAGAAATGGGCCCTCACTACCTTGTAAATATAAGCTTATTGTTGTTTGTAAAATTTTAAATCGTTGGTGCATATCTTAATATTGAAGCTTTGCACTTTGTTTCGTGATGTAACATTAGAACAAGATGATGTAGTCTTGCCAATAAAATACAATATAATTCATTTCAGTAACAGACCAATAAATTAACCACTTTTTACATTAAAACTTTATAGCGTAATTTTTTTCACTTTTTTTCCATTTTAACTTGTTATTTCGCACTTATTGATTTAAAACGATGTTAATTAATTGATTATAACAATTTTCACGTTGATTTAATTAATTAACAGGTAAGATAAACGAGTACACTAAGTCATATATTACAAAGATAAATGACTTTAACAATTCAAGGGTTAATGAGTGTTTTTCTTTTTGCAGAAATATTTCACATTATTGCAATCGTGCACGTACAATGTACAGTTAAGGTCAGACATTTATTTGAAAATTAAATTCTCCATTTAAAATCAACCATTTGCGATACGTTGAGATGGAAAGGTTCTGATACTTTAGCCAAAACACACATAAACATTTCTATACAGACGTTTTAACAATTAATCAGCATGCAATTAATTTCAAAGGATACATGTACACTGCCCTAGGCCTGTCTAAGGTTTAACACTTAGCTAACGAATTAGTGCCGAGACTGCTTATCTAGGTCCTTGCTAGCTATATTTCGGCAGCCATTTTTAGTTTCTGTCTCTAGACAGCTTTTTCTGCCAATAGCTATCCATTTCCAAAACTCAACAACCAAACTTCGACTCCCTTTTGTTTGCTCAGTATTAAACTTTTGAAAAGTGTTTTGATCTCTGTCATTCAACAGTCGAGTTTCACTCCTACTTATCTGCTGAATGTTGAACTTTCGACATGTCTATATGTATCTGTTTAAACTTAATATATATATATATTTTTTTTTTGAAAATTCTTTCATTTTAATATATTTTAATATTATTGTATAAATTTATCATTTTAACAGTTATGGCAAAAGTGTGCTTAAATACTTTAATTATATTTGATATTGTTTTATAACAATATAAATCACCTTTATAATAATAGATCGTAACATTTTTTGAAAATTATTTTAAAATGATAATTGTTTTTTTCCTTTAAGTAAAACAAAACCTCATCATTAATTTAGTGACACGTGGTTTTATGAGTTTTATAATCATGATATGAATACAATGGTATGTTGTGTTTTAATAGGTCCTCGCCTTTTTATACTATATTTATGGTCATGCTAATGTCACTTTGTAATAAAACAGAGGTAATGATGTCACGATTGATTATATACACGTTTATATTATTATTGGAGTGTGTGCGTATGTCTGTATGTGTGTGAGAGATATTTTTAACAAAACATTTTAGCATTGAATGATAAAAGTCTACAATTTTTTTTTAATGTTCAATATCTCGATACATCAATCTGGTTGTTTGAATGTACATTTTTTAATTGTTTTGTAATTGTATTACTCTAAGAAAGGTACTTAAATGTACATAATCATTTTTTCCCTCAAAAGTTTCCTTGGGGTAGCGCAACTATGGAAAATAATCATTCCATAGTTGTCCAATCGCCGCATGTAACTACTTACAACAATTGGCCACTTACATTGACAAAATATACATAACCGTTCACGGACATGTATAGCCAGAAATTCAATTCTAACAAAAACCAAGACAATACATTTAGGATTTATTGCACCACAATACAACATGGCATCTGTACATGTACTGTTGGCTTGTAGCTATCTTCTTTCTGGTTTTTTTTTTAATTTCATCAAACAAAGTCAATGCATTTATAAAATAAAACAAGATTTTCAAGTTATGTCCTTTGAAGGCCACCATAGTTAATTTATTTATTACAGTTTTGTATCAATTTTTGAATTCTACGATGAGATATCGTTAAGAATTTGTTTTGTTCATTCTTAAACAAATGCCGACATTTTATATCCAACATACGCATGGACTTCATTTTGGTTTTCATTATTTAACGAATATTTTGCCTGTACGTTATGAATTGCGGACAACTTGCTTTTAAACGTTATTATGCAATTCATAATTAAAAATGTCATGTTTGATAGCATTTGTCTCAAATTGACATTGTAATACCATGCCTTACAGTTCAGGGCTCCATATCTTTTTGTTTTCGCCTTCGCCTTTAAATGCTTTTTCAAAATTTTATCATTTTTCCCGCCAAGCAAAAACCGCGATTTTTTTTTCCTTTATGTTTGTCCTGTATCAGGATTGCAAATGATGGCTGCACATATATTGTTTGCTTATTTTGTCAGTCCATCAACAACCCATCATATAATTTGAATAGACGAAACGTACAAGTTTTAGATAATTTTCTTATTTTGAAGCAGGCGTAAAAATAGTACAAAATGTTGCAGTTGCTAATATTGGATAGTCGATTAGTTTTCTTGTTCTGGCCAATCTGGTGTTTTTATAACTTTTCTTTCAAAATCTTAAAATACAAGGATCTGCATTCAATAGACAAGAAAATAATACAGTTGATTGTATAATTAGTTGTTTAAAAGCTCACGATTTCATCTTTGATTGTATTGGAATTGCGCATCTGGTCACTAACTGTGTAACCTTCAATTTGTACAAGTACTGGAATCTAAAATTTTATTTTTGAACAATTGTTTTTTTTAATGATTTCATTTGATATTGATATTTATTAAATAGCAAAGAGAAACCACCAATCACGAAAAATTGATACCAGATTATTTTTATTTTTATTTGATTTTTTTTAGATTTAGTTGATGCAACATGATTTTGATTAATTGGTGCTCTGTATAAAGGTTTATCATATTGTTAACATTGCTTTTATTTTTATTATGAAATGTTATATATCTATTAAAACTATGAAGTGAATAAAACACATTACAATAATTATGTTTTAAGTACTTTGATTTGGGATTCAAATTTTGACATGGATTGGTTTGTTTGTCTTTAAATCCATCTTCAACGAATGATTATACACTTACACTGATGTTATGTAATGTGACAGACTACAACGCAGTACATACTTGTCGAAAGTTTAACACTGAGAAATTAAACGAAAGTGAGTCAAAGTTCGGCTTCTAAGTGACCAAGATATCGATAAATAGTGAACAAACAAAAAGCTGTAGTGATACAGTCCAACCTGCTTTAAAGGTCACCTGTATATAAGGGCCAGTAGAATTGTATCCTAGTTGTTCTTTATTCATATTATTTAAACTCGTATATAAAGACCACCTTCCCAGAAAGACCACTCTTACTGGTTCTCTTGGGTGATCTTTATAGGCAGGTTTGACTGTAATAGTGATAATAGCTGAAGAGAAACTGTTAATACATATCTAATGAGGTGTTAGAAAATGCTACAAATTCGGAACCAATCCGTTAGCCGTTAGCTTAGTGTTAAAGTTGAGAGAGGAATGCACTGTAGCTTAGTTTGCGTATCCAAATGATAAAGGGGACATTCCAAACAAATGAAGACAATAAAATGAAAATAAATAATACAAACTTGGCAATAGCTGGAACAAAAAGAACCAAAACCCTCAAGAAAACAAAATAATAAAACAAACATGCAGGATATCAGGGTCCAGTTGTTCTGTGTCCGTTAGTGAAAAATTGTATGTTTAAGTTAGTGGTTTGAGAATTTGAAATCCATATGTAATTATTTTCATCATATAGTTTGTACATGCGTGTTTCTAATTACAAGAAAGCACTGTTTTATAACTATTCTTTGGGTATATGTCATATTATAGATTTTTTTATATTTTATTCAGAAAATTAAAAAAATATATATAATATGACATATTCACTAACAATAAACAGTTAAGCTCACATAGCTTGGGAGAACCGACCCATGTAAATAGAATAAAAAGCCAGGGTGTATTGCACATTGTTGACATTTTCACTATTGTAAGATTGTGAACACACTATTTCTTGCATAGTTTCCCAAAATATTTCACATATATCCCATTGTCCGCTTACACTCAAAACGATAACGTACAAGTTTGTTTTGACTTTTCCAAGACTGAACACGATATCACGTGCACCATGCCATATAATATCCTATTGTCCACTATATATTTCCTCCTCACATGTGCTTCTACATGCATATTAACACCATGTAGAAATGGCTATTGCCCATGTGATGACAGCTGTATTGATTTAAGAGACAGTAAATGTCAATCATTATTGTCTATCCTGACCAATTACCATTCATAGATCATACACTTTGTATAGGAAATTTATAATAATATGGATTTCAAGGCAAAGAACTTTGTCGAAACTTGTTATATGCGATTGGTATTTCAATGTTATCAATAGCCGTTTTCTTAATACAACAACAGCACCAAAAAGACAACACGAAGAAACTTGACCTTATCCTCTTAAAGCAGGTCCCATTTTCACAATGAATCATTAAGGTTAACTAAGATTTTCATTTCCATCTAGCATTGGGATATGGGGCCTCGGTGACCAAGTGGGCTAATGCGCACACTTACGGATCTCACTGCAGAGGTTCGAATCACACTCGGGTATGAGTCACATAGTGCAAGATAGTTTGTCAATTTGCTTGTCAATAGCCTGGTTGTTTCTTTTGGATTCCTCTATCACCAACCATTGACCGCATGGTTATAAGAATCCTGACTTGGGAATAAAATTATTTCACACTTAAGTAGAACACTGATGAGAATGTAAAGGACAAACAAGTCATATACAGGAATTTCTGTTTTGTATTCAGGATGTTTAACATATTGTAATTCTCACACTGATGTCGCACTTTGAGTTAAGCACTCATGATATATTTTAACTTTTACAACAAACCCAATATTAGTACGTCAAAATTGTAGTTTTCACAGACTTTCTGTTTTTTATTATTTAAATGTGAACGTCAAAAATATTGTAATGTTCATGGCATTTCGTGGCCTTGTTGTTGTTTTTCTATTCTGATGGCGAACTTTGAGTCAAATACTTATGTTATATTCTAACTTTTACAACCAGCGCAAATACATCAAGACAAGCTGGTAATAATTCATGGTAGACATCTGATGTCATGCATCAACATAGGAAGATGCATGTAGTAGACACTTAAACCGGTAACAGGTCATGAACCTTTTTTGTGAGTTACTTAATTAATTCGTTTTAATGCTTTAATTATTTTTGTTATTTACAAACACAGTACAGACCTGTCGAACGTTTAACATCAAGCTAACTAACCGACAGCTTATGTCGGCGCTAATGTTTTTGACAGGTGCTATATATATACATGTATCTCTCGGCGCCTTTTTAGATCACTAACTTTCCATATTTTGTCCATTAGGCAGCCGCATTTAGACTCCGTTTCGTTACCTCAATGTTAAACTTTCGACAAGCCTGTATTGTACACAGCCAATGACAGCTTTGGTGGTTTACGCTAGTCTACACTGTGCACAGCCAATGACAGCTCTGGTGGTTTACGCTAGTCTGCACTGTACACGGCCAGGGACAACTCTGGTTGTTTACGCTAGTCTACACTGTACACAGCTAATGACAGCTCTGGTGGTTTACACTAGTCTACACTGTACACAGCCAGGGACAACTCTGGTTGTTTACGCTAGTCTACACTGTACACAGCTAATGACAGCTCTGGTGGTTTACACTAGTCTACACTAGTACTGTACACAGCCAATGCCAGCGCAGGTGGTATATACGCTAGTCTACACCAATTTACACCCATGACTGTCATTTTCTTCGAATGCATTCGCTACTTGCATTCCAATTTTGCAACTCAATTGGTCGCATATGCAGACAATTTCATAAAAGCTCTTCATGAATTGTCCAAATTTAACACCTTTCATTTTCTTGTAATGTGTATTTTATGGAAATTTCGTTTTTATTGTGGCACATTTTAGACTTGCTGTCCATATTTGCTTCAAACTTTAAATGTCATAATTACAACGCATTTAACCTTTAAAATGAAAGTAAAATAATTTGCATAATTTATGCCTCGTTTCCACAGAAACCTGTTGCATTCTTTTTTCTACACGCGCTCAAGGTGCATGGTACTGGTGCATTGTATACCGGTTAAGCCTTACAAAACAATGTTTACATTGATGAAACAACCATTGAATTTTTACTACAATGTTTAGATATTGCAGCACTAGACGACCGGTTCGGAATAAAAATCCTCAGAAGTGATCGAATCATAATTGTGGGGAAAAAAATCAAAAATAATATATTTAAGAAATGACATTCTGATCATGGTATTTCAAGGGGCAACGCAAGATAGTGTGACGCGTGCCAAATTCGATGAAGGGCACTATCTTGCATTACCCCCTTGAAACCATGAGCAGTAATGTCATTTCTTATATTTAAAAGTCTTTCTTTAAATAAATATTTTGTACACATTGGTGTTATTTCTTTTCAGCCATGCGAGATTGGCGTATCTCACATGACCACGTGACCTTCTGTGTGGAACAAGACGTAATATTGTGGGAAAATTGATACACATCAAGGGTCATGACCCCAATTGTCTTTCATGGGAATTGCAATACAATTGTTTCTGCATGTTTCATCGAGAGAGATACAGTGATTTTGTAAATATAGAAAAATAGAAAGAATAAAATTTTATTTTACCAAATACTTGAACGAATAAGTGTAGCTTAGTTTTTTTAGGAATTTTAAAACTTAAGAATCAGATAATTCTGATTTACAATGATTATCTGACAATATACATTGTATGAATAAGTTCAAAACCAGTTACATTAAATGATTACCGATACTGTAGTAAGAAATCACAAACATCCCACATATAGTACAGTCCAGTCTAAGGTGTCACACTAAGCTTACGAATTGGTGCCGACTAGGCAGCTCATCTCGGTCCTTGTTACCTACATTTGTCTATCTTGGCAACTTTTTTGTAGCTGCTTTCTATCCCCCAGTGGCTCTTTGGACCTTAGCTATTATCTCAACAACTCGACAACTGACCGTCGAATACACTTCGTAAGCTCAATGATAAATCCGACAAGTTTGTAATATTGAATGATGTATACAACAGTACTAGATATTCACACTTCACATTTACGAGGTATTGTACTATTTTTCATACAGAAAAGAAAACTAAGTGGCTAATAAAATTGGTTTGGGGTTTGCAGTTGACAATAAAGGTTGTTTTACATTATGTTGTACAAATGTTCTGGAGACGGGTTAAAAAAATCTCGCGCATGTTCCTGAATCTAGTTTATAGTTTGTTGATAAATATTGTGTAAACTAAACTAGAAAAGAAAACATGTTTTGATCAAAAACAAACATACTAATCCATGTCCGAATCACAATTCAGAAGTAAAAACTTTGGAACTGACAAGTTAGGCTAGACACATGAGCTATTTCAAAGTAAAAAAGAACCTCCCTCCAACTCTAATAATTATGTCGCTTAAGGTATTGAGGAAATGATTATAAAAACAACTTTGTACACACGTATCATATCACTACTAGTACCTACTTGTATAAAACGTAAAAACCCACAAACCGACCGACACGCAGAACAAGGAATTAATGGATAAATTAGCCTTCGGACACTGTTAATTTATACGAAAATAAATACTTCTTTGTTTGGAAGTAATTATTAATACTAGAAGATAAAACGTTACACAATATACCTAGAACACAAAACCACTCAGTATTATTTACACCAAATATTATTATAATATTTATTATATAATATTTAAAATATAAAACTGAAAAACTTATAATACATGTATCCGGTTTGTGAACACGAACATTAAAACAATTGAAGATATTGAAAGAGATATTGTCAGAACCTCACAATTGCTTGTATTCATTAAAAACTACACTTAAAAGGAGTGCGTTGATTTGACGTATTGTTAAACGAATTATTTTTTTGTCTTATTTTGTCTATAGTGGTTGGTGAATGACTTATAGAAAATAACAACTACAGCAGAAAAGCTTGCCCTGTCAATGCAACTAAACAGAGGAAGAAAGGAAGGTCCAGAGAGATGGAAACATACCCAACTCAGATACAGACTTAAAGATCGCTTGACAAGACAAATGTAAAACTGCTTGTTCTAGCATTTTGTGACAGTAACTATAAAATTAGGTAGAGAGCAATGACCTTCATAACTTTTTACTTTGCACCATTATTCCTTTGTACTTGACAGTAACAAATATTTGACACGCTTAAACTTCTAAGACAATGTCGAGCTTCCCAGCTCTGTATCGATGATATGTTATTACAAATTAAAAACAATAGTGTTCTTCTGTATTGTTAAAAAGAGATATATGGTGCAATTGGTTTCGAGGATCTTATGTTTCTGGACCCAAAAGCAGTTACTCTTATGAAAACTCCCTTAAACTGTTAATATCATGAGATGCACAATATCACTTTATTTTAAAAGCACGTAATATATTTGAAGAAAATGAGTATAAAATTTTTGTAATATAATGGTATCTTTAAAACACTACTCATAATAATTAGACGGATAAGTGGTGGTAAAAGTACAGCTAAAGACCAGTCGAAAGTTTAACAATAAGCTAACGAACGAATTAGTGCCGAATCGGAATAACATCTCGGACCCCTCATTAGCTTTACCATGGCTGATTTTCATCATCTGTTTTATATATATACATCTATCTTTGTTTTCGCCTACTAGCTATCCATTTCTCGACTATTCAGCAGCAGAGCTTTGACTTCATGTCGTTAACCCCAGTGTTAACCTTTTAACAGGTCTGTACTGATTATATATGGCCATTAGAAAGGTTTATGGAGAAAAATCTGTAAACTTTGTCGTGGGACTTGTTGTCATTCATGATGACTAAATAGTAATGGCTCGAGGGAGATTTTTAGCGTATGACTACACGTGTAAGTGACAAAATATTAATAGAACACAAAAAGGTTATTTAATAATTCATTAGTTTGGACTAATGTAAGACACATAATTGACGCAGACCAAAAACGTGTCAAAATTCCGTGAAATCGAATTGTTTATTCAGCAAAAATTGATTATTTCTTATGGTCAGTTTTTAAATTCGCAAGCATTCTTGATTAAAATCAGTATAATTGTACCCCCATAAATGGAAGTTAGAGGATGAATAGGGAGCACCATGTCCACCTGCCCGTCAAGTTTACAACGTCTTGTCTGCTCCATAACTTCCATATCTATGAATTGATTTCGATTAAACTTGGAATAAATATACATGAGACGATGCGTAGCATTTTGCATTCAAATATGTAGGTCAAATGTAAAGGTACACATCAACATGTTTTAAACGCTGATATAGATATGGGATGTACATTGATTTTGTAAAATCATTTTTTGTAGTGTTAGCAATATCTTTTTTTTTTTTTTTTTTTTTTTTTTTTTTTTTTTTTGGATAATGTTTGTCATATTAGGTGTAGAAGTTTTAAAAAACACAATATCCAAAAACTACTTGTTTTAAGTACAAAACATCCCTATAGTCCTTTGTTCCTTTCATTTTCAAACGTCGGATATAGCTATAGGTTGACAGGAGGCATATGCCCTCCCGCAGTAGCTCCAAGAGTCATGAATACTTATAATTTTAACTTTAAGTACCAGTTTTCAATGTTTTGAATTTGCATTTTGGATTGTACTTTGGGTATTGACCGGCGTGTTTGTGTTTAATTAAAAAAAATCAGGGGATGAAAATACAAGACAGTACTTGTGAACTTGATTACCTATTTTCACTAGTGTAAAAATCGCTGAAAGGATTTTCTCACGAAATTCCAACAAGACTGTAATATCAGAAGAATGCATTCTTAAACATTTCGTAAGTGAAAATTGTTCACGACAACGAAATAGTATAAATTTCAAACTTACCTTAAATGCTAACCACAAACAAGGAATAGACCACCCCAAACAAATGGTTTTCTCACAGCCACGAACGAAAATAAGACGAGTCAAAAATAAATGTGAACAGAGCTGCAAACAAAACAAAATAGCAGCAATACTACTGGTACATGTAACAAACAAGTTGAAACAACAACCGGAGTCTATAAGGAACAAGACGGGACGAAGACTTCTATGGTCCTGTCCGGATGAAGACTTCTATGGTCCTGTCCGGGATGAAGACTTCTATGGTCCTGTCCATCACGTGTTATTTTATAGTCTCAATACCGTTAGGCACGAAAACATTAACCATACAGTAGATGTCTGTCGAACGTTTATCACTGAGCTAACGAATTAGTGTCCAATTAAAAGCTCATCTTGGCCTATACATGTATCCCAACATGTTTTCAGCAGCTGCTTTTTATGTCTTGGCAGCTTGTTTTGCCATTAGCCGTCCGAACTCCGGGCACTCGGCAGCCGGGATTTGACTACTTGTTGTTGGCTAAATGTTAAACTTTAGACAGGTCTCTACCTGTAGTGTAGTTTAACTAGTTTTAACAGGTTCAGACAATGAACCAACCTTCGGATCCTTTTCTTTAAAATGAAAAAAAGATTTTGAAAAAGCCCGACTGATAAACAGTTGAGTCTTTAACCCTGAGCCTCATATAAATATGATTGCATGTTAACCATTGGAAATCAACATCGTACAAGTACATCTGTTAACTTGTAAAACAAACAAAAACAGTTAGATTCATATCCAAATATCTCCCATTTAAATAAAATTGATATTTAAAGTTAAAAAAAATAACGAGTCATTTACATTCAGTTGATTGGCTTCATAATTTAATAGCCTGGTAACAGCTTTTTTGTCAGAGTTAAAAATATTAATACACTAGTTTTGAAAAAAACATCATTGTCGATAAGATGCATCAGTTTAAAGGCAAAATTTGAAGATTAAAATTTAGGATATTTGACAAAAAGTCATATTAAATAATTTCAATTCAATATCCCTTAATGATACGACTGATTCACCAAGTTCTGCTAGATTTAAGACTGATACCCCAATTATTACGCAAACGAAGTACTACAATTTAAGCTGTATGACAAGCGTAGTGACTTCAATTTTTCTATTCTTCTACTTCTTCTGGTACAGGAGTAGGCCTCATCAATGAGTGTAAGTACTCCAGCGCATGGCAAGATAGCTAAAAACTTTCCTTTTCTATACAACAATATACAGATTCCTCTAGCTTATGGTGTATTTGTTTCACAGTTAATACCCTATTGTAGAGCTTGTTCCCACTGTTGGAACATTGTACAACCAAGCAAGATTAATTGTTGATACAGGGAAATTGCAATCTGAGGCTTATCAAGGCTCTTAAAAACGTTTTCTATCCTTCATTACAGTATTGTTAATAAGTATGGTGTCCCTGTATCCACATTAACCCTGGATATATTTGACATTGAATAATTCTATGTTCCTGCGTGTTATGTAGCTAGCTATATTGGAGGTGATTATCCTTCCGGAGCACCCTGTCTCACTTCTCTGGTGGAAGTTGACGTCTTTGATCGAATTTGCAAGTTTCCAAGTTTTTACTTTGCTTTGGGATTTTGATTTGGATATGCACTGGTGTATTTGTTTAAAAAAGCTGTAGATAATGGTGATAGAAGATAAATAAACAACATTGACCTGTTTGTTTGACCTTTCATGAGGAATATTCATATAGGAAGGTCAACCCAATAAATGGGTAGTGTTAGATCCAAGTTAATACATACACAGTGCACATGTGTACACTATGAGGTGAGTATATCTCATGATGTATACAAAATAAACACCTGTGCTCCCTATACATTGATGTACTTGGTCCATGATAAATATTTTAATGAAAGGTCAAGCGGACAGGTCAAAGTTGTTTACCTATAGCTAGATATAATTTACTTAAATTGGTATGCCTACGACATACTAATAAATCAAAAACATACCAATCCATTCAAATAACAATTCAAAAGCAAAGTACAAACTTTTAAACTGGCAAACCCAATGTAAACCAACACGAGACATTGTATTCCAAATTTATATGCATAGTTCAGGAGTCAAAGCCACAAGCTCAAATCTTGCCATTAACAATTTGGCACTTGGGTACTGGGGCATTTGTCTCTAAAAATACTGTTTTTAGTTGGTGTTATACTCTTATAGTTATAAATATCAATCGAAAATTCTAATCAAATTAATCAATCCATGATCAGTTGAATGGATTCATAATGAAATAGCCTGGTAACAGCTTTTTTGTTTGGGTTAAAAAATCTAGGACACCAGTTTTAAAAAATCAACAACATTGTCGATAAGATGCATCAGTTTAGAGGCAAGATTTGAAGATTAAAAATTTAGGATATTTGACAAAAAGTCCAATTAATTTACTTCAATTCAGTATTCCTTAATTTCCTTTTACATAAACGAAACGGCCGTCTAGTACTGCAAAATTAACACTAGTATAATATGTAAACGGCCGTCTAGTGCTGCAAAATTAACACTAGTATAATATGTAAACGGCCGTCTAGTGCTGCAAAATTAACACTAGTATTACATGTAAACGGCCGTCTAGTGCTGCAAAATTAACACTAGTATAATATGTAAACGGCCGTCTAGTGTTGCAAAATTAATACTAGTATCATATGTAAACGGCTGTCTAGTGCTGCAAAATTAACACTAGTATTATATGTAAACGGCCGTCTAGTGCTGCAAAATTAACACTAGTATAATGTGTAAACGGCCGTCTAGTACTGCAAAATTAACACTAGTATCATATGTAAACGGCCGTCTAGTACTGCAAAATTAACACTAGTATCATATGTAAACGGCCGTCTAGTGCTGCAAAATTAACACTAGTATTATATGTAAACGGCCGTCTAGTACTGCAAAATTAACACTAGTATCATATGTAAACGGCCGTCTAATACTGCAAAATTAACACTAGTATAATATGTAAACGGCCGTCTAGTGCTGCAAAATTAACACTAGTATAATGTGTAAACGGCCGTCTAGTACTGCAAAATTAAATCTAGTATCATATGTTAACGGCCGTCTAGTACTGCAAAATTAACACTAGTATAATATGTAAACGGCCGTCTAGTACTGCAAAATTAACACTAGTATTATATGTAAACGGCCGTCTAGTGCTGCAAAATTAACACTAGTATTATATGTAAACAGCCGTCTAGTGCTGCAAAATTAACACCAGTATAATATGTAAACGGCCGTCTAGTGCTGCAAAATTAACACTAGTATAATATGTAAACGGCCGTCTACTACTGCAAAATTAACACTAGTATCATATGTTAACGGCCGTCTAGTACTGCAAAATTAACACTAGTATAATATGTAAACGGCCGTCTACTACTGCAAAATTAACACTAGTATAATATGTTAACGGCCGTCTAGTGCTGCAAAATTAACACTAGTATAATATGTAAACGGCCGTCTAGTGCTGCAAAATTAACACTAGTATTGCATGTAAACGGCCGTCTATTGCTGCAAAATTAACACTGGTATAATATGTAAACGGCCGCGTAGTGTTGCAAAATTAACACTAGTATCATATGTAAACGGCCGTCTAGTGCTGCAAAATTATCACTTGTATTATATGTAAACGGCCGTCTAGTGCTGCAAAATTAACACTAGTATAATATGTAAACGGCCGTCTACTACTGCAAAATTAACACTAGTATTATATGTAAACGGCCGTCTAGTGCTGCAAAATTAACACTAGTATAATATGTAAACGGCCGTCTAGTGCTGCAAAATTATTACTTGTATTATATGTAAACGGCCGTCTAGTGCTGCAAAATTAACACTAGTATAATATGTAAACGGCCGTCTAGTGCTGCAAAATTATCACTTGTATTATATGTAAACGGCCGTCTAGTGCTGCAAAATTAACACTAGTATAATATGTAAACGGCCGTCTAGTGCTGCAAAATTATCACTTGTATTATATGTAAACGGCCGTCTAGTGCTGCAAAATTAACACTAGTAATATATGTAAACGGCCGTCTAGTGCTGCAAAATTAACACTAGTATAATATGTAAACGGCCGTCTAGTGCTGCAAAATTAACACTAGTATCATAATTTATGTAAACGGCCGTCTAGTACTAGTGCTGCTTAGTGTCCGCCTTGATGTCCGTAGATCTCGCAATATTGAATCCTTGCAATATTCTACAGTCAGATAAGCTTAGTATCCGCATTGATGTCCGTAGATCTCGCAATATTGAATCCGTGCAATAATTTACAGCTAGAAAAGCTTAGTGCCCGCCTTGATGTCCGTAGATCTCGCAATATTGAATCTGTGCAATATTCTACAGTCAGATAAGCTTAGTATCCGCCTTGATGTCCGTAGATCTCGCAATATTGAATCTGTGCAATAATTTACAGCTAGAAAAGCTTAGTGCCCGCCTTAATGTCCGTAGATCTCGCAATATTGAATCCGTGCAATATTTTACAGCTAGAAAAGCTTAGTGCCCGCCTTAATGTCCGTAGATCTCGCAATATTGAATCTGTGCAATATTCTACAGTCAGATAAGCTTAGTATCCGCCTTGATGTCCGTAGGTCTCGCAATATTGAATCCGTGCAATATTTTACAGCTAGAAAAGCTTAGTGCCCGCCTTAATGTCCGTAGATCTCGCAATATTGAATCCGTGCAATATTCTACAGTCAGATAAGCTTAGTATCCGCCTTGATGTCCGTAGGTCTCGCAATATTGAATCCGTGCAATATTTTACAGCTAGAAAAGCTTAGTGTCCGCCTTGATGTCCGTAGGTCTCGCAATATTGAATCCGTGCAATATTTTACAGCTAGAAAAGCTTAGTATCCGCCTTGATGTCCGTAGGTCTCGCAATATTGAATCCGTGCAATATTCTACAATCAGATAAGCTTAGTGTCCGCCTTGATGTCCGTAGGTCTCGCAATATTGAATCCGTGCAATATTTTACAGCTAGAAAAGCTTAGTGTCCGCCTTGATGTCCGTAGGTCTCGCAATATTGAATCCGTGCAATATTCTACAGTCAGATAAGCTTAGTATCCGCCTTGATGTCCGTAGGTCTCGCAATATTGAATCCGTGCAATATTTTACAGCTAGAAAAGCTTAGTATCCGCCTTGATGTCCGTAGGTCTCGCAATATTGAATCCGTGCAATATTTTACAGCTAGAAAAGCTTAGTGTCCGCCTTGATGTCCGTAGGTCTCGCAATATTGAATCCGTGCAATATTTTACAGCTAGAAAAGCTTAGTGTCCGCCTTGATGTCCGTAGATCTCGCAATATTGAATCCGTGCAATATTTTACAGCTAGAAAAGCTTAGTATCCGCCTTGATGTCCGTAGATCTCGCAATATTGAATCCGTGCAATATTTTACAGCTAGAAAAGCTTAGTGTCCGCCTTGATGTCCGTAGGTCTCGCAATATTGAATCCGTGCAATATTCTAGTCAGATAAGCTTAGTGTCCGTCTTGATGTCCGTTGATCTCGCAATATTTAATCCGTGCAATATTCTTGTCAGATAAGCTTAGTGTCCGTCTTGATGTCCGTTGATCTCTCAATATTCAATCCGTGCAATATTCTAGTCAGATAAGCTTAGTGTCCGTCTTGATGTCCGTAGATCTCGCAATATTGAATCCGTGCAATATTCTAGTCAGATAAGCTTAGTGTCCGTCTTGATGTCCGTTGATCTCGCAATATTGAATCTGAGTACACGTGCACTTGACTTAGTTAGCTATAGGATCCAAATCGTGTGAGGTAACAGTTATGTAATACTTTATCACATCAAATGAGCACGAAATGACATAAATATAAATACAGAATCCTTCTGGTGTTAAATAGACGTAAACTACGTAGTTGAATTAACTATGGACAAACAATTAAAGTCGAAAATGTTATATAAATCAAGCTGATAACTACGATGTTGCAGACTCTATATGCAGGCAGTGTAAATAATTTAGGTTCATGAATGTTTATTGTGTTAAAAACAGAATTGTACACAAATAGGAGTTGTATAAACCCTAATGACGATTTCATCAACATTTTGAACGTCGAAATGTACGGTATCACTATCTTTTCTGGCGCTTTGCCCTAGGTTATGATATTTCAAACATTAGAAAATGCCAAAAGGGTGCCTAAATGACGCTCAAATATCTGTAGGTTTTCATATAACTCTTAAATGAATTTAGGTTCAATTTATAGTTATCCATCTTGCATATAGTAATTTAAAGCATAACTTGGTCGTAAAGTGACAATTCTGAAAAGTGCAAGACTTTCAGCATTTAACCGAAAATAAAACTCTTGTATATTAAAACCAAGAACATAAATTAAATGCTTTTGTAGCTGTTATAATATATATCACAAATTTGAATTTAAAAAGACTTTAATGAAATTCAACGTCACTATAAACATCAGGTAATCGTCAGGGCATAGAAAAGCAACATTCCAAAGTTCCACATACACTGCATTTACTACAGACCTGTCTAAAGTTTAATACAAAGCTAATTGCATATTATATTATTGTTAAGACGGCCATTTCGGAATAAAACTCCTCGTCAGTAGTTCTTGTTCCAATTTTTTTCAAGGGGTTTAAAAATATCCAAAAGACCAAATGATATTTAAACAAATTTAGCTAAGGAAATACTTTGCATGAGTATACCTAAGTTTTTGAGGATTTTAGATTTTAAATGGTTGCAAATTTAGACAATACTATATATTTCAGACAATACAAAAGTAATGCCTTCTCAGTTTATGATATCCTAACCAATGTAACCGAATTGACAGCTTGTCTCGTTCTCTTGGAAGCCATTAATTTATCTCGATAGGTAAGCAGCTTTCGGTCACTAGTTATTCATATCTCGAACAATTGGAAGTCGAGTTTCGACTTCTTTTCGTTATTTCATTGTTGAACTTTCGACAGGTCTGTACTGTGCTGATAAATAACAGGTTTTTATACAAATTAATTCGATTTTAAAGAATCCTTCACATACACATTTACAGGTAAACACTCAAATTAAATGACAAACGACAATGTGTTATGATAACTAACGAACATTTTTTGAGATTTAGGATAGTAAGGGACATTCAAAAGCGACAATCTACATTTGTTTTCCATGAAACATACGTAATCATTATATTTAAATAAGGTTATATCAATACAGATCTCACATGAGTGTTTAATGATGAATAATGGTGTTTAACGTCCCAGTCAAGAATATTTCACTTATTTTGAGACGTCGCCAGCTATAGGCGAAGTGCAGAAATTTTGCCTGCGCGTTGCGCTGATGGCATTATACAGCAGGGTTTTTTTTATAGCTTTATTGATTTATTGTGAAAAATCAAATGTACAGGCCTGTACAGTCAAAAATTTAACATTGAGCTGATGAAAAGTAGTTGAAGTTCGGCTGCCAAGTGACAATGATAAGGGCAGCTAGTGACCGAAAGCTGCCTTACATAGCAGGTGTCGCGATAAACTCGAAGATTTGCCGAAATGAACTCTCTCTCTCTCTCTCTCTCTCTCTCTCTCTCTCTCTCAATTTTATGTACATTGATTTGGAAATAAATCAAAATTATATTAAACAAAATACGACAGCTGATGTGTTGAGATAAAAATAAATTGGTTGTTAAATTGATTTAGTGGTAAAAACTATGAATTTTAGCCCCGAAAAAAAGATAATTTGCATGTTTGTCAGATATTCCAGTTATAAAAAATACGGAACATCTTGTGTGGTGACGTTTTATAACACAGGTGTTTCGTTGGTTATCTAAATCAAAATTCTGACAATGTCAAAATTAAGTCCAAGGCAGGTAAGAAAACTGACAAGAGTGAATTTATTTTTATACATAAATTTTCCAATAAAAACAAAAAATTGTTGCTAAATATAATATTAAAATTATCCAGATGTGTATAGACAAACAATATTGACCTGTCCGCTTGACTTTTATTTAAATAATTATTATTTATTATGATCTGTATATTTAACTGGGTCTGACCCAAGACGTGAAAGTGGGTAGTGACTGTTTTTCGCCAAGCAATCGGCATTACAAAAATGAATGTCATGGTTCTTTCGGATTCGGGAATTTAAAATAAACGAAGTCCCATGTCAAGGTAGGCATGGCACGATATAGAACATTGCTGCATAATGCCATCAGTACGGTGGCTGAATGAGGCCATGCAGAAAAAAAATTCGCATGTGCGCACGTGGAAATGTTTTTTCTGCATGACCTCATTAAGCCACCTTACATCAGTGCAACGCACAGGCAAACTTTCTACACCTTCGCCTATAGCTAAATTCCGACATGTGCAGTTGAATGTGAAAGGGGTCTATATTTAATTTTGTTACATTTCGTATTAGACATTTTTAACAAAAAGATAGAGACAGCGGATGATATGTCTTTAAAATAAGGTTTTGATTCCGAGCGTAGCATGCCACCAATATATATGATGGTGGAACGAACGAATGGCAAAAAGTTTGCACAGCGTCCATTCAAATTAATTATGAATGAAACGTTTTCCCGGGCACTTTGATTTCCTCCACCATACCAGAACTGGCCGCCTTTATATAAGTGAAAGAATCGTGTTTACTTGGGCGTAAAAACTTCACCCTGCTCTTTGTCATCAGTGACCATAACCATGCTAACCAATTGCAAGGGAGTGATTACTCAACAGATATCACCCATCTTATAAACATTGGCTTTACATAGATGGAATTCATTGTTTTTGTAAAAATGTGTGCTAGTAATATTTTATAACCACAACGAAAAAAAACATACCAAAGATTGACACATATTTTAGATATTTCCTTGTCTGAAACAGAAAAAAACTACAAACGTCATTTAAAACAGTTCCCGAAAGACTTCATTGTTGATGTTTATACGACAAGGGGCAGTCTTTGTACATCCTCCTTATTGTAAAATTATATTTTGTTAATTAAAAATATATACGAGGGCTGTTTCAGAATAAAATTGATCATCAGTGGTGCTCGGATCAAAATGGTTGAAATCCAATTATTTTAAGGTGTTGAAAGTACTATGCATGTCATTAAAAAGGATATTTCTTTAATAGGTAAATTCACAACCATTACTTAAAAACATATATTGATTGATACGTTGTGAACCTCATATGTAATGGTTTGAATTTTAGCGGTAATATTGTATTATTTTCAACATAGTATCGGCCTTTATACAGTTTTGCCACCAATGTTTAAGGAACTCAATGCAAGTTTTAAAAAATCCATTTTCTTAAAAATTCAGAAAGTCTTTCAATACATATATATGACATAATCATCTGACTATAAATCTGGGTAATGTAAATGGCCGTTTTCAGTGTTGGAAATAGACGAAAGACTGATGTGCAAGCTGAAGCAATAAGTTGGCCACTCAATAAATTCAAAATTTAAAGCCAAAATCGTTAATTGCTGTAAAGACAATGGTAGAATTGTGCTGGTGGACAAAGACACCTTTACTGAGTTTCTACAGTACTTGAGTTGAATATTTTTCCGTAACAGCCTCACAAGTAATACAAATTAATATGTGTCATTTATTTTTTGTCAATTTTGGAAATAATCTATATGCATGTATCATCAGAATACCATCAGTATCTACGTTAACTGTGGTCATAACCTTTCCAGATTATGGAACAGTCTTTCTCTGCCTTCTTTGGGGGAGGTGAACCACGTTGGTTCCATTGTTTAGACTTGTTTAGGCTCGGGATGAAATAATGAACCCACTTTGCCTCCATAGTAACAAAGCTCTTCTGGGAGGCTAGCAGGATCTACCACTAAAAGTTTTAGATTAGCACGCGACAAAGTGCATCTTGTGTGTTTCTGATTAATTGCCAAAAGCCCAACAGGCTCAAAACTTTCTTATTGCAGGATGTCGGAATGGAGTGTAATCTTCTCTGTGAAATGCCAACTCACTGTCCTTATATTTTCTGTCACTCACCTGTCTCTCATAAAAAAATACGATGGTTTTTATCTACGTTTCCACAATTTTAAAATGATTAGTGACCAAACTTCAAAATTTGTGAAAATGTTTACCTTTTAGTTTCTTAGTTTTTTCTTACAGATTTGCAAAAACAATTATTATTATTATCTTTATTATTATTATTTATTTATTTTTTTTTTTTTTTTTTTTTTTTTTTTTTTCAAAGAAAAGGATTTCTCATAAATGAGCAACCAATAGTGATTTCGGCTACCATGAATGAAAACAAAGATCTATTGACCATTTCTGGGGTTGCAAAAGGTGGCATGCTTTCTATGATGGGGGTCATCAATGCTCTGACTGTTTCGTTTATAATCCGCCGCCCACCTTTTTACTCTTTCCTGTATGAATAGCTTAAGGTGCTTAACCGTTCTTGTGCAAATATTGGATCCTGCTCTTTCACCATTTTTTACAAAAGCTAAGTCACTAGCCTTATATACTTTGGAGTAATACCTTGTTGATATTAACTTACAAAATTACACTGGTCTTCGAATACACGGGTTTAAATTGTCAGGGGATAGAAGCGTTGAAAAGGGAAATCGGCACGAAGGCTCACGACATATTATTCAGCCCTAATACTTCTTAACAGTTTTATTAAAACCAAATATATCGTTGCTTTTGCTATAGTTAAAATCAAACTTTACAACAACATTTTGTAGTGCAAGTTCACCTTTTGAGATTTTGAAGGCTAGTGTAGTTACATTAATTTGGCTTTGACAAATTCTCAATAATTTGATGCAAACACAGGTTTCGATTTTATAAGCTATTTCATCTGGTCTACATAAATCAGTGTTTCAGCATGTTATGTGTCATACTTAATTCAATTTATTTAATTGAACAAAACACATACAGTCCTATGTTCAAATTACAACCCAAAAACAAAAGCGAAAACTTTTAAAACTTGCTTAATTTAAACATGTGAACTTCGTCTATGAGTCAAATATATACACCTTTTCATAATGACATTTGTCGATAGGCCAACTGAGACAAAGGCTGACCAGCAAGTCAGATCTTTTGATTCCATAAATATCAAACCGCCTTTTTTTAGAGTTATTGCCCTTGAAAAATAGCAATTTTTTGCACACTTTGTTGGTTTTATGGCTATTTACTTGAAAACTATTAGTGTTATATAAAAGCAATAAATTTAAAAATAATTAACATGACAAGCGAAGTAGCAATGTTTGTAACAATATGATGATTCATAAAGGAGTTGATACCGCTGGAGCATAATTTTTTGCAAATTTGTGGTTTTGACCATATTTTTAAAAAGTATTATAAACAGATAAAATTACAAAGTTGCAAAAATAAACAACATGCCAAGATCTAACTCCGTAGCAAATTTTGTATTTGATAATCAACGAAGGTGTTGTTGCCCCTAAAATTTCAGTATCCTCTAAATGTTTTCAGATGAGCAATAAGACCCATGGGCCTTTTCTTTAAATTTTCTGCTTATTAACACTCAAGTTAGCCATATAATATTACAATCTTTGATAAATAGCTGTTTCTTGCTACTAAAACAACTTCTATATCAACTTTCATGCAATATAGCATTTTGATTTTGGCGGCCTTTTTGTATTTAAATTTTGACCTACTTAGGGCAATTTTTCAGCTTGGTATCCGCCATTTTCGAACTCAGCACACCCATATTAGGTAAGAAAGATATATGGTTTGCTTTTACTCAAAAATGCCTCTTCCTCTTTAAAACGACGTCTTTTCTGAAAATGTTCCTAGTCTATTCAATGTCTCGACAGCTCAGCCCGCTTTGAGAAAAGGAGGTCATGAGTTCGAACCCTTGCAATGTCATACATAAGACATAAAAAATTGAGATGCCCTTCCTGACCGACGACTAGATTCCTTTTTTAAATGCATCGGTGTCTGGTAAAACCCTGAAATTGTTCTGAACACTACTACTAAATAAAGAAACACAACGGCTTCAAATCATATCTTTTTCGGATAATTTCTTTAAAGGACAGACACGCGTACTGTAGTTTTTTCTTATTAAGATAGAGGAACAAAGGCTAATGACATATAATTTAGGACATAAAAATTGAGTTTTAAATTCCAAAAACTTTATGACCTTTCATAAATATAAAAAAAAGTCTCCATGAAATTTATGATAATTAGAGGTTTACTCATATAACTGTCAAGGTATGACAGATGGTCTATCTTCTTAAAAGACAGGTCATCATTAGTTTATTGAATCAATTATTTTAAACTATCAAAATTTTAATGTAATAAGTGGCCAGTTTTCTTTGACATTGTATACCCTAATTAATCACTAGTACAGCGCATAATTAGTTATATTGGAGAACTGTTTAAAGTTTAACACTGAGCTAACTCCTAGAAAAAAGAGCTGAAGCTCAGGCTGCGACTGTGGCTGCTAAAATATTGATAGATAAACCATACTCATTATTACTAAAACACCATTTTCAGAGATTGTAGCCACGTTTTACTTTTTTCTATGTACAGGCTAATTGAAATAAGATTTTTGAGATTAGTGACTGGCATTGTACATGAGACCACTTCCTAATAAAATAATGCTACTAGAAAAATTGTAAATCTTGGTTAAATGTGGCCACATTCTCTGAAAAACGGGGTTTTAGTAATAATGAATATGATTCAGAGACAAAATAACTATCAAAATATTGATAGCATATGCCGATAAGTTGTCGAGATATAGCTTACAAGAGGTGCAGAGTATCTGTAAATTCGGGACTAATTTGTTAGCTCGGTGTTGTACTTTCGACGGACCTGTACTGCAAATATAGATGTGTATACTTGTAGAATGCATTTTATGACTGTGGAATATGGTTTTTATGACAATTAATAAATCAAAAGATCAATTCAAAGAAATTGAAATTTTATTTTTGATTTTATAATTTTATAATGATCAGATAGAAAAGCAATTAAAATGGTCATGATTGATTTATGGCACAGACCAGGCGTCGTTAGCCAATACCGAGTTATATTCGAATCGCAATGACATTTGAAAACAAATAAATGACAACACTAAAACATTAACAGTTATATAAAAGGTCATTGTATTTTTCAGCCAGAGCATTTTTATCCAATCGCTTTCATTTAATCGTTCAAAGTATTACCATATATGATGTGGTAAAATACATTTGGTCCTTCTATTATTCTCATTTTAACATCTTAAAAAAATACTTTGTTTTTTACCATTCTAGTCCGAGCACTACTATTGAGGAAGGAATTCTATTCGGAAATTGTCGTCTAGTGCTGCAAAATCAAAGCAGTAAAGTAACAATTAACTAAGTAAAGAAACCTCCTAAATCCGATATGTCAACTTACCACGTGATCCCCCCCCCCCCATTTCACGTGGAACAATTGACGTATCGTCGGCCACGCCCACAATGTTCCGACAAAGGCCCGGAATGCTTGAATTACCCACAAAACGAATGAAAACTCGGCCTGAATTGTGCTATTTGATGACGTCACTGACACTAGTACGTGATTAGTTGCCGCGACGCTGCTTTGGTACCGTGATGGCGGCCAGCGTCGGAGTATTGTAGGCGTGGCCGGCGATAAATCAATTCATTCCATATGATACCGAAATCCCGTCAGTTGACGTTTTCATGTAAACCGATGTTTTTTTTTAGTAAAATATTGCGGAGATTTTTTGCAAAAACGATAAGGGTACATCACTCGGTACACTGGATGTGCCAACGTACCACGTTAAACCACCTAAAGTTTTTTGCTGGACAATTATTTTCATTTGATGCCGAATCGTACCAGTTGACCTTTTCCCTGTAAAACAACGTTATTCCGGGAATGGTTGATGTAAACGTATTGCACAAACGTAAAGGTTGCTATGTGGTACGCTGACAAACCCCATTGATAATGAAATAGTTTTAGAGGGGTACAATTGATATGCCAAACATTTCAAATTCAATCACACTTTATAAAACAATCGGACCAATCCATTCAATAACCGTGTACTCATTTTGAATATTAGACGCTGTTATCTTGTAGCGGCCTGGGTAGCTCAGTGGTAGAGTACTCGCCTTTAGTGCGAGAGGTCCCGGGTTCAATCCTCGGTCCGACACTGCATTTTTCCGTCTTCCTGTTACAGTGTGGTGTTCAGTGTGGGCCTTGGAATCGTTAGACTTTCGGGCCAAATAATGTCCATCCGAGGGAATTTGTGTTAAAATTCCCCACTTGGGACCGTTGAAAAGTCATAAAAAACAGGGGAAATGTAGACGCCTGGGTAGCTCAGTGATTAAACACTCGCCTTTAGTAAGGAGGTAACAGGTTCGATCCCCGGTCCGACCCTGTATTTTTCTCCTTCCTGGTACAGTTTTAGTGGGTTAATCAGCGTATCACATATGTATTCCTTAACAAATATTGTTTAAATCTTGGAAATGACGTCAATCCGGGAGAAATGTGAGTGACAGTGGGTTATTAAAAGGGAAAGTGGTTGAATATTTTTTAATGCATTTTCAATGACTTCAGAATAGGTGTTCAAATCAACTGCTTAAAACATTACAATTTTCCTAAATGTTCTAGTTAAAAATAATTTAGTGTCATTTTTATAGATGTAATGACCCATTTCCAATTAATGTCAAAATTAGGAATTCTTTTCTCATCAAAATCACTCTGAGTAGAATATAATAAATCAATCATAGTTTATTAAAATTAATTAATTTCTTTAATTATGACTGATTTATGATGTAGTCCCTCGATTTATAATCTCAAACATACAGTACAGACAGTTTAATAATGAGCTGATGGATAAGTGCCCAATCGGTAGCTTCTTTCTGGTCTTGTTAGCTCGGCAGCTTTCTGTAGCTTATATTCATCCAGTCTCGACACCTTCTCTGTCACTACCTATCCATAGTTTAGCCACTAGATATCCGAGTTTAGGTTCTTTTTCTTTAGCTGAGTGTTAAACTTTCGACAGGTCTGTACTGTTAGTATGCCAATATGATCCCAAAAAATCGATATGATAAGTTTAAATCTAATTTTATTTATAACATATCAAAACTTCATTATGGTATCTGGCACCAGTTTCACAATCATTTAACTAATTAGATTGTCTCAGTATAAACTTTAAATTAGCGAATTTTAAACCTGAATTTTGTTGATTTTAAAATATTCGGGAATTTAAAGTGCCATTTTGAAGACGACTTCGTGGTTATAAATTTAATAATTTATGAAATATTTTCGTGTATACAATCTATGATTTTAGTATGAAAATTTCATATGGGATATTTTTCATTTATCTGTATTCAAAATTTGATTTCTATTCATATTTACTAATTTTGAATTTAAAAATCAGATACATTTTTTTACTATCGATCTCCCTTAGTATGTACACATATTCACTGACGCAATCGTGTCTTAATAATTTCTTCACAGCTGTATATCATCAAATTCCATCTGTTTTCTCCATTCACGTTGTCAATCATTTCATGCGCCAAACAAACTGATGTTCAAGATGGCTTGCTTTGAATAACTGAAAAAATGCTGATACAATGAGAACCCCAAGTTAACATACATGTAGCACATATACATGTTTTTCTAAGGTATACACATGTTATCTTTCCCCATTGCGTCAGCTGACCTGTTTTCATTTCTAATCTTTATACCCCCCCCCCCCCACCACCACCAACTGGTATAGTATAGAGGAATCACCGTGCCTGTCTGTCCGTTTGTGTGTTTGTCCGTGTAAAATCGTAACCGGGTCTTAACTCATAATTGCTTTGAACGACTGTCATACATAAACCTTTACATAAATAATCTTCCTGGTCCCAAGGTGTGTCATGACCTTGTACCAAGGTCATATCGGAAAAGTCAAGGTCGCGGGAAACCATTCAAGGGGGCAGGGGTATTTGGCTCTCAAGAGACAGTTCTAGTTACTTTCAAATATAATTCTTTTTTGGTCTGGATTACACTTGACCGCATAACTGAAGTGGCGGAATATTTAAAAAAATAAGCAGAAGTCTTTTACGCAAAAAATTGAGACAGCCCATTATACTTTGCAAGTTTATTAAGACATTGAAAAATTATCTTATTTCTTATATTTACAATTTGTATAAAAATTAATTTCATTGCCGTCTCAATTTCCCATGTTAATTTGAAAAAAAATTGAAATGCGCTGTTTGTGCAGCTTCTCATAAAAATGGTGGTCTCCTGTCAGTCATCGAGAGTATTTGGCATCTGACATCATCACATCAGCGCGTGGAGTAATGTCACTATAAAGTATAGTCGATGTCAAATACTTTATTGAAGCAGAGATATTGCGCTTTTTGAGATGCAATAGTAATAGTTCTCTAACTACCATACTTATTGCAGACAGTTGCTGCAGGGAGGGATGGGGGTCGGAAAGGTTAAAATATCCGTAAAAAGTTTTTAGAAGGAATTTGTTTCTTTTAGTAACCATCAGAAAGTTTGGGTAACTGCAATGACAGAGTTTTCTCTAGACAATTGCAATCGGTTTTGTCATCGTTTTGGACGACCGCCAGACCCTCTTCCACTTGTAGGGCTCTACAGAGACAAAATCGATGCTAGAGCTATGAAAATGATTCTCTATCAGTAAGATACTATATATATGCTAGGGAGTTCCTAGCATTACCGTGAAACTTGGTGGTATTTCTATTCTGGACATTTGAGTGGGCTTACCCAACTTATCGTCAGTATTAAGTAATAGATTCATTAATTTATAGTTACATTATGATGTTTGATTGTATTAAAAACTGTGTGAGACCAAATGAAGTTATAGGAATATAATTAAATTTGTTAATGTTACGTCACTCATATTTTGCTTACGTCTATGCCTGTGACGTCATTGATTGGCTGTTCCAACAATTGAGTTGCATGTCGTACACGACAGTGTTTTAAATTTATTTCAGGATTCAAAGACAAAAATAAGATTTTCAAAAAAAAAGTGAAATGTAAATATAACAATAGAACTGTCTAGCGCGCGTTATTCAGTTTTCGTTGCACAGCAATGGAAGTTATAGCACTATAAACGCCATTTCTAGACAGTCCAATGGTTACATGATAAACAAATATCTGTTATAATATATAATGCGAACGAGATAAATTATTAAACAAACACGTGTTGCAATTTCAAAAACAATAAATATTTTTGATATTTCTTAATTCAATGTTTCTCTTAAAACACACAATTTATTATAGTAATTTTTCACTAGTCATCAAAATTCAGAAATTTGTAAAAACACAATAAGTTTATTTCACCATGTTAATGCAAGTAAATTAAAAATACGAACATGTAATATTGATGGATAATTTTATGTAATTTACCTATAAACCTTGCCTTAAATCAAATATTTTTTCACAATTTTCAATCCAATTCTTGTTTATTATTCAATATGCGCGTTCGATCTGTAAAGAAGAAATCATAAATTCTGAGACCTGTCAATTATTTATCAAATTATAATTGTTTAATTGTTTCATAGTTTATTATTTTTTCGTTTTCTTTCGTACAGTACTGACCTGTCAAAAGTTTAAGTTTAGGCTAAAGAATTATTGTCGAATCCGCAGTTCATTTCGGTCCCTAAGTTAACTTTTCGATAGCTGTATTTGCTGAAAACTTTTACGTCACTAGCTCCCTAGTTATATCAGTCGAACTTTTGCACTTTTTTCATTAGCACAATGTCAAACTTTCTTTGTGTATGCACTGTAACATTGATGGATAATTTTATGTAATTTACCTATAAACCTTGCCTTAAATCAAATATTTTTTATATGATAATTCAAATTCGATCCTTGTTTATTATTCAATATGCGCGTTCGATCTGTAAAAAACAATCCATAAATTCTAAGACCTGTCAATTATTTATCAAATATTATTGTTTAATTGTTTCATAGTTTTGAAAGAAATAAGTACTTAAAATTCTAAAGATATACAGTACAGACCCGTCAAAAGTTTAACACTAAGATAACAACTTGGTACAGAATAGGGAGCTGCTATCGGCCGTAAGCTATAACTTTTCGACAAAGTTCTGCTACTAAGTATTTATCTATTGACAGTTTTTGTACCACTTGGTATCCATATCTCCACTACTTAGCAGCCAAGTTCGACTACATTTCGTCAGTGCTGTGCTAAACATAACATAGGTCTGTACTGTAGCTACATGTATGTTCTCACTATAAAAATTCATAAGGAATTTACATTATTGATCATTGTTCGATAATCGGATAAAAACAATCGCTAAAAATAATTTTATTCCATTTTTATTCATAAATAAGAGAATGACGTTTTTCACACCTGCAGACAGTTAAGGTTATGAAGCATCTTGGTGGTCAAAGGTCAACAACAATTTATGTTGACGTAAAACTGACACCATTCGGGAAATATAGAAATCGGTGTAAGAGTGAGAGAGAGAAAGAGTGTGTACATGTATGTGTGGTTTTATGCTTGCGTGTGCTACTTTTTACCAATCTTTTGGTACAAAAACACCAATCAAGATATACAAGTGTCATACTTTTGAATTTTATAAAATAATCCATTAAAAAGTGTCATTGCCATGTGTTATTTTTAATGCATTATTTTATAAAATTCAAAAGTATGACACTTGTATATCTTGATTGGTGTTTTTGTACCAAAAGATTGGTATTTTTTATCCCCTTGTCCTTTTGCATTATTGTATTACCATTGCCTTTGGATGTAAGCGTGTTCCGTGGTGTGTTCTTGTATTACAAGTAGTTTGTGCTCAGATGTGTTTTTGATTAAAAAAAAGAAGAAAGTAAAATTATCAAGTATTACACCTCTCTCCGCACAGTGGCTGAACAATTCTACCTTTTATAGCATGCTTACGTTTGCACCTCTTTATAGAACTGTTCTCATTGTAGAGAATCGAATCATATCAAGATAAAAAAAACTATACTAATCCATGTCTGAATCACAATCCAGAATCAAAGACAAAATTTTGAAACTGGTAAATTAGGTTAAACACGTGAAGTCAGGTGGTCTGGATTGGTAAGCAACCAAAGGTGCTCTCAAAGGGTAACCACATCCGGTTTAGCTAGCTACATACGCAATGTGTGTAATCAAACTGATTGAAAGGAACATGGGACTATGGGACGTCAAATATACCCAGGTCAATCATGGACACAGAGACATAAAAGAGTTAAGACAATGACGTATTCCATTTGGGACACATGTAAAAGAAATGGTGTCTATGATTTGATTTTAAACTTAAATATTTTTTTATTTTAAATTTTATTGTTAGGATATCGAAATATAGCTACTTAATGTTTTTTTATTTTTAATGTCAGGATATCGAACTACTTAATGTGGTTTTTTTTCTTTTTTTTAATGTCAGGATATTAAATACTGTGCATCAACAACCCAATCGTTATACGTCAAAAGTCAATGGATTAATAAAAGTTACATTATTAAGATTCAAATAAAATTTAAAAGCTTTCCCTTAGATTAATATAGTCTTTATTTACTGTTCACTCGAAAATTGACCTCAACACCATGTCATAATTGTATAAGTTCCACACATTTATCAGAGCATGTTAATGTCTATATTTTTACAATATATTGAAGATATATGTGTATTGAAGAAATGTAATAAAAAATCTGCTTGACTGTTGTGTACTTAAACATGTACTCTGTGACAAAATGAAAAACACAACTGCACTGACATGCTACATGAAGAACCTTGTATAAACACAGGAAAACATACATACACATTGTGCTCAATAATGTTTTTATGTTTCGACACAAAAGAACAACTTGGTTTTATTTCATACATAACACACTATGTATTACCTATTATACAACATTTCATTATCATTTGTTTTATGTTTTGTCAATAACTAATTTTTATTAAAATAATGGTTTCAAAATCAGCACATGACAACTTTGTTATGTGCTGATTTTGAATGCATTATTTTAATAAAAATTCAAAATCAGTTCATGGCATTATTAAGATCAACCGGCGACATTTTGTCTAAGTTGCACAAGGACGCGAGTTCTTTTCTCCACACATAGCATTAATGTGGTCAAATTATTTTCTGTGTTAATAATCATAAGCGTTACTCAAGGACTTCGTCAAAATAAAATTTTAAATACAAACAATATTCTGCTTAGCAAGATAAGGACGGCAATACATATATCTTATGTACATCATAGCATTTTTGCATTAGATGCCATCAAAATGTTTTATGGTCGTCATCACAATATTGTTGATAAGTGTGATGTCTCTGTGTCCCGGATTACCATGGTCATATCTTGCGTTCCATGTTCCTTTCATTATAAAATTCGATTGTACACGTCACGTGAGCGGTGTAGCTAGCCAGACAAGAGGCGCTTACCTTCCAGAGAGGTGTAGCTAGCCAGACAAGAGGCGCTTACCTTCCAGAGAGGTGTAGCTAGCCAGACAAGAGGCGCTTACCTTCCAGAGAGGTGTAGCTAGCCAGACAAGAGGCGCTTACCTTCCAGAGAGGTGTAGCTAGCCAGACAAGAGGCGCTTACCTTCCAGAGAGGTGTAGCTAGCCAGACAAGAGGCGCTTACCTTCCAGACAAAGTAATCAGTTTTGCTTCCTTGGTTTACGACCACTTGCTTAGTAGCTTAATTTGTCAGTTTTCAAAGTTTTTATTTTTTGCTTTTCGGATTGTAATTTGAACAAGAACCGGTATATTTGTATTAAAATTGAAACATTTGTATAGTCTGGAGAAGTTTAGGCATCTAGATAATTCTTCAAACTTTATTTATTTTGATATAAAGTTTCATGATATTAATGTTCGTTCACTTCATCTGTAGTGACAGTTATATTTAGGGGTGACAAAATGGACATCTACCCTGTCGGAAATGTAACATGTTTATTTTACTACCTATAACCTTATACCTACAGATGTACCATAGCCTGTTAACTGGTGTTGTTTTCAAGGAATAATTTATTATTTTAGCTTGGACAGAATCATGACTATTTTATATCATGAATGTCGTTTGTGTAAACACGATACGTCCATTTCTACCAGGATTTGTCTCAGATGTGTTTCCAATTTTACATATGGATCATTAGATCATTAACATTTGAATTAGAAGAATAATGTTATGACAGGTATTGCATAAATAAATGGAAGTTCGGCTTTAATTTCCTGGGCACCTTGTTGAATATTCCATCATGCCAATGCAAGCTTTACACATGAACATGTATTACCGTTTTTTTATATTCTGATAACATTTTGCATATATATCGATAAAGCTGTTCTAGCTGTTAACTTGAAACCTTATTAATGTTCATTTACATTCAATGGTTTCTGTGAAACAACTGATTGATTTTAACATAATGACTTGTGAAATACGTGGTTATTGTATGTTTTACTAATGAAAGGCAAATCTGAATATATATTTTTTTTCTGTGGTTTAGTCCTGAGTCAAATATCTTTGCACTCCGAATAGATTCTTTTTTTTTTCTTAAATGTCTTTTAATTTGAATGCAAACTTAAATTTTGAATTAAATCCGACTTTAAAATTTGAGATACTGCTCTGTAGCAACCCACTTTGAAAAAATTACGCACTTTGAAAAAATTTTTCAAATCGCGTCAAATTCGGGACAAGCTCAACGCACTTTGAAAATTTTTTCAAAGTGCGTTGAGCTTGTCCCGAATTTAACGCGATTTGAAAAATTTTTTCAAAGTGCGTAATTTTTTCAAAGTGGGTTGTTACAGAGCACTCGGTCTCATTCTCTGGTGAACGTTCACGTGGTTAACATTATTTAAGGCTTTAAAATTCTTTATATTGTTTTAGGATTATGATTTGGACATGAACTAGTATGTTTGTTTTTATAAATCATAAGAAATTCATAAACATGGACATGTCGCGAATAGCTGAAAAAATTGCATTGCAATCAAGAAAGTCTTAAGCTTTATAATAATAAAATTAATATGTATTCTCTATTTAACTGTCTCTTGTGTTATGTATTCCCTTATTCCTTTCCCTTATAATACAAAATGGATGCAACTCAAAAAGATTTTGATTTAAGTAATGATATATTTTCTCACATTTAAGTTGTTTAACATAGAAAACATGTATTATAGGTCATTTGCATACCTTAATCTTTGTGTAGACAAGAAGATGTATGTATTACAAAAATAGTCACACAAAAAATGAGGTGATTTGAATTTATTGTCATTTATGATGAAGGTTGAAATAATTTAAAGTGTCATTAACAACTCCTTGTGTTGCATACTCATCATAAATTTTAAAAATGTTTTGCTGTGTCTATTAAACACTACAGTACAGACCTGTCGAAAGTTTAACAGTAAGTAACGAATCCGGGCCGAATTGGCTGCTCATCCCGGCCTTTTGTGAGCAACATCGTATATTGGGAGCTTGTATCTATTTATCAGCAGCTTCTCGGCCACTACCTACCCACATCTTGACCATTGCGTAGCGAGGTTCGACTCCTTTTCGTTAGCCCGGTATTAAACTTTCGACATGACTGTACTTTAAGACGTTTTTGTTGATGTAGCGATGGCAGTTTCTGAAATAAGCTTGATTTTTGTCAGCAATTAATATATGTTTAGTTGAAATTTGTGCTAATTAAGCATGTTTAACACAGACACTTAAGGTCAAGATTTTTTTCATAATTATATCTGACAACTTTCTGAACTAAATGCGTCAGAAATAAATTAATGCAATTGCATTTAATTTTTTAATTTTTTAATATTTTCTCTATATTTTAAAAGGTTAAATGTCAATCATATTACCCTGGTAGGCTGTGCTTGTTGTCCGAGTTGGCTTTTGAGCTTCATTGGCTTTTGGACTAAAGCACCGGCTTACAAACCACAGTGCCTCTTGCAGTCAATGTTCGAATTCTACTTATTGCAGATTCTAGTGTTAGAAAGTTTGTCAGTTCGCTAGCCGAAGTTCCATAATTTTAAGGCACTCCAATTTCCTCAACCATCTTAGATCTGACTGACCCGAAATCAGAGAAATATCTTGACTTGGGTGTGAAACTCCATTCCACTCTTCAAATTTCCGTCATTTATTATGCAATTCTAATTGGTTGATGCGTAAATTTGTCCACGCATTGATTGATGGGAATGAGACAGTTTCAAACAATTATAAAAAATATCATTGCACTTTTATAATTCAATTGTCTTAACAAGATTATACAATGCATATTAATATTCTTGTACACCTTGATCTTTTGGTAGACACCGAAATGAAAGGAAAAGTTATCATTTGTAAAAATAGCCACGTAACACTCATGATAATGGTAATTTGCCTTTGTTAACAATGAAAGGTTCATGATTGGTATATTTAAGTGTCGCCTACTGATCTAAACCAATGTCTTCTGTAACTTTAATTACATGCATGCATGCGATATATGATGATGCATTTACCGCAACCTTTTGTAGTTCCTTTGTGTAATATCTTTGTTTGGTTTTTGATTTTTGACATCGTATGGTCATTGGTGCTCTATTCCAACTGGTGTATTTTACCCCGTTGAATCAGTGGGTTGAGTGTGTTTGTTACTTGAGTAAGCACTACGTTTTGTAAATTTCTTAATGCTCTGTACTTCGACCTTAGATATGTTTTAAAATCAATTTTGAAATGCCACAGAATGACATTATCGGTGTTATTTTAAATTTTATACATCTAAAAGGACATTATATGTGTTGCACTTTCACATTGAATTTGTTTTAACATAAATAACATATTTATCAAATATCAATTATTAAAATTCCTTTGTCTTTATGTCAATAGAATTTTTATGACAAAAACGGTCACATATAAGAAGTGATTTGGTATATCTTTGTCATTAATTACGAAGATAAATTTAATTAAAGTTGTCATTAATTAATAAGTGATGCTTACGCGTCAGTAATCATTGTTTTGTTGTCTGTTAAAAACTCAAAATAGCTTAACCAGTCATGATTACTTATTTGTATATAAAACCTTTATATGACCATGGACTTTTGTATACTATTTACATTTGTTCTCCGTTCCAAGTAGTACATTGGCTATACAGCTACCAGTTTTATCCCCCACCTTTCACAGAAAGGGGTGGATATTCAATTTGAACTTCCTTCCTCCCGCCTATCCATCCAGACCATCTTGTCCGGTGTAATTCTCCAAAACCGAAGCGCTATTTTATGAAACCTGCAATGAGTGTAAAGCACCAGCATTGATTTGAGATGTACATGCTATTAACCAGAGTTGGTTTCCTCATTTGCACTGAGAGTTTTGGCCATTTGAACGTAAGTGCAAGTCACAACATGTACCTACTGGTGTGGTTGAAGTTTAATGAATGTGCTTGTCATACTTCATATAAACATTGGTGTCACAGGGACACAGCTAGTGAACTAAACATTTATGAAATGAACAAAACGCTTGGTCGTTAGTTTTCAAAGTGCTGACATGTACGTCTTTGTTTAAAACAGGACTAGGTCATCCTTGATATATTTTAAAATATTTAAATTAAATTAATAAAAGTACCAAAAGAATTTGAAAAAAGAAACACTAGATTGATGAGATGTTAATAAACAAGATTTTAACTCGTTTACATAATTTAATAAGACGGATGAAACAAAAACCATTTCCAGTTATGCTTATTAAATTTTCAAATTAACTAAAAATTTCTTAATTATTATTATTTATTAAACAACATCGTAACATGCATTACATATTAATAAGATATTTTTTTCTGAAACACTAAAGATCTTATTATTATTATCATAACCTTGTTTGGTCTTGATTTAATGGTTTGAACTGCTAAATTTCGATTTTTTTGAAAATTCAAAAATTATGTTTTAATTTGGGTTCAAACAACTTTTGTCTTTGTTTTGTGTAACTTGTATTATGGTCACGGTTTTATCCAAGGGCGGTCATTTAGAGCACATGCATTCTTTGAGTTCATTGCCTAGTATTTGTTCTATACAGTTCAACCTGCCTTAGAGGCCACTTATATATAATGGTCACCTGCTTATAAAGGCCAATAGAATTGTATCCTAATTGTTCTTTATTCATATTATTTTAACCTGTATATAAAGGCCACCTGCAGATAAAAGTCACTTTACTGGTTCCCTTGGGTGTCCTATATCATTGGATGACTAAAATATACGATAGCCGATATCGGCCGTCAAACTTTATTTAGAGAAGTGCATTTTGTCATTGTCCAATTTTAAAATGTCCCCAATGTTATTCTTTTGTTGATGCCACATTCCTTTTTAGTATTTTGTCAATTTGCCACGTTCATATTGTCACTTTTCATTATTCTCCAACGCTATTCTAACCATTTTAGAAATTTGACAACATAATTGTCACTTTTCTTATTGTCACATTACTTTGTAAAGACGTATTTTGTCACTGTGGGAATTTTACTGTCAGTTTTCATATTTTTCCAAACTTTTTTTACCATTCTGAAGAGTTGACAACTTATTTTTACCACTTTTCTCATTGTCACATTATTTTCTGAAAAGATATATGTATTCAATTTGTAAATCGATGTGACATTGAGAATTTAAAGGTGACACGTCAAAAAGGCAGAATATAAAAAAAAACAACAATAAGATGACCATGAACACATCATTAATTAAAAAAACTGATCGCAAAAGATATAATGGTAAATAAAATCTCAAAAGATATATATACATACATTATTATTACATTCACACTATCTACAGAACGCGTTGACGTCATTTGTTAGCACGTGACAAATACCACGTTAAAGGAAAGGTATTTAATTTGTCCTTGTCAAGTTGAATTGATTAATTAAAATCAAGATAGAAATTGGCAGCTGAATGGACAAAGACAAAGACAGCTTAGAGCAAAGTCACTACAAACACAACCCAAACAAGGAAACAAAAACACCAAACAAGATACACTCGAAATACAGATACATGTATTGATAAACACGTTTAATCCTGATGGATCAGGTTATTATTATTATTAGCTCATATGGCTAAAGTCAGATGAGCTATTGGTATATATAATGCGTGCGTGCGTGAGTGCATCCATTAACAGCAAAACCTCTTAAACAACTGGTCCAATTTAAACCAAATTTTCTATGGAAGATCCTTGATAAGAGTCCAATTGCAGTTTGTTTAAATCATGGCGATCAGATATCCAAGGTGGCTGCTGTTACTAAAATGGAAAAAAACTTTTAAAAAAATCTTCTTCCCCGGAACTATTCATTGGAGGCTAAAACTGTTGTGATATTTGGAATATACATGGTCTTAATCTGTAAGTTTGTCCATTTCGTGAAATTTGGTTGAAAATATAGCCGCGCGTTTTTGCGAAATTATACGAAATACTGGGAATCGATTTAAATTGCTATACTGTGACTTTCAGTAAAGATAATGACATGGTGTTTTCAGATTTGGAGTTGCCTTGACATGACCTTCAAAATGAGGTCAATTGTGAAACGCATGACCTAATTTTTTACCTTTCTCATTTTATTTATTATCTGGAAAACTATAAACTTCTTGTATAGGTATATATATATATATATATATATATATATATAAGACTATTGTTGGTATTTATGAAACGATCATTTTGATATATCGATGAAGGCCATGGGTTCAAAGGTCAAGGCCACAAATTCAAAACAATATCGAAATGGTTGATTATCTGTAGAAGCCTCAAGTCTTTATTACATATATATGGAGGTTTCAGCATTTGTTTTCTTGAAATCTATCATTAAGCCATTATTTATCAGGTGTGCGTATCAGGGCCAATGGTTTCTTGTTATTATGTTATTGCTTTTGTTTTTTGTTGTCACTGTATAATAATAAACCGGCAACAAAAACATATAGGGGAAACATATATAGATATGAAGCATTCCTTGTATTCTTTTCCATATAACATGCATCTTGTCGAGTTGAGTTGAGTAATGCTGTTTAACGTCCTAGTCAATAATATTCACTTATATCGAGACGTCGTCATCTTAGGCGAAAGTGCAGAAATTTTGACTGTACGTTGCGCTGATAGCATTATATTTTATACAGCATGGTTCTTTAGCGTGCCAAGCCCACGGGACCTCGTTGTTTTAAGTTCTCATCCGAAAGAAACGCGACTTTCATTTCGTAATGATGAGTGCTTGAGTCGCTGCCCACTTTCAAGTCTAAAGTCAGACTTGGCCGGAGCATCTTGTGGAGTTTAGAAAAACACTTCATGATTGTGCAAATCACTACAAGATTGTATACGTAGTCATCACTAACAAATTGATAAAAAGAAGTACTATTCAAACAAAACATTATTATTTTGGATCAGGAGAGGTAACTCTTATAGTCATTGGATAAACCACTGAATCGTTTTTGTGTTGTCGAGTCATTAATGTAACCTCCATCCTCGGGTCCATGTTTAAAACCCGTTCCTTAAAATTTTCCTGCTTTTGATTTTAAGCAATTCTGTCAATACAGCCATTTTTATGAAACTAGTGCACTAGTGTTAATTTGAAATCTAAAAATTATTTTTGAAATTACATCCTGATATTCCTGCCTTTCTTAAAAAACTGAAAAAAGTAGTCCGATTTCAAATCTACCACATTTAAGTAAAAGGAAAATCTCAAGGGTTGATCTTGAAACTGGGATCTGCTGGATTTATCAGGTTACAGACATTACAACTAATTAACTAACACTGTGTATTCCTAAAATGTATATATTCCAAGTTCAGTGTCTCAACAATATTAAGCCTTTTATGTAGCACTTGCATAAAAACGACAAACTGAATATCTTGCAAAAGATTGTTGACCCAGACGGTCTATTTCACGTACTTTTGAACACGCAAAAACAGTCAGCCTGTATGTTGCTTCACTGACGCACGGAATTCTTTGGCGAAATTATTTGGGGCGTCATAGAGTATGTTGTCTGTGACGCTACAATCAGTTCTTACATGGTTTTCAATTTTTTTGTAATTTTGGTAATTTCGGAAAACTGCTTTGATACAGTTTTGTTGCGAAAGTTCTTAAAAACGCATTATTTGACGTCCCGTAGACTAACGTTTCTTTCACTCAATTTTGATAACACGCGTGGTGGGTCTAGCTATATAGCTAGCTAAACAGGATGTGCTTACTATTCCAGGGCACCCGGCCTCACTTCCCTGCTAGAAGTTCACGTGTTTAACCTAACTTTTCAGCTTTTACTTTGCTTCTGGATTGTGGTTCGGACATGATATGTTTGTTTTTTAATACCAAACTAGTTAATTAAAACAAAAGCCATGCTTACTGATGTTAAAATAAGCCTAAAATTAATTTCATTGTCTATACTTTAGTCTGTATAGTGTGGGCCGATATAAGTTTATACGGTTGTATTAACATGCTATTAAGTACATGCATGTAACATCACAGAACTCCTGCTTCCCAAGACAAAACTGTCTTTATTTTAAAGTTCTTGCTACAAATGCATCATGAAACAGATCGTTATGGTATAAGGGAGACAATTCAATCTAATTGCAATTGAATGTTTCTCTCAAACAATGAATGATCATTCACGTAGAGGCGTACTATTTCTTTTTCAAGACATGGTCGTTGTAATTGTACTAAGTATTATACATGCCATGTGTTACTTTTGCATGCATTCATGATTCTTTAACAAACATTCAAAGCCATGTGTTACTTTTGCATGCATTCATGATTCTTCCACAAACATTCAAAGCCATGTGTTACTTTTGAAAGCATTCATGATTCTTCCACAAACATTCAAAGCCATGGCATTCATGATTCTTCCACAAACATTCAAAGTCATGTGTTACTTTTGAAAGCATTTATGATTCTTCCAAAAACATTCAAAGCCATGGCATTCACGATTCTTCCACAAACATTCAAAGCCATGTGTTACTTTTGAATGCATTCATGATTCTTCCACAAACATTCAAAGTCATGTGTTACTTTTGAATGCATTCATGATTTTTCCACAAACATTCAAAGTCATGTGTTACTTTTGAATGCATTCACGATTCTTCCACAAACATTCAAAGCCATGTGTTACTTTTGAATGCATTGATGATTCTTCCACAAACATTCAAAGCCATGTGTTACTTTTGAATGCATTCATGATTCTTCCACAAACATTCAAAGTCATGTGTTACTTTTGAATGCATTCATGATTCTTCCACAAACATTCAAAGTCATGTGTTACTTTTGAATGCATTCATGATTCTTCCACAAACATTCAAAGCCATGTGTTACTTTTGAATGCATTCATGATTCTTCCACAAACATTCAAAGCCACGTGTTACTTTTGAATGCATTCATGATTCTTCCACAAACATTCAAAGCCATGTGTTACTTTTGAATGCATTCATGATTCTTCCACAAACATTCAACGCCATGTGTTACTTTTGAATGCATTCATGGTTCTTCCACAAACCATTAAAGCCATGTGTTACTTTTGAATGCATTCATGATTCTTCAACAAACATTCAAGGCCATGTGTTACTTTTGATTGCATTTAAAAAAAAACAAATTGAGTCAGTTTCTATTTTTGAGTGTATTATTTGCATGAACAGTGACACATGGCACCACATATGATACCAATACATTTGTCAGTACAATGGGTTTTCCTCCATGGGTTGTGTTTACCGGTTTTAGGATCGTTGCGATTGTGTTACATGTATACATACAACTAAAGTTATCAGTACAGGAAACGTCCTGTGTGTTTATACCGTCTAAGGTTGTTGTAATGGCGCCACCTTAATTTGTATTTTATATTGGTGATACTGATATGGCAATAAATATCTGTACAGACGTCTGTATAATCTCCTAACGTCCCGGTACAAAGCACCACTATCCAAAACCACCAAACATGTAAAGAACGCAACCAGTATCACTGCGCCCATTGTCCCAAGTCCTACAGCAGACGGTCGGTTGTCCATCACTGTCGTCTGCTGTTTCTTCCTAACTACATACATTACACGATAATTCTGTGTGGTGGCACTTTTTGCTTCCTTTCGGTAATCTTTTGCTGAAGGAGTCTGTGGTGTTGAAGTTGGATGTGAAGGAGTCCGTTGTGTTGGAGTTGGATGTGAAGGAGGTCGTTGTTTTAAGGTCAGCGGGGAAACAACCCGTTGTGTTGATGTTGACGGGGATATAATCCGTTGTGTTGAGGTCGGTGGTGATATAATCCGTTGTGTTGACGTCGGTGGTGATATAATCCGTTTTGTTGAGGTTGACGGGGATATAATCCGTTGTGTTGAGGTCGGTGGTGATATAATCCGTTGTGTTAACGTCGGTGGGGATATAATCCGTTGTGTTGAGGTTGACGGGGGTATGATCCGTTGTGTTGAGGTCGGCGGGGATATAATCCGTTGTGTTGAAGTCGGCGGGGATATAATCCGTTGTGTTGAGGTCGGCAGGGATATAATCCGTTGTGTTGACGTCGGCGGGGATATAATCCGTTGTGTTGAGGTCGGCGGGGATATAATCCGTTGTGCTGACGTCGGTGGGGATAGCGTAGATGTTCTGAAAAACGTGAGCAAAATGTCGGACGCTAACTTAGAGTAATTTTTACCATGTTCCATAAACATGTGTCCTGTCTCTGGAATATCCGGGGACGAATGATAAGCAAAAACCTACATTTAAAAAACAAAAAATAAACAAAATTAAATTTAAAACGGTAGTGATTAAATTGTCACATTCTCTTTATTATTGCTATATATAAGGAGTAATTCAGTATGCGCATTCCTTTCTTATTGTAATTTTCAAGTATTTTGGCAGACCAGATCTTCTAATTTTTTTTTTTTTTTTTGTATGAAAGAATTGGTGGCCCTCAGTGATGTCGTTTTAATATGGATGACACATTGAGAAGTGTGTATTCTTACACAAAAGCGGTGCTTTTTTAGTTTATTTAGTTTAAACAATATTTATTCATCATTAAATACAACATAAAACAAACTTTAAACTGGATTCAGGAACAAGCGCTAGCTTATTTAAACCCGTCTCCAGAACATGTAAAACAACCTGCCAACCCCAAACCAATTCAATAAGACACTATCTCGCGATTTGCACTTTGGGTTTACAGTGAAACAATAAAGGTTGTTCTACAGTAATTCAGAATATAATGGCCGTAACTAGGAAAAATACAAAAGTTATAAGTGAGTAGATTAATTATTAAATTACTAACAAACTAATAATTTAAAAAAAAGAATGAGAATAGTTCTCTTTCAATGAAAAAAATGACTCGAAAAGAATCGGCATTACAATGGCTACAGTACATGCCTGTCGAAAGTTAAACACTACAATTCCAAATTTGTGCCAAATTGGCAGCTCATTATAAGTCCCTTGTCGATGATCTATATTTCGACAACGTTTTATTTTGGCAACTACCTATCCTTTTAAAAAAAAATTCCCGGCTATTCAGTCCAACTTCGACATTATTCGTAAGCTCAGTGTTTAACTTTTGATAGGTCTATGCTGAATATATAAACATCTGCAATTAAACTCAAGATGCTAAGCTTTTGATGCAGTTAATTAATGTGATTATTTCATACAACTTCTTTATTCATATCTTATGTCTTTATTTTTCTTGCACACTGGTTGTGACAAGTAGGATTGCAATTAATTATAAGGACCTTTCAATAGGAACCACACCAATAGGTCATGGCTAATGCATATTTGTCACTGAATCCATGCATTGCTCGTCCAAGTAAATTTTAATGTTCCTCTTGTCCTCTCTTAAAAGAGAACTAGACGAAAGTTTAGATCGACAGTATCTTTAACGTCTCAGGAAAAAAAATGAAAAAAATATCCATGACCAAAAGCAAATATATGGCGTAAATAGCTAATTACCTCCTATCAGAATCTTTAGAAATAAAACTACATATCCAATTCGGAAACTTCTAGACCTATCAATGTTGCCCTTAATGAAAACACTTAATTAATTGAGACCGAAGAGCGGTGTGGCTAATCATATCTTATGCCAAAATAAAAAAAATCGTGTTGCCTAAACTATAATCAGCTAACATTGCCTTCGTTTCACGTTTCACTGTATCAAGAGATGAATCTAGTGAAGACTTTTTTCCTATACTCGGACAGTATTTTTCCAATGACTTATATATTCCAAAAACAATTATTATTTCTCGTATTCCTTCTCTAGTACAAAATCAGAGAGAGAGAGAGAGAGAGAGAGAGAGAGAGAGAGAGATCACAAACCTTTAAAATAAATACTCCGCTTAAACACCAGAGGATGAAATAAACTGTGGCCATTTTATATCATCACTACATAACTAATTGGCTCTTTGTTATTGATTATAGAAATTGTTCATTCATTACGCCATCATCATTTGTATGAGTTCACGGTACTCCTAAACGCCTATTTGTTTATGAAAATCCGTATTTACTCATTATTACAAACCCTGATACAGTGATATATCGTTATACAATATATAATCTTTATTTATCTAACAGCGAATTAGAAACAAACTTCGTGTATTACAATGATAATTATTTGCATAATCTTATGCGTTGGCTCGTTTTTTTAGCGCGTGAAATCTTAGTGCTGGGAAAACCGGAGGACCTGTTGAAAAATAAAACATTTGTTCAAACCGGTAACCAAATACTTTATCGTATTGGTGACATTGGTGATATGTGAAAGCGATAATCGTTGCTTAAAAAAGATGTTCCACTACGTCTTGATATGATATGCCCGTGACGGCAAGAAATTGAGAATCATCTCCCTTCATCTCAAGTTGGCTATCAGAAATGAAGAAAAAAATGAATAAATTTCTTTCCAGTCTAACCATCGCCCAGGGTAATATTTCTCCCCATATTACAAAATAGTACTGGGTCCGCGAAGCCGTGTCGAAACGCAAAATTGTATTTAATATACATGTTTCATTCCAATGTCTCTTCGTGGGCTCCGTAGGAATCTACAAAAATCTATGGAGTTTGCACCAAGTTGATGAAATCCTTAAGTAATGCCATGAATGTTAGATTGGACATCGAGACAGACACACAAGTGCAAGACAATCTAACATTGACCTTTGAGCAGTGGCGGATCCAGCCGGGGGGAAGGGCACAGGCCCGACTTTCCCCCCTCTCTCTCACAGCTAATTATTATCAATCAACCAGCGTAGTGACCAGTTAATTAGTGGTACTAATTAATATAATAATAATAATAATAATATTTATTAACGTCTCATCTTAAATACATCAATAAAACTTATATTAAAACATTAATTATATGTATAAAAGCCACTCTTTACAGAGTTATAAGAGACGATAAAAGTAAATAAAGTAATTAATCAATTCGTGTACACAGGTAGGAAATTGCAATCAGCAGGTGATGATGTAATTTACCACTTTGCTGAAGCATGAAAGAATCCAAGTAGTACTGACCAGTCTTAGGTGAAAATGTTGTTTACTTGATCGCTGAGGCGTGAAAGAAACCAGGTAGTATTCGTAGATAACGTTAATTAGTAATACTAATTAAGAGACTTAGACTAATTCTATGGAGAGTGATTCCATTAATCATACGTGAATTCATCTATTTTACCTTTTTAAACCAAGGGACATGACCAAGAGAGAGAGAGAGAGAGAGAGAGAGAGAGAGAGAACTAATTTTTAGAACACAAGATGATCTTTTTTGTATATTTTACAGCACAATGTTCCAATTTCATATAAAAGTCCAAATTTTTGTACAATTTTCGTACATTTTTATTTTTAATTAGTTTAAATGGGGGAAAAAATCTGTCTCATTTGACTTTTTATTCTATTCGTCCGTTTATCGGCTTTACGGAACAAATCCGTCTAAAGTGGGTTTTTTCTAGTGACAAGATTCTTGTGTGTTGCATCTTTAATGCGCATTACACAATGATGAAACTGACTAACTAGTCATTTTAATACTAATAATATAATGAAATTAACTTGAAAGTTCAGATAGATGTTGACAGTTCATTTTAAACAAGTTTGGAAAAGGGGTGGTGGTAGTAGGAGACCTACCCCTTCGGTATATGTAGCAGGCAGGTCAGTTGGTAGAGTGATGTAAGTCAAGAAGTTCGAGGGTTTGGTCTATGGTCAGGTCTGACTCAAGAATTGAAAAAAGGTTTAGTGACTGTTCGATCGGCATTAAAAAATGAATGCGGGTCTTTTGGACAAACCTTAAAAACCGAGGCCCCTTGCCACGGTAGGCGTGGCACGATAAAGAACCCTCACTGCATAATGCCATCACCGCAAAGCACAGGTAAAAATTTCTGCACCTACACCTATAGCTGGTGACGTCTCATTATAAGTGAAATATTATTGACTTAGAAGTTAAACCTCATTAATTAATGATCAATCAAACTTAGGACCGGGATTCAAACAGAAAGACTTTCCACTGACGAGCTTGATTTATCAACCTAACTGGATCACCCAGACCACGTTTATCCATTTATCAACCAAATCAAATCAAAACACTGGTATCCCTCCGATGGATTGACGTATCGATCTACAACTTCCAAAGGTCGAACGAACTCCTTTAATATAACGCAAAAAAGAGTCGGTCTGGATTTGCGGTGCACAACTACACATCGACAGACGGCGACAAATTTCGACAGTACAGTTGATAGAGATATTATGAACTCACCGACACTCATAGCCACCTGCGTCAATATTACAATTTTTGAAAAAAGCTAGATTGATTCGTTCTTTGACTGGTTAAGATCCACTTTGAATGCGAGGTAAAAAGGACGCTCGACAGTTTTCAAGATGCAGGAAATTGCACCATTTGTACTGAAAAAAAGGCGATTTTTTTTCTGGGGGAGCATGCCCCCAGACCCCCCCCCCCCCTAGCAGGTCGCGCCTTTGGCGCATACTTGTGCCCCCCCCCCCCATTGAAACCACGGCCCCAACCTCCCACTAACGGAGCAAGAACTCCACCAACTGAGCTACTACAGCTGTCAAGCACTCTACCAACTGAGCTACCACAATGGTCAGAGACATATAAAACTGATCAAAACTATGAACAATGTTAACCGGTCACAGTGTCAATAATAATAATTATTATAGTTTTATTATTATTGCTGATCAATCTTTCGGATTGAATGAATTTTAATCATATCATATGTAACACACCATGAACTCAAGCTAAATAAATAAATAAATAAATAAATAAATAAATAAATAAATAAATAAATAAATAAATAAACAAACAAATAAATAAATAAATAAATAAATAAATAAATAAAACACGTCATTTGAACATGAATAAAATTTAAAAATAAACACATCGACGGTATGCAGTGTATATATTTGTATAAAACGGTATTACTAAAAATGCTTAGTAATCATAAATCGTAGTTTGTATTTGGCGAGTTTTCGCGGCATTTCTTTTATAAGACCAATCAAATGAATAAGTCTAATCAGACGTCATTTCCTACCTAAACACGACACGCCCATTGCACGCGGTTTGGATGTATGAGCGTTTCGCAGACTAGCGTTTCACATGAAATCTACGACTGGGCTCAAGAAATCGGTTATGGTTGTTTGACAGTTGCTGTATTTTATTCTTGGGATCCATGACAACGATTTTATTCCACTTTTATCGCCGATCGTCAATTTTCTGGATGTAAACAACGCCTGATAAGTTGTTATTCTTTGTCAACATAAACAGACACAAAGACTTGCATAACACATGTGAAATTCTGAGTGGAGTTTTGTGGATTTGTGAATATTTAGATGTCCAGATTGAGTAACAATGACTTTACAAGAAAATACATCTCGAGATTTCGATACAAATTTAGCAGCGGAATGTTTAGTTGCAATGTCAAACTCTGTTTATATTCCAACGGCGGAAACAGCTGATTACAAAATGGCTTCTGTTGAAGATGACCGCACCGTAACCAAAACAGAAGCCAGTTCTTTGTTTATGCTTGCCCGAATTTTGACAGATTTGAGCAAATTTAAACAAGAACCTATTGATCATGATTATTGTAACGGTGAACTAAGTAGAATACATTTCAGATCTCTTCATAATGATGACAATTTCATTGAAAAATCTAAACCTAAAGCGAAAAGGCGCCCTAAATCGACCACGCCTACCTTCAGTGTTACAAGTGAAAGCGGTGAAGATATTCAAAATGAAAAAGGATCGAATCAGAAAAAGATGCATAGATGTCCGTATAAAGGTTGTGGAAAAGTTTATGGTAAAAGTTCTCATTTAAAAGCTCATCTTAGAACCCACACTGGTGAGTATATTATGATTGAACTGATCACGGAAAATCCCACGTGTTTCGTTAGAAATGGGCGGGGTCGCCTTTTCACGTTTTCAAGTTCTTTTCTTGCTGTCTTGGTGTTAGGGCAGATAAAGAAATAAGATGCTTAGTCGGAATCCATAAAAATTGTTGTTTTTCGTTAATTTTTGCAATTATTATTTCTTTTATAAAAAACTAATTCGCTGAAACGAAAGTGAAAGCAAATTTATGTCATGTTTATAAATATTCGGACTTTGATCTTCACTGTTTTAGTGACGAAATATAGATCAGATGAAAAAAATTCAGATTATTTCTGTGGAAAAAAGTTCAGATTATTTCTAAAGAAATAATTTGTCTGAAGATAGTTCATAATTATGATACACATACCTTAACCCATCTCTCTCTCTCTCTTCAACGAAAACCCAATAAGACGGACATCTTCAAATAAAAAAAACACTTGATTTTGAGAATCTATGTTAAAAAAACAATGTTGTTTTGCTGAACTAGGAACATCAGATCAAAAACAAAGGCCAGGTCACAAAATTTCCAAATGATAAAGTGGAGAATCATATCAGTGTTCTTTTTCTTCCTGTTCTTCATATCAGGCTATTTAATATTAATAAGTAACACTTTTAAAAAAAAATCTTATCAATAAAGAACCTTTTTTTAAAATATAATCAACAAATAATGTCATTTTATTTTATAAATATGTTACGAAATGGTAGTATTTTCTGGCATGTGCAGATTTTGAATAAAAATTTGCTAGTCATTTCGTACCATAGAACTGGAAAATTTGGGTACGAAATGGTCATATGGCATGGTACAAAATTGACAGAGTTGGGTACGAAATGGTTATGGTACTAAATGACTAGCTTTGTTTTTAAACTACGGTAGCATCTTATTTTAAATTGCAGAATGGTCCAAGATTAGTCTTTTCACTAAGTTCTGATCAGATGTTTCAAAATTTTCATCTCAATTACAAATTATAAAATTTGATCTAAATTCAAGTTTATAAATTAAATAGAAACAATGAAAATAGATATTGCAATTCAAATTGAATTTTTGTACATTAAGATTAATTTTCCTTAAATTTAGTGACAATATGATGGATGATGCACATAACTTTGTGTTTTGGAGGGAAATGAGACTATTTGACAGTTGTAAAAACTGATAAAAGTGTTGTGCTGTCAAGCATGCAGTTAAGATATACATTCCATTTAACACATCCCTCCTGTAAAGAAGACACACTTATAGAGTGTGCCACCTGTCTCCCTGATGTATACTTATCACTTATAAACAGCTGTATGCAAAGTCAGCAGGTGAAGGGGAAAAAATACACATATTTTTATTTTTACACTATTATTTTCTTTGTGTATTGTTCAATCTTAAGATGAATACACTTATATTTATTTTTACCTTTTATTATTTTTCTTTGTGTATTGTTTAGAAGACTATAGTTATTTTTAAACACTTTTGTTCATTGTCATCTGTTAGGTTAATCTGACCAATTTTAAGATGAAAACACATATTTATTTACCGGTAACCTTTTTTTTTTCTTTGTGTATTGTCATTGATTTTCATACTTTTTTTGAAAACTACATTCTGCCTTTAAGATTGGGAAAATTGAAGTTCCGAGATCTAGCAATCTGCAAAGACGCTACACGTAAATTGTGGTGCTATCTCATATTTTGTGGGTAAAGACAACAAGATTTAATTTTTCAGTGTATCTCTATTGTTTTGGGGAATTTTAGTTGACAAATTGGGAAATTTTTGTCATTTTCCCTAGCTAGTCACTCTAGATATTGTGGCAAATCACACTAGATATTGGGGCGAAACACCATAGATATTGGGGGCGAAACACCCTAGATATTGTTGGCGAATTACTAGATATTGGGGGCAAATCAGCCTAGATATTGGTGGCAAATCACTCTCGATATTGGGGGCAATTCACCTTAGATATTGGGGATGAATCACCCTAGATATTGGGGCAAATAGCACTAGATATTGAGACAAATCACACTAGATATTAGGGGTGAATCATTCTAGATATTTGGGGTGAATCGCCCTAGATATTGGGGCGAATTACACTAAGTTCACACGTTCCTTCAGAAGAGACCTGAAAAAACTCATGCCCCGTGTCACGGCAGACATAGCACATTAAAGGTCCCTTCCTGCACAAATATTGCATATTTGCCTGAGCAAAGGTAAAAAAAAAATTTGCCACTCCTCCTCCTCATCCAAAATTCTCTTAAATTCTAAATGACAATTTTATCATTTTATTTCTGTTTCATTAGATATTTTATATGAGAACTTTATAATAACTATCTGTGTTTTGTCTAGAAAAAACATCAAGCCACATTCATAAGTTTTGTAACTTTTGTTAACATAGAACCCCATACACCCAAGATATTAACCAAATTTCATATTGAAATTTGAAAATGTTGCACAAGTTAGGTTGCCTTAATGAAATTCCTTTGGTACATGTCGGGTTACCACATGTCGAAAAATTAAAGATAATGTAAAACTAATTCTTTATTAAATTATTTAATATTTGAAAATGAAAAAATCTTATTGTCAATTTCAGGTGAGAGACCGTTTCCATGTAGCTGGACAGGTTGTGGTAAAAGATTTGCACGGTCAGATGAATTAGCTCGACATATCCGTACACATACAGGTATTGTTATTCTGTCTCTGGTCAGTTTTCAATCTAGAAATGAAGTGAGTAGGGTCATCCTGGCCAAGGCCTTGTAAACAAATTTTGTTTTAGAACTGTGCATTTTTCAATGTTTTTTCTTCTTCATCCATTGGATTATCAGGACCTTTGTGACCAAGTTGTCTTAAGTGCAGACTTATAGATCATGGTGCCTCTTACCACCTAGGCTTGAATCCAGCACAGGACAGATCCTAGTGTGAGAACATTTTCGCTTGCAGAAGCAAGTTGCTTTCTTTGGACACTCGGGTTTCTCCACCATCCCAGAACTAGAGTAAGCATCTTGAATAGGGCGTAAAGCTCCGTTACTCCATCTACTCCCATTCATTATTTGGTACTGTCCAAATTTTTTAATGTTTTTTTTTTTCAATTTGAACACTACAAGAAATACAAGTCAATATATTGTAGGTTTTAGTGTCAATATATTGTAAATATATTGTAGGTTTTAGTGTCAATATATTGTAGGTTTTAGTGTCAATATATTGTAGATTTTAGTGTCAATATATTGTAGGTTTTAGTGTAAATATGTTGTAGGTTTTAGTGTCAATATATTGTAGGTTTTAGTGTCAATATATTGTAGGTTTTAGTGTCAATATATTGTAGGTGTTAGTGTCAATATATTGTAGGTGTTTGTGTCAATATATTGTAGGTTTTAGTGTCAATATATTGTAAATATATTGTAGGTTTTAGTGTCAATATATTGTAAATATATTGTAGGTTTTAGTGTCAATATATTGTATTGTAAATATATTGTAGGTTTTAGTGTCAATATATTGTAGGTTTTAGTATCAATATATTGTAGGTTTTAGTGTCAATATATTGTAGGTTTTAGTGTCAATATATTGTAGGTGTTTGTGTCAATATATTGTAGGTTTTAGTGTCAATATATTGTAAATATATTGTAGGTTTTAGTGTCAATATATTGTAAATATATTGTAGGTTTTAGTGTCAATATATTGTATTGTAAATATATTGTAGGTTTTAGTGTCAATATATTGTAGGTTTTAGTATCAATATATTGTAGGTTTTAGTGTCAATATATTGTAGGTTTTAGTGTCAATATATTGTAGGTTTTAGTGTCAATATATTGTAGGTTTTAGTGCTACGAGTTCCAGCATACAATGTTATGTATAGTATACAGTCAAGATGTTTAAAAATAGAAATCTGTTGTTAAGTACATGTATTATTGTTAAAGTCTGTCAAGAGCCTAAAAACTTAACCAAGTTTGTTTGATCCCATTTTCAGCCACTGAGAGTGAAATATCCCCACCCTACTAACATCACCCCTGCACACACCTGGCAAGGAATACAAATCTATCTCAAGGCCAGTCCTCAGCATTTCTACCACTGATACCTTTTCATTTAGCAGATATATGGGCTGAAGCAATGTAGACTTGTTTTGCTAAAAGTGTACTATGTAGCCCGACTGGTGCTTGAACCCTCAACCCTAGAATTGTGAGTCTGTAGCAATAATCATTTGTCCAAGTGTTTCCCTAGTATCAAAACATCATCAACAATCCAGGATTGTAAGAAATTAACATGTAGAGTGCCATTGCTTTGATAAGACCTTTCAAGACTATGTATTTGTCACTGTAGGAAATTGATTCTTTCAGAAAAAAGCAGCTGAGTTTATATCCTATGGTATGGCTTTTAATATTTAAGGGACCCTCAGTGGCTGAGTTGTCTAAAGCTTGCGATTACAGATCAGTCTGTCTCACTGCCTAAGTTTGAATCCTACTGAAACAGATCCAAGTGTGTAAAAAATTGTCAGTTTGCTTGCTGAAGGTTGTTTGTTTTATCTGTGCACTCTAGCTTCCTCTACCATCTATAAACTGACTGCCTTGATATAAGTGGAATAATCTTTGGCCTTGGTTTGTCAAATATAAATGTACATGCTCATCTTTTTTTCTCAATTTTTCAGGCGAGAAGAAGTTTTGTTGTCCTTTCTGTGATAAAAGGTTTATGAGAAGCGATCATCTGAATAAGCATGCCAGGAGACATCCAGAATTTGATCCATCGTTATTGAAAAGGTCAAGACAGAGGTCACAGAAATCGGAAATCACAAGTGATGGAGTGTCCAACAATTCTAGCCCAACAGTCTCACCTTAAAAGGACAGTTTTTACCTTTGTAAAAAGATGTTTAATTGAGTTATATTTATATATCCAAAACTTGATCAGTTGATAAATGTAAGATTTCAACTTTGAGGTTTTATTGTAATCTTACACACATATAAAGTCTCACAGTTTGTAAGTAACATCACAGTGCTAGTGGTCAAGATATACTTAGCTCTTACAGTAAATTTTAAAGTAGAGAAGACAAATTTCCTAAAATAGGCAGCAAGTACGAAGACACAATATGTTGTAAAACATATTCACACAATCGAAACTTAGTGAAAGTTGGCAATAAAACTTGATCCAAATCCAAACAAGTAGTACACAACTTTTGTCGCCATGCTGGCTTTATTAAAACCTCTGTATACCAGAAGTCCTAAATTCAAATACATGTATGAATAGACATAGTCTCTTGGGTTTAATATCATAACCTTCAATGTCTGGTAAAATCTGATATAGTCCTGTGTCAAGTTGGACAAAGTTCTTTGACTGGTCTTGTGAAAATTTGAGGTAACCATATTCATAAATGTTTGTTTTAAAATTTAATAAAACAGTTTAACATCTGTTGAGCTGTATTGAAAATGTATATGCTAGGCAGAGTTTATGTTTTAATTTTACCTACATGTGTAAATTAATGCATTATAAATCAAAATAAGTTATTTCATTTATTTAAAGAGTAAAAAAAATCACGAGTAAGAAAATGATAACAGGTTGGAGAAATGTTATTTTCTAAAATTGTAAATGATTTCTGAAGTTCAATATCCCCTGCTAGGCCTTTCATAACTAGATTACAATCTTACGTGCACATTGACAATGATTTGTTCCGAATCTGTAGCAAATCAAAAGGAAAAGAATCAATTTGGAGGAAAATTTAACACATAGGGTCATTTTGAATTGAATTTAACCCTCAAAACTCCAATTATTCAAGTAAAAATATCATCATTGTTTTGCTTGTTAAGATTCTCAAAGACTGAGGGAAAGATGCTTAAAAACTTGGAGAATAAATAGGGCTTTAAAAATGATAAAACAGCTGTAAAAATTATGTTTTTAAAGCTGCAGTTTTTAGAGTGTGGCTAATGAAATGTTAAGTCTCAAAGATTTAATTAATGTTGATATTATTAGAAACTAGTGCTGAATTTCTGAAATCCATCCATCCATGTATGTGTGCGTGTGTGTGTGTGTGTGTGTGTGTGTGTACTGGTCACATTTTTTGCTCAGGTTTATTGATTTTTTAGTAACACAACATGTACATGTGTATCATATATCAGGGGTTATGGAGGTTGATATCTTAGATTTTGTTTTGTAGATCTGTACTCATACATACCAGTTTACTACTGATACTGATAGTTGTTCATTTTAGTATTTTGTCCATATTTTCCTTTATCTGAATGAAACATAATCACAATTCAAATTCATCTCATTCACATAAATTTTTATGATCCATTCATTTAGTGTTGATCACAATTCTATTATCTGAATGAAATGTAATCACAATTCAAATTCATCTCATTCACATAAACTTTTATGATCCATTCATTTAGTGTTGTTCACAATTCTATTATCTGAATGAAATGCAATCACAATTCATATTTATCTCATTCACATAAATTTATAATGTTTTTATTTTGTGACATAAATATATATAAATACAATCACAATTGCCAAACTTTATATAGTAACTAATACATGTACTTTAATTACATAATTACAAATACTTAAATAGTACATGAAAAGTTGTGTATATATACTAATTAAGGCATACCAAGTATAAGACAGGAAATTATTGATTATGGAGAAAATATTTCTGTAAATTTCAGCCAGTGTTTCCTAAAAAGTTCATGTTTTTGACTTTTTAACATTATGTCTTTTTCTAAAAGTATGAGTAAATTGTGTTCACATAAATTTATATGATCGATTCATTTAGTGTTGTTCACAATTCTATTATGTGAATGAAATATAAACACAATTCATAATTGTCTCAAAACACATAAATGTATAAGATCATTTTTTAAATCATTTATTACAGTGTTATTATTTTAAATATCAACATTTCTTTACCTGTAGATTGTGATTTACCAAATGAAGTATAATATTCTTGACTGGAATTTGAAATCTATTCAATCAATCAACCCATAACAATATGATAAGCTCAAATAGTTGTGTGCTTATGGTATAAATATAGCTAGAAAAAGGACTTACCAAAACTTGCCTAAAACTTGTTAGAAATGCTCATTGTAGTTTGATCATGTAGTAAGAGTTTGTGCTTTTTTTCAACGTGTATATAGAGTCATTTCATATTACATATGTACATGCATTGAATTTCAGCCATTTTCAGTTTTAGAAGTTTGTGAACATTTTAAATTTAACATTTTGATTCATTTAATTTTATAATGCAGATTAATATTTTTCATTTTTCAATAATAAAAAAAAAAATCAAAATTACCATGACTTTCAAAATACACATGTGGTACTGTAGACAAGAAAATATTGTTTTTCATTTAAATGGCCCTGAATGACACTTTAATGTATGAATTTTATTTGTGTGCCATTTAAATGCTGATTTTTCATTGATATTGAATAGCATGATCTAATGGGTTCAGTTAAATGACACATCAGAAAAATGTAGTAAAATTGATGTCTCTGCTAGAATGTCATGTAGTATCGTGTTGGTCATAAATGAAATTTAATTGTCAATTCTATTTTCACTGATTTGAACATACATGTGTTAATTACAAAATATTATTATTTGTCCTCTTAAGTAATCAATGTATCTGTTGTTTGTTTATTTATTACATATAAGTTACATCTAATTCTGATTTCATTGGAACATATTGTCTACAGATAACTTAAAATTATTGTGTTAGATAATAGTTGCTAGCTAAAACTTTTCTACCATCAGTCACATTTGTGCTTAGAAGTGCTTAGTATATATGTCATTTTCAGTTTACATTTTTCACTATTTGATATTTTTTTGCCAACCTCTGCCTCCCCTCACTACCAGCACCACCGTGATGTGATGTAAAGTCAATATTTTGACTTCGACATTGCTAATATAGAATGCAACAGAGAACAAATTTTATACTTTTAAAATATATACATATATTATCATAATGAATCATCATACAAAGTATAAAGTTTGTTCTTATTGGCACTGGATTGGTGGCCAAATAAGGGTCCTTTATATACCCCTTTGTAGAAAATAACTTTGAGGGTAGCTTATCAAGGTAGCAGATATGAAGGTCAGTGTAGAAAAATAGGTCTGAATAGTTTTGAAGTGATTGAATAGGCTTTATCTAATCTTAGCATTTTGTCATATTCTTTGTGTCAGTGTGGATGTGTTATTTTAATTGGATATTGAATTCCATAGTTTCAATTTTTCCATAAAATGATAAAAAGGATTTTTCTGGGAATATGAACCGAAAATATTTCCCCATTACGTGTGGATATAATAGCTTTAAACCTCCATTATCCAGGTATTCACATGGTTTACAAGCAGATATTGTTCTTTCATTTTGACAAACCAGGCATTGTGACATTCACTAGAATTTGATAAAGGAGCAAATTTATAGAAAATCTTTATACTCCGTACACAAACACACATAGATATAAACATCTATGAATTGGTCTCTTATATAAATTGTTGTGTGTATAAGTACATGTAATGGTATTAGGTAATTAGTTTCTGTGTATATAATATACTAGTAGTTGTCAATAATGTACATACATATAGATATAAGAATTATATACAGATATATACTTATATATTCAAGTTTCTGTTGTTATAGATAGATATATTTAAGTGATATTAATGCGTTCCAAATACACAAACATATATATAATATGGTTATTGTTTTTAGTTGTAGATAGTTTAGTTTTATTTTTTGTAAGAGTTATCCACCCTACTACACTTGTTAGTAGAGTGGATTTTGTTGATAAATTGGATATTCCCTTAAAATCTTTATTCAGCAAAGTTATATTATGCATTCTTTTTTATGTAAAAAAAAATCGAATTTATATGCTGAAGGTCCCAGAGGGGCCAGATTTATGATTAAATTTTAAAAATATCCATGGTATGTAAAAAGTGGGTGTAAAAAGAGTACCCCTATGACAGGTCTAGGAATGCTGTATGTAATTAATGTGAAGTCACATGTCTGTTATAGATCAGTAATTTATAATAGTTATTACTTGAATTTTTAAAATTTATGTGTGGTACGGCTGGGAAAATTCACACACCCAATACTAAAATAGTTGCAACAGATGGTTGTAGTGATTTTTGACAATATATTTGCAATTACAAATTACAAACAAGAGAAGAATCTGTTTTATAATTACATGTAATATTTCCATGACAACAGCATTTTACTGTTATTTGAAGAAAGATATTTATCCATTGTAATTGATACATTGTGTTTTAAAAGTCTCTTATTTTCTTTCGTAATGTACGGTGCCATGAAAAGAATGACTTGATTTCAAATTATGTCCCACCCTTATGTATAGATCAGCAAAGACAAAATGAAACACTGTTTATAAACACTGAAGAGACTAATGTTAGGATTCACAGTTAATACAAACACATTGCTCATGTTTACTCTTTGAAATTATGTAAGCAAAATAAACACTTTTTTTTACATAAATGTACCCGTCCATAATATTCAATCAAAGGTCAAACGGACAGGCTAATGTTGTTTGGCTATAATAATATTATGTTGTCACACCTTTTACTCTTTATTTGTTATAATAACCCTGTATAGACATACAACATTGACCTGTCTGCTTGACCTTTTACTGGTATTAAGAATATTCATATAGGAGGATCCACCCAGTACTTAAGTCAGTTTTAGGATTTGCAGGTATACACAATACTTATTGTTCTTAAAATAGTAATAGTTTTTTTTCTATTATGAACTGGTGTTCCCTGTATATAAATGCACACCTTTATAGTGAAGATTTTAATTAAAGGTTAAGCAGACCGGTCAGTTTTGTTTGCCTAGTTGTTTAGTCACACCCATATTTATAAACAGTGCACCACTTTATCTTTGTGGACCTATACAGTTATGGATAGTTGATATATATGTAAATAATTAAGGTTTTAGTATAATTTATTTGAAGTGATATTTTATTATTTTGTCTAATAATGATGATGGTGATATAATCTTGTGATGTGTGACTCTTTTAGTTTTCTGTTTTACCGTAGTTTTGTTCTCTGTGATTTATAATCATTAATTGTAGTGGATTTCTGTGTAGAATCAGCACTGTCTGGTTGTCACATTGTGTTAAAAATCTACCAAAAACTCTCTGTTTCCTTTATAGTTTCATCAATTTTTTTTCTGATTAAAAACTTTAACTGTTTAATTTTCAACTGATACAGCCAATGGTTGAAGTTAAAAGCAGGAATGTAGGTGTACTAAGTGAGCAGTAGCTTACTGATTTCTTGTTTTGTATACATTTAACTTATATAAAGAATGCACAAACGATTGCAAAAATTTTGATGAATCAGTAAATGTCCTCATATATTTTTAAAAGATCTGCAAATGAATATCATATCTTTTTCTCAGTTCAGTTTGTCATCTGTAGGTTGATAAAGATTTTGTAGTAACTCTGTCTTAAATGTAATTTACAAAAATTTTACTAATTAATTTGTTTGTTACAATTGTTACGATTTGTCATATTTTATTTTATCTTAAGTTGTACTTGATATGATATTGGAAAGCCTTGAAATCCAAAGATTGTTTTGTTGAAATTCATGCCACAGACACACACATTAAATTTTTACAGATTGTATTGTTAAAAGTAAACACACACACACACACACACACACACACATTAAGTTTTACTGGTTATTTTATAACCAAATTAAATTTATATACAATTACCCCACAAATATACTTGGACAAAAGTGCTTGTCATATATTTTTGTGATATACATACGATTGTTAAATTGGTGCTAAAATTCTGTTGAATTCTGAAATATCCATACTTGTTGAAAATTTTAAAGTTGAAAACTAAAACTGTAAACAAGGAATAAGTTCCAAGTTTGGACCACTAATCATCTACATTGTAGATACATTAAATGCCATTTATTCACATTTGCAATGTTTTGTGTGCTTTAAAACTTTGAGACCAATAATGTTCTTATGAGCAATGAATGCTATTGATGAGGTCACTTGCATATGTATTTTTGGCTGTTCCATTGTCGTGAACTCTGTGTCCTAAGTTGCAGCAATTTTAATTTTGCTTTAAGGACTAAAAAAGGAGACTAAAAATTAAAAACATTGCCAACTAGCATTAACATATTAAGTTTGTTTTGCATAGCAGTGGATGTTAATTTAATAATTGTACTGAAAACCATTTCTAAACAGTTCAAATGAATAGTCCATATTTGCAAAATGTTTTGGTTAAATTATTCAGGTTATAGGCAAACAACATTGACGTGTCCATTTGACCTTTCATTTAAATATTTATTATGGACCAATGTTATTATGTATAGGGAACTATGGTGTTGATCTCATAAAAAATACTCGCATCATAGAGTAAACATGTACACTTTGTATGAATTGTTCGTAATAAAAGGTCAAGTGGACAGGTCAGTGTTGCTTGTCTATACCACACCATTTCATTGATACTTTCTGTTCGTAATAAAAGGTCAAGTGGACAGGTCAATTTTGCTTGTCTATACCACACCATTTCATTGTGATACTTTCTGTAAATATTTTATCATACATTTTAATTGATTTTTGTTTTCTGCTGTGAATCTAAAAATGTGTCTTTAAATGATCTGTAAAGTTGTCAGAGATTAAACATCCCACCAACTTCTACTTATTCTACTTCATTATCATTAAAATAATCTGTAAAAAAATATATAATAATACTCTGTATTCTAACATGCCAGTCTCCAGTTTCACAATCATTCCTTAAGTAAGATTTTCCTTAATTTAAATTTTGCAGACAATCTCTGTTGGAACTATGGATGCACATTTTTTATGAAACTAAATTCAGATGTTAATAAGCTCTTCTTCAAAATGATATTGTAAACTCTTTGACATCTTAACAATTTGCAAAATTGTATTAAGATTTCAAATTTTGCCAGTATTAAGTGAAGAAAAATTTCGTCAAAAATGTGCACCCATAGTTCCAACAGAGATTTCAAAATTTGCAAAATTTAAATGAAGGAAAATTTTAATTAAGGAATGATTGTTAAACTAGAGCCAGTACATATGAAATGTTGTCAGGGATTAAACAGTTTTACATGTAAACCCCACCAGCAGTTTGTTCCTTCTTTCCATTTATCAACAATATAATCACAGTGATTGACCATATAATTCCCCTGAAAAGGAATAGAAGAATATGCTGAAACAGATATTTTGATTGGACAGAATGTTTAATTGATATATCCGTTACAGTCTAACCTGCCTTAAAGGCCAGCTATATATAAGGGCCACCTGCTTATAAAGGCCAGTAAAATTATATCCAAATTGTTCTTAATTCATATTTTTTTAACCTGTATATAAAGGCCACTTTTACTGGTTGCCTTAGGTGGCCTTTATGGACAGGTTTGACTATATCAGAAGCTCATTATAAAAGTATTGATGGACTTCTGGTTATGTTCATAAGATCTGAGAATAACAATTTGATCTGATTTTTATAAGGTATTCATTTTTATGCACTGTATCTTTATTTGGTAAGTTACATCATTATCTACTGTTTTTCTCATAATGAAGTGATTCTTAAATTTGATAATTTTCAGTGCTGGCTCCAGTTTAACAATCATTTCTTAACTAAGTTCTACCTTAATTTAAAATCTGGCAAGTTTTGACAATATTTGATGCATAACAAATACCCAGTTTTAACAAAATAAGAATTTAGATGCAATAGAGGTTAGAGATGTTTTCAAAATGACACCATAAATTCATAAATTTCTTGGAAAACTTGAACAATCTAATTTGCAAAATTTGAGTTCTGGAAAATCTTAGTTAAGGAATGATTGTGAAACTCATCTGATGCTGTATTATTACATGTATATAATTAAAAACAAAACAGGTTTTAACTTTATTTTTCACTCTGATTTAAACTTCAGTTTGAACATCCACCAATATGGAATTGATTAATTGATAATTGTTTAAAATGTTGATTTAAATTTTAATGAAATGTGCTAGTGACTATGCTGTTCTACTGACATTTCTTGTTATAGCTACTTACAGGGTGTGATATATTGTTTGTTTTAAATCAAATGATAATTGTGAAGTTTATGCGGTTCACGATCTGATGGCAGTACTTATAGACAGGGATGAGTCTATGTAACCCAAGATGGTTATAATAATTATGCTTGTATATAATCACGCCAGCCTACGGCGTTTTATGTCAAAACAACTCTGATATTAAAATAGATTGTCTGTATACATTGCCATCAAATTGTGAAGAGCCTTTACTACTTCATATAAACAAATTTTAATTGTAAATGTATGAAAGTGTATGTGTTTATAAAAAAATTCAGTTAGAATTTGAAGTTATGTGTTCATTTAAATGATTAAATAATACAATCATTATTGAAAATAAATGTGTCAGAGTTTTGGTGATATTGTGTGAAATATTTGTATATTTTTGAGGTAAAATAAAATGTCTTTCAATTATTTTAGATATTTTTTTGTATTTTCTGAAAGTTTAAACTTTTATTAGATAAATGTATTGCACAACAATTGCATTCATTTCCCTCTTTGTTAGTCTTGAATGGGCCTTGCAATTGGGAGCAGAGTGGTTTAAACTGCGCCCTTAAAGATCACAATGCCTCGCGCTGTCTATGTTGGGACCGCACTCGAGATAGATTTTAGTGTGCGAAAATTTGTCAGTTTGCCTGCCAAAGTTCTGGTTTACTCGGGGGGGGGGGAGTATTACAGATTCCTCCACCATGCCAATGGTCTGGTTTACTCCGGGCATTACAGATTCCTCCACCATCCGACCGCCTAGGTATAAATGATACAATCTTGACTGAATCTTAAAACTCCATTACTCCGGTCCACCTTGCTCTGTTTCTTTTACATAAAAATGATTTCGCTGACATTTTGATTGCTTATTGGCATGAACAAATATCAATGTAGACCAAATTTTTTCGGGCCATGGGACAATGCCAATGCCCAGGCACTTGTTTCTTTCAGTATATTGTGTGTTACTTTTAGTCCCCTACCGACAAAAGCCGAAGGGGACTTTAGGTTTGCGCTTTGTCTGTCTGTCTGTCTGTCCGTCCGTCTGTCACGCTTCAGTTTTCCACACTTATTTTCTAAAATCTTTTAGATAATGAACTGATTTTTGGTATGTGAGTCTACCATGATGAGTTGCAGATCAAGTTAGCGTTTCATTCTGGTCCGCAAATTTTTACATGAGTTATGGCCCTTTGAACTTTGAAAATTCACTGAAATTTCAGTTTTCCGCACTTTTTTAGCTCAACTGGCTTTAGCCAGATGAGCTATTGGCATGATGCGTGTGTGCGTGCGTGCGTCCGTTAACAGCAAAAACTCTGAAACTACCAGGCCCTTTGAAACCTAATTTGCTGTGCAAGGTCCTTGCTAGAGTCTGACTGTAGATTATGCAAATCATGTCGATTAGATATCCAAGATGGCTGCCATTACTAAAAATAGAAAAAACCTAAAAAAATCTTCTTCTCCAGAACCAGTCATTGGAGGCAATATCTGATTTGATATTTGGCTTCTAGATGGTCTTAACCTCTAAATTTGTACATTTCCTGGAATTCTGACAAAAAATAGGTTACGCGTTTTTGCGTTTAATTTTGCAAAAATCGTAAAATAGCTTTAAATTGTTTTAAATTGTTATAACTTGACTATTAGATCAGATAATAACATGGGGTTTTCAGTTTTGATATATTCTTGTGATTACCTTCAAAATGGGGTCAAGGTCAATTGTGAAGGTCATGACCTAATTTTTTGACTTTCTGATTTTATTTATTATCTCAAATACTATAAACTTTTGGTATAGGCATTTATATTAGAATATTGTTGGTATTGATGCAACGGTCATTTTGATGTATAGATTAAGGTCATTGGTTCAAAGGTCAAGGTCACAGACATGAAATAATACTGAAAAGGTTCATTATCTTGAAAACTATAAACTTTTTGTATAGGCATGTATATTGGAATGTTGTAGGTATTAATACAACGATCATTTTGATGTATAAAAAAAAAGGTCATGGGTCCAAAGGTCAAGGTCACAGAAGCAAAACAATACCGAAATGGTTCATTATCTCGAAAACTATAAACTTTTTGTATAGGCATGTATACTAGAATGTTGTAGGTATTGATACAACAATCATTTTGGTGTATAGAAAAAGGTCATGGGTCCAAAGGTCAAGGTCACAGAAGCAAAACAATACCGAAATTTTTCATTATCTCGAAAAATAATAACTTTTTGTATAGGCATGTATATTAGAATGTTGTAGGTATTAATACAACGATCATTTTGGTCATGGGTCCAAAGGTCAAGGTCACAGAAGCAAAACAATACAGAAATGGTTCATTATCTTGAAAACTATAAACTTTTTGTATAGGCATGTATATTAGAATGTTGTAGGTATTAATACAACGATCATTTTGGTCATGGGTCCAAAGGTCAAGGTCACAGAAGCAAAACAATACAGAAATGGTTCATTATCTTGAAAACTATAAACTTTTTGTATAGGCATGTATATTGGAATATTGTTGGCATTGATGCAACGGTCATTTTGATGTATAAATTAAGGTCATGGGTTCAAAGGTCAAGGTCACAGATGCGAAATAATACTGAAACGGTTCATTATCTTGAAAACTATAAAGTTTTTGTATAGTCATGTATATCAGAATGTTGTAGGTATTAATACAACGATCATTATGGTGTATAGGAAAATATCATGGGTCCAAAGGTCAAGGTCACAGAAGCAAAACAATACCAAAATGGTTCATTATCTCGAAAACTATAAACTTTTTGTATAGGCATGTATACTAGAATGTTGTAGGTATTGATACAACAATCATTTTGGTGTATAGAAAAAGGTCATGGGTCCAAAGGTCAAGGTCACAGAAGCAAAACAATACCGAAATTTTTCATTATCTCGAAAAATAATAACTTTTTGTATAGGCATGTATATTGGAATATTGTTGGTATTGATGCAACGGTCATTTTGATGTATAGATTAAGGTCATGGGTTCAAAGGTCAAGGTCACAGACACGAATTAATACTGAAAAGGTTCATTATCTTGAAAACTATAAACTTTTTGTATAGGCATGTATATTAGAATGTTGTAGGTATTAATACAATGATCAGTTTGGTGAATAGAAAAAGGTCATGGGTCCAAAGGTCAAGGTCACAGAAGCAAAACAATACAAAAACAGTTCATTATCTTGAAAACTATAAACTTTTTGTATATGCATGTATATTAGAATGTTGTAGGTATCGATACAACAATCATTTTGATGTATAGAAAAAGGTCATGGGTCCAAAGGTCAAGGTCACAGAAGCAAAACAATACCGAAATTTTTCATTATCTCGAAAACTATAAACTTTTTGTATATGCATGTATATTGGAATATTGTTGGCATTGATGCAACGGTCATTTTGATGTATAGATTAAGGTCGTGGGTTCAAAGGTCAAGGTCACAGATGCGAAATAATACTGAAAAGGTTCATTATCTTGAAAACTATAAACTTTTTGTATAGGCATGTATATTGGAATATTGTTGGTATTGATGCAACAGTCATTTTGATGTATAGATTAAGGCCGTGGGGTCAAAGGTCAAGGTCACAGATGTGAAATAATACTGAAAAGGTTCATTATCTTGAAAACTATAAAGTTTTTGTATAGGCATGTATATCAGAATGTTGTAGGTATTGATACAACGATCAGTTTGGTGTATAGAAAAAGGTCATGGGTCCAAAGGTCAAGGTCACAGAAGCAAAACAATACCGAAATGGTTCATTATCTTGAATACTATAAACTTTTTGTAAAGGCATGTATATTGGAATATTGTTGGTATTGATTCAACGGTCATTTTGATGTATAGATTAAGGTTATGGGTTCAAAGGTCAAGGTCACGGATGCAGAAAATTGCTGAAATTGTTATATCTTCACTATTTGATCAGATAATGACATGGGGTTTTCAGTTTTGAAATATTCTTCTAATTATCTTTAAAATGAGGTCAAGGTCAATTGTGAAGGTTATGACCTAATGTTTTACCTTTCCTGAAAAAAAAATGTTGACCCAATTTTTAGGCAGTTTACAAATAAGATGTTTGTTTCAATCAAATCCTTGAAAATTCTCTTCTGAATTGGCCAATTCTAACCCAATACAGCATGAAAAGTCCTTTAGTACCAGTAATCCAAAAGTTGTGTCTGGCATATCAGCCAAAATCCAAGTTGGCTTCTGTTTCTATACATAGCAATAACATAAAAAAAACAAATGCAGATTTGGTTTCCAACCACTTTGGTTCCAGTTGCAATTGTAAAAAAAGGGGGAATGCCATTTGCATGTTATTTATCAAAAATGTAAATTAGCTGCCAGTTGAGCATCACAGGCCCTATTGGGCCTCTTGTTTTTGAATGCTTTTAGATAATGAACTGATTTTTGGTATATGAGTCTACCATGATGAGTTACAGATCAAGTATACGTTTCGTTTCCATCTGCTAATTTTTACCGGAGTTATGGCCCTTTGATCTTTGAAAATTCACAGAAATGTTTAGTTTTCCGCACTTTTTTCTACACGCTTGCAGAAATGGAACTAATGTTTGGTATGTGACTCAACCATGATGAGTTACAGATCAAGTTTATGTTTCATTTCCATCTGCTAATTTTTACGGGAGTTATGACCCTTTGAACTTTGAAAATTCACTGAAATTTCAGTTTTCCGCTCTTTTTTTCTACACGCTTGTAGTTATTAAATTGTTTTTTGGTATGCAGGTCAACCATGATGAGTTGCAGATCAAGTTTACGTTTCGTTTCATTCCACTAGTTTTTATGGGAGTTATGGCCCTTTGAACTTTGAAAATTCAATGAAATTTCAGTTTTTTGCACTTTTTTCTACATACTGTCACAGATAAGAAGGTTTTGGGAGAATTAACCTATTCATGATTAAACTTAAAATTTTTGAGAACTCCATTGCTGGTTTTTGATTTTACTATGATCAAGTTTTGCTTTACATCTTGAACAACACGTATAATTTATAACTATAAATCTTTGTACCATATAATAAGGTACATTTTACCTAAAATTTTGGGATTAGTGAAATATGCGACCGATAGGGGACTATGTATTGTTTTGCAATACTCTCGGAATACTTGTTTAAATATCAGAAACAAGTGTCTGTGTGTCAATAGATACATGACGTGTACGTGAAATAACTTTGAACGTGACATGTAACCCCGATAGTTACATTGAATATCATCCTAAAACGTAACCTTCTAAGATTACTGGTTTATTGAGAGATGGTTTGTTTACAGATTAAAAAACTCACAAGGTCGGATGAAATGCTCAAGGTGAACTATTCAAATGCTTTTTTGCCCGTGGTCCGTCTTCCGACAGTCGTAAACTGTTCACATAAAAAATAAACCCATCTCAGTGGAACTTAAAGTTTGTGCAGCTAGTGGAACCTAACCTTCATATAAGGTCAAAGTGAGCTTTAATAGTAAAACGACATATCAACGTCATATAATGCATCATGTCATGAATTGATATTAATTGAGAAGTTAGTTGACCTTGGCCAAAGATCCAGGGTCACAGAGTGAATTTGAAGAGGTAAAACGTTTTAGCAGCTTGCTATTGGTTAAAATGCATAGAAGTATCAAACTTCATATACAGCATCAACGCATTCAAGATAACTGGCCTAATGTAGTAAAACTTTTAAATATCTTCTTGAACTAAAAGGAATGGAAGCTAACTTCATAATAGCATCAGCGCATTCAATAGAGAAAGAATCTAATCAAATAATCTAAACCACTTTATTTGGCACAAAACAACACATTTAACTATATGATATTCAAACATGTATCGTAAACAGTAAAAATGATGTCATGGTAACAACAAACAAAATTGCAATGTGTTTTACAATTCAATAAAAATCACATGTACTTAAATGTACTAAAATATCCATGTATCCTTAATGAAAAAACAAAGTATTATTTTCATTGTAAATTGCATTTCAGCATATCTCGCTGTTCCAAATACAGCATTGATAATTGAGGCCAACCCGACTTTGGTATATAAACCAAAACAATTACAAAGACACAAAATGTACGTCCTCCACATTTGTATCATGAAGACGTTATGCATAATACCAATCTATTCTTGTCAGGTTCATTGGTTATTATGCATTTTTAACGCCTTATTTTAATCTGGTTTTTCCTGAAATCAATACCAAATGCCACACAACTGAAATGATCTTATACAGATTTTCTCTAAATAATGGTACTCCAATTATCTTAGATCAAGACCCAATTTGCCTATTTCAGTAAATAAATACCATTTGTAAAATATCAAATTTTGAGTGCCAATTATGCCAAATTTTGAAATCCAACTCGGCAAATAAATGTTGACAAGCTTTTTTTAATAACACTTTTGTCTACTTGACAAAATTATCAATAACGTCAATTTCCAGTGCAATGTTTATCTATCAATATGGTTATTTTCATACAACATAACATCCCTTTTTGCCAATTTAGAAATCGCACTAAATAATAGTTTTAACATTTAAACAAATTCCAATGCACTATCTCCCTGTCGTTGTTATTTTCCGTACAACATCTCTTTGGGTAACGGTCTGGGTTTCATAAGCTGTGTTAGTCGATGTTTCTGTTCTGGGGTCAAGACCGGAAGAGATTGTCTAGCTGCAGCTGACGCAGAAAGCACCCGTGAATTTGGTCTTTTCTGAAATGAAAAAGAAACATGCATGTTATGCTAATGTATATATTAACCATGAATTCAAAATAATAAAACCAGAATAACGTGTGAAAACATTATGAAAGAACAAATTAGGATTGGAAATAAACTATTGGAATTTTATGGGGTTTTTTTTTTATTTACGAACTCGTAATTATCGGGCCATATTTACCATCGCCATGTTTTGCTTATGGATGTTCCAGTCAATGGACGTGCATGTCAGTTATATATGGTAGCCAATAAAAGCGAAATGTAAATATGACCGTTAATATGTCTAAAAATAACGTTTATATAGTAGTATTGCTTCCATCATGTTATGCAAAGCAAACTAATCATAACGGACTAGCGTATGGTGTTCAGTTGGCTTCGGACATCAAAGCGTGTTCTATCACAAAATTAATGCTATTTGTAGATAGTTCAATTGTTAAATATCTTACCGTTGCTGACACCGGCGTACTTGTGCCTGTGTTTGTGCCCGATTCGTCTAAAGACTGCATAAAAGCATAAGAAAATGAGTTTTGTCTGGAGACGTTCGGGTCTTTACCACCATGTGTCAATGGTGACGTATCCAGGGCTATTTTACCAGCTCTATGGTCTACAGATAACGTTTTATCCGTAAACATACGGTTAAAGTTGTTATCCCTGTTGCTAAGCTCTAGTCTGTATCGCTGAACTTCTCTACGAAGTTTCTCTAGTTCTTCATTGTAATCCTGAAGCAAAGAACAGGCACTGTGTTGAAAACATGTACATGACAATAATTAAATAAATCAAATCAATCCCAAAGGCTTAAGTAAAAACTTGTAAACTTAGTTAAACACGTAAACTTCGGAGTTCCAACAATGAATTGAGGCTGGGTGCTACGGAAGAGTAAGCGTCGCTTACTGAGAGCAAGCCGTTCCAACCTGAGAAGAAATGGAATAAACGCAGTTTAATTGGAAATTTTCCTACTGTGGATGGACATCGGCCATAATGGCTGTCAAAATTGCAGTTTTATCCAAATGTTATACAAATCCTTAACGTATTAATGATCAATAAAATAATTACAGTACAGTACCTGTCGAAAGTTTAACACCAACAAAGAGTCTGTGGAGTGACCGAGCGACCGATAGCTTACACAAAAAAACCTGTCGAGAGACACATGGCTCCTGTCGAAAGTTTAACACCAACAAAGAGTCTGTGGAGTGACCGAGCGACCGATAGCTTAAGACAAAAAAACCTGTCGAGAGACACATGGCTCCTGTCGAAAGTTTAACACCAACAAAGAGTCTGTGGAGTGACCGAGCGACCGATAGCTTAAGACAAAAAAACCTGTCGAGAGACACATGGCTCCTGTCGAAAGTTTAACACCAACAAAGAGTCTGTGGAGTGACTGAGCGACCGATAGCTTAAGACAAAAAAAGCTGTCGAGAGACACATAGCTCCTGTCGAAAAGCTATCAAAATATAGACAACAAGGAGCCTAGATGTGCTGTCGAAAAGCTATCAAAATATAGACAACAAGGAGCCTAGATGTGTTGTCGATAAGCTATCAAAATATAGACAACAAGGAGCCTAGATGTGCTGTCGAAAAGCTATCAAATTATAGACAACAAGGAGCCTAGATGTGCTGTCGAAAAGCTATCAAAATATAGACAACAAGGAGCCTAGATGTGCTGTCGAAAAGCTATCAAAATATAGACAACAAGGCACATAGCTCCTGTCGAAAAGATTTCGGAATATAGACAACAAGGGACCTAAATGTGTTGTCGAGAGACACATAGCTCCTGTCGAAAAGATATCAAAATATAGACAACAAGGAGCCTAGATGTGCTGTCAAGAGACACATAGCTCCTGTCGAAAAGATATCGAAATATAGACAACAAGGAGCCTAGATGTGCTGTCGAGAGAAACATAGCTCCTGTCGAAAAGATATCGAAATATAGACAACAAGGGGCCTAAATGTGCTGTCGAAAAGCTATCAAAATATAGACAACAAGGAGCCTAAATGTGTTGTCGATTCGGCATTAATTCGCTGACTTAAACTTTCGACAGGCATGTACTGTATGTTACAAGACAAAATTGTATGAAGATATAAAATGGAAAGTTAACTCTCACATGTATGCGTTTCAATCAACAGTTATTCAAGTGTATAAGCAACTCTAATGACAGATTTATGTTCCAAGGGATAATTTGTTTACATACAACGTTGGCTGTCGGTAAGATAAGCATGAAAGTAATACTCTTAATCATAAATACACAATATAGATTTTGAGCTTTATTATTTCAGAAAAGAATTGTTTTGCTAATAAACGATATACTAGCACTAGTTTTACCAGCATACTACGTTAAGTCAGATAGGACACAAGTATAGAATCGCCAAGTGTTGGCGTTGTTCCAGGTAATCCGGACAATTCTGACGTAAACGTTTTACACAACGTTACATGGATACTGTATATATAAGAAGAAACATTCACGAGGAAAAATGTTCACGATGATTCTTGCACCGTGAATATATCTTCTAAGCGAAAATTTCTTATTCCTCTTGGTAGATTTTCCCTTCAGTCGGAAGCGGGAACAAGAAATAGTTTAGAAGATCAAAAACACGAACGTTTCCTACCACTAATGTTTCTTCTTATACAGTATATTATTGTGCAATGATCACGGTATACTGGTGAACCCATTATATGCTAAATTAAGATTAGTTTTAAAGTGAAAAGAATTGTGATGACACAGTTCATACGAAATCAGAGATGTGAAACAGATAGCAAACACATAAATACTAAATTTACAGAAAATAGTTATACAATCTGCCTTAAAGGCCACCTCTATTCTATATAAGGGTCACCTGTTTATAAAGGCCAGTAAAAGCGTATCCCATATATTCTTTTTTCATATTTTTTGAACCTGTATATAAAGGCCACTTTTACTGGTTCCCTTGGGTGGCCTTTATAGACAGGTTTGACTATATATAAAAAGTATACGGTTATATTGCTATCATCAATAAGAACAGTAACTAGCCTAACTAATATAAAGAACAAAGCATGTATATGGATGTGTGTACATGTATGTCTATAAATACATTTTAAAAGTTTTTAAAAATATAATACATTTGTGTATCTATTTTGAACATAAAGATACGAAGTACACGAGGGACATTCACACACTAAGCCCATCCATTCCGTGCTCGTACATGTAAATGTGACGTGTGGGTATGGTGAGTGGGTCTATGTAACTACTTTACTTTACAAAAAATAGTTCAAATTTGATAGGTATCATAGAAGTGGAAAAAAGAAGGGAAGGAAATAACAAAATATCTAAGTATTTATTTGATAAAAAGGATGGTAATGTTCAGTAGGAATGTGCATGTGATACTTCTCTTAAAAATAATTTGAACCCCAGGAACTCTGTTACTTGACAGTGAATTTACGAAATACTTTGGATCGAGCAAAAAGTCACATATACAAAAGTTTTAACTTTAGACATTGGCAGTTATTGCATTTCGTGTTTTAAGCTTTGTTTATCAAACATAAAGTCCGCTTCACTTGAAAAACATGTACTTAGCGATAACAAATACAACATCACAACACATAACAGCAAGCGATGACGATACGGCCAAATAAACGTATATTGAGACCACAGATGTTTGGCAATGACAAAATTGTAGGCAGTGTAGTTAAAGTGCTTTTTAGCTCAGAAGGATCTAAAATCAAAACATAATCATATCTCAACGTTACAGAGTTCCAGTTGTTCAAACTAAAATATACAATAAAGTAGGTGCATGTTCTAAGGAGAGAGAAGTGACAAAGTAACATAGAAATATAAAATAAATCCAGACCATTCAACGTGTTCGTTATTTTAAAATTCGTACAGTTGAAATGGTCAGACTGACTAGCACAAAGTGACAAAAATATCTAAAATGTTCTAAAATTGACAAAAATACCTTGGGTGGTTTATTATTATTAGTGTTCTTTTCCGACTGAAATATGATACAACGAGAATACAATAATAAAAAGGATAATTAAGTTATAAATAGTAACTAAATCTTAACTATACAATTTATTTTTTATTCTATGCTTTACAAGCACAAAACTGTAATATACCTCGGTATTGAATAAAATACACCATTGGTTTCACCAAAAATTGCTATAACTTGAAAGCAAAAATAATGCTATAAAGTATTGCATAATTGTACCAGAATCACACTCAATCACAAGCATACCGGTCCATGTCCAAATAACAATCTTAAAAGCAAAGTAAAATATTGAAAACTAACAGTAACAGACGAAGTTAAACACGTGAAATTCCACCAGAATGGTGAGGTCTGGTGCTCTGGAAGGATAAGCGCTTACTGTCTAGCTAGCTACACAGGCCTCTTGTTAAATGACAGATGGTTACTATAAAAACTGTCTTCACATTTAGTGATAAACACTTTATTTTCCTATGAGATATATACATTTTAGTAGAATATTATCAACTTATTTTTTGGTAGTTCTTTTTCGCTCACTACATTTTATGCTGAAAAATCTAGCTTTTGGTACTTGTGCCTAGCTTGGAGGTTGAGAGATCAGAAGGCTGTTAGATAGAGGTATTCAAGAGTTATAAATATATAACGGATATATACATATGTATAGGTATCTATAGTTACCGCTTCTGGAAAATCAACATTCTGAAACTGAATATATTGATAACTTATAAAGTAAAAGCAACTTTTGGTAATAATGCTTAAAATGATGGTTTTCTCATGGCCAAGCCTGTGCATAAGAAACTGTTGTCCTACAGAAGATGTACAGTTGCCTTGAGGGCAATTGATGGTACATATTCTTGTACAGCTGAACCAAAGTGCCTTTTGCTCTTTTGATATTGCGGTAGCCTGTTCCAGTTTTTGGCTCTTTAGATATTTGTGAAATACGGCGAATTCTTAGAAAAAAAACTCTTTAAAGAAGTGAAATGCAAATCGATTCAAACACTGACCACTTTACATGTGGTGGTACAACGATGAGAAATAAAACGTTTAGAAATAATTTGATGTATATATCAAAAGTTATTAACCAAACTCAGTGCTAGGCATATACACAAAGAAACTGTATATTTAAAAAAACGAAAGCGAGATTCATTTGCACTCAACCCATGCAAAACGAATACTCAGCACTAGGCATATACGAAGTTTTTATCTTTTATAATGAAATCAAATACATTTCTTCCCAACCTAAATTGGTAGTACGGGGATCACATGTTTTCAAACAGCACCAGTTGCGTCAAAATACATATACATGGATATGTCGGTGAACGGCATATTAAAAAATAATCTGTTTGGGAATCATTATTTCTCTGATTCAAATACAATCCAATAGCATTTGGACAAATTTAATCATTTTTCTGTGGATGATAATTATGTGTTAATGGCTTTACGATAATCCCAAAATATCTGATACAATTTTATAAAAATCGTGATTCCTTTGATTTAATTAAAACATAAAAACATAAATTTATAAACACTGACCAAAACCAAGACTTTAACTTTAGTATTCGTAATAAAGTTTTTAGTTAAAACTTTATCATATGAATCTATTATTACGGGCCAGAGGTTCACAACTAAATAAATGTGTACATAATTATTTTGTAATTTACAATACACTGTTTTAGTTGTTCATGACACATGTTGTATTACCGATATGGGTTAACAACGAACAAGCACGCAGTTACACTTATATATGTCTATTGTGGACGGGAACACATTGGGAAACCATCCAATACTTGTGAAATAAATTATGTATTATATTTGATTTGAAATATATTTATTTTCTTTAAGATATTAAACATGTCCAATTTTCACAAAGCCGTGTTAGCTTAATGTGTTGGTTTGTGAAAATTTCATATTTGTTATTAGTTGCCATTTTTCAAATTTTATTTAAATATTGTTATATATATTAAGTACTCCAAGTACTTCCATTATTAAAGAAGTTGTTTATTTTGATTTCCTACACTTAATGAAATAAAACACAAACATAACGATCCATGTTCAGAAGCATAAAGTGGTAAATTAAGTTAACACATGAACCTGCACTAGAGAAGTGAGACCGGGTGCTCCGGAATGGTAAGCAATAATGATAATACTCTGGTGTCTTCACATTAGATCATAATGTCATTTTATGGATTAAAAAATGAAATCGACATTATAATCAGAGAAATATTTATAAAGCATCAAGATATCATGGTACCAGAACATGCAATATTATATTTGGTTTTACCCCTTAAAAGTTCTAGAACATGAATTTGTATGTAATTTTGGCGAACACCAGTGATATGATGTTCAATATGAATCGGAGAATTTGTTTAGTGTTTGTTGTGTTTGTTGCATCTGCTACTGGTTTATTGTTATCTATGTTGTTGTCGATTATGACGCTCTTGCTGCTGCTGCTGCTGCTGATGATGATGATGATGATGATGTTTTGAAGCATCCGGCAATACGTCGGTTAAAACAGTTAATATTTGCTAAAGTGCTTTGGCTTTTTCTTAAAATGAATTTTGAACCTATACCATAGATTTAACATATCTTCACATTTTTTTTCAATCTAGACTTTAAAGATGGTAGCTTTTTGTAATGTATATATATCAGTCGATGTTCACGATAAGCATATGACAAATTATATTTGACTTATGGATTATATTATGATTTTATAAAATCTCAAACTAGGAATTGTTATACAACGTAGTATACATGTCATATGTAAAATTATCATTAAATATATTCAAAAGTGGCATATGCATGGCCATATACCATATTTGAGTACTTTTATTGATGATTCTTTTTATCTATATAAATACCGCATACCGTATAATGTGTTCCTGCACTTCTTGGTAGTCTGTCTTGTATGTTTTTCTGACTTGCAACAACTTCTGAAACCTTTCTATTAAAATCCCTGCGTAAGTTCTTTAAATCTATTTCTAATTTTTGTGTTTTTGATTCTAGTTGAACTTTCATTCTATGTGTTGCTTCTAACATTTCTTGTAATTGTTTTATTTCTTTCTCTAATTTCTGATTGCTTTTTTCTAAGTCCTTTAACAACTCCTTATAATGTTTTTCACTTTCTTGGTTTGTTGTTTCCAGTTCTTGCACCATTTTCCGTAATCTATCTAACTCTTTGTCTCTTTGTTGAATTTCTTCATTTTTCAGTCTTAATTGTTCAGCAACACCTTGCCGTAATTTTTCTAAATCCTGTTGAGCATTTATAAGTAAGTCTCTTAAATTTTGAGTTTCTGCTTTTTCCTCTTCTAAAAGTTTTTCTGCAATCTCAAGTCTTTTTCTCCATTCACTATCCTTTCCTTCTGTTTCTTGTTGCACCGCACTTTTCACTCGTTCCTTGCTTGCTCTTTTCTCCATTTCTAATTGTTTTTGTAAGTCGGCATTTCTGTCTTCTAACCGAGTAATTTTTGCGTAAGCGTCCTCTTGGACAACTTGTATTTCGTATTCATATGCTTCTTTTAGTAATTCAATTTCGACCTCTTTTTCATGGTTTCTGGTAAATAACATATGAACAACTTGTGTAAGTTCGGCCACTTTCTTGGACATTCGAAAGTCGAATGTCTTTTTCGCCTTGTCACCCATTTTTGCGTCGAGTTGTGCGGGGTCCATTATTACGCGTTTAATAGAAAATATATATTGTTTTTCAGATCCATTTTATGTGTTGAATATTCAATGTGCCATCTGAAAGAAAATAAAAAATAAAGTTTAGATAATTGATACACTAAAATTAAAGTAAGTGAGTGAGTGAGTTATTGTTTAAAGCCGCATCAGCATTATTGCAGCTATTCGCGGCTAGAAAAAGTAAAAGATACAATAGTATCAATAACACAACGTATTAAAATGCAAAATTAAAAATAATAACAAATAATTTTTAATAAAACTATTGCTAAACTGATAAAAACCAGTTATATCACAGACAATTTATAAATAAACACTAAAATTAAATGTTACAAGATGAAATGTGAGTTTTAAAACTCAGTCTATGGAAGTTCTAACATACATGGTTCTTTTAAGTATAATGGAAAATTCACTTGTTTACACGGAAATTTGTACATGAATACATTTTGCAATATGTTTAGTTGTTATCTTATTGTGATGTGCAGATTGTTGAATATTTATTTTGCTAATAATTCAATCTCAAACCTTGTACATTTTACCATTGTCATTACAATATAGCCTTTACAACTCAAAACTAAAAATTTGGGTGAAACATAATCTACTTGAATACTTCCTGATAACCGGTACCGGCAACAATAGACTAACAAGAATATTCAATAAATGGAAAATAAAACATAAATATACAGTTCCATGTTCAAACAACAATTCTTAAAGCAACGTTTTTTTTTTTGTTTTTTTTTTAAAAAAAAAAAGCTTTGAAAGTGTTAAATTAACATAAACATGTAACAATCCACCTTAGAAGCGAGGTCAGATGCTTCCGGAGAAGGTACGCAATTTTAGCTTAGTTAGCTACACGCGTAATATCAAAATTGAGAATGAAAGGAACTATCACATTATATACTTTATCTAGTATTGTCCGAGTTCCAGCAGGCAAATCATAGTTAAACGGGCCTAAACAATGTTTCTATTTCTATTCTTGTAATAATTAAACCCATGTATTTAGTATGTTTTGAAGCTTTAAGTCAGTTAGTCTATCATTATGTATGATTACACTTTGTCATATTTAATATTGACCTCATACAAATGTACCTTAGCAATAGACTTGTTTTTAATTTGTATAATTAAACAATGGATTTTGTATTTATACATAGATAGAACAAATATTATCTTATAATCTCCCAGATATTGCTTATAAACACATAATCCTAATCTTTATACTAATCCGGTATTAATCTACGTAAAAATTAAAATCAATACTATTTTTATTCCTCAGTTATAACATCATTGTTTTCTGTTTATATCACACTTATAATAACCGTAAACACGATTGTATTACAGTAGTACAAAACAAAATTTAAACTACAACTTCGTTATTCTAGAGAGAGGTCTGAATTTTTATTTAAAAAAAACAAAATTGCGACTTGCATTAGGAAAAAGATAACATAAAAATCGCTTAGTCTTATTACAAAGATATACAGCATTGAAGCATTCTGACGTCCCCATTGTATACATTTAAACAATGTAACAGTATAGCTACAGATCCACAGGATCGTTGTTTTGACCATTAATACCCAATAGCGACTTTATGGACTGTACTTGCTTTATTTGTAAAACTTTTCGCAATGCAAGACATTTTTTAGATTTTTCAGAATTGCTACAAGATCTAAACCAAATTATTTTGTCCCGCATTCTGCAAACTGATACGTAAATGCTTTGTATTTTTTTTTATTTATTTTTTTTATGTTCTGTTATAGCGCTGGTTATCGCCAAGGCACATCACAAGAAATCAAATCAGATTAACAAATGTCGCATCCGAACGACGGTTGACCATAGATTGAAAAATCGAGACAGACACGCAAAGCTGTTTACCTTAAATGCATTAAAGGCCCCGAGCTATGCAATTCCCACAGACCATTAACGCGCTTACGGAGACTTCTGGCAATGTTACAACAGATTAGTTATATCCTATATAAAATGTTTCGTGATCAATGTTATAAAATAGACGTGTTTAACATAACTAAATGTACTGTTTAGTCTAATATCTATGCCAATATAATGTACTGTAACATCTTTAATTTCGTGGAATTCAATGTATATTTCGTTCTTTTTTCTTTGGAGACCCTTACTAAAGCATTTGCATGTCAAAGAAACAGTACATACAGATATAACAAACCTGCTTTAAGCGACAAGAACATGCAAGTAGCACGAATGTATCATCCGACTTACTACCATGAACATAAATGATTTCACAGGAATACTAACAATGTGCCTACTTATATAATCATGGTGATATATCTTTCGTGATGACGATCTTCAAACGAAGCTATTATTTCTCCAGAATTTGCTCATGTTTTCTTTAGAAGATTTTCATGTAATGTTAGTGATTTTTACTTTACACTTTCTCATAGTAGAAGGAATTCTGAATGTTGGAAAACAAGACAAAATATACGAAAGACCTGTCGATAGTTTATCACTGAGCAATGCAAAAGGAGTCGAAGTTCGGTTTCAAGTGGTCAAGATAAGATAAGGATAGCTGGTGATCGAAAACAGACCGGGATACTGAAACACTAGTATATAGCTATAAGTCAAGAGAGATTGTGGCCATGGCCAGCTGCCGGTTGGGTACTAAATCGTTAGCTTGGTGTTAAACATGGGTCTGTTCTGATCATGCGCATATAAATTGTTTCAAGCTAACACAATATAATTGTTTAAAGTTAGCAAAGAATGATTTTGGTGACAATGCACACTGAAAAGTTGGAGAGTAAACAACTATGTACCAAATGAAATAAGGAAAGCAGTCTCAAAGTTTAATAAACATACTATAAGCGATTACAAAAAGAATTAAGAAACATTTTGTATAATATAAATATGCAAAAGAACAACTATAACCTGTAAAAATCGTTGACAACTTTCTTTTTTTTTTTTTTTTGAAAACTCGCTACACAGTTACTACACCATATAATCAGTGCTATAGTTTTAAGCATATAAATAGATAATGAATAATTTTCTGATTTATCTAATATTTCTGGATCCAGAACTGTATATGTAATTCCGTTCCCAACATACCAAAATATATTTATATATACTTATTGAACAACATCTACTTATTTCTTTAACAATCTCAAAGGGAAACCCACAATCAGTGATGCCTTATATATGCAAATATACCATGGCAATATTGTCATATACCACTTTTTTAATTTAATCATACAAATATATTCAAAAAGTGATATATGACAATATCATATATGTACTACTTTTCGAATGTGTTTTATGGTTAAATACAAACAATGGTATATGACAATATTGTCATGGTATATTTGCATATATAAGGCATCACTGATTCTGGTTTCCCTTTGAGATTGTTAACGAAATAAGTAGATATTGTTCAATAAGTGATATATAAATATATTTTGATATGTTGGGAACGGAATTACATATACAGTTCTGGATAAAAATCTGATAAAAAATCTGCACATTAATTAGGACGGTCAATTCAAATATCTATATACTCACATTCAGGGTTATACATCCATAGATACCTCTAAATATAACAATTACTTATAGAGTATTTACACCTAAAGTTGATCAAACAGAAATACCGGCACTGGCGTCTTTAAAAGCCTCTAGTTTAATGATTTAACTTTTTTTACCACTCAAATAAGGTGTATATTTGAATAATTAAAATTCACGTTAATGTTTACCTATATAGTTGATCAATGTTATTGACTTTATACAAAGGTAAATGTTAAAATAGCTTGTAGAAACACGTTTACTCCAATACACAGGTGGATACGAAATCAATGTATAAGCTTAAAAGTTAAGTATAGGTGTTGTACAGACCTGTCGAAAGTTTAACACTGATCTACTAACAAAAGTCGAAGCTTGGCTACCGAGTGGCTGAGATTTGGATAACTAGTGACAGTTGAGAGATAGATAGCAGCGCCCGGAAACCTGTCAATATAAAGCTTAACTGCTGGTTCGATGCCTATTTGATAGGTCAGTGTTTAACTTTTGACAGGCCTGTACTGTAACTCGTGTATTTATACCTACATCTATCATTTTTTTTAATATTTTAAAATTCTTTTATTCCAAAATAAGTCGGTATATGTGCCGAGATCTGTTAATTTTACGCATGTCTTTATTAATTTTAAATAAATCAAAACTATGTCTAAAATTAAATCTTTTATTTAAAAAATTTGACGTATGTACCGCGTTATGCCTGTTGAGGGCGCAAAATGTTAACTGTACTACAGTACAGACCTGTCTAAAGTTTATCATTAGGCTAACGAATTAATTCTAAATCAGCAGCTCATAGCATTTCGACAGATGCTATCTACAGTACTGACTTGTCGAAAGTTTAACACTAAGCAAACCAATAAGTGCTAAATCGTCAGCTCATATTGACCCCACCCCCATCCCCACCTCGTTAGCAATATCTCGGTACCTGCAATCTATCTCTCAGAAGCTTATCAACAACTAGCTATTCATATCTCTGTCACTTGGCAGCCCATATTCGACTGCTTGCTTTCCGTAAGCTCCGTGTTCAACTTTTGACAGGTCTGTACTGCTTATTCTATCCATGTCTCGGCCACTCGACAGTCGAGCCTGACTCCTTATCGTACCCAGTGTTAACTTTTAGACAGGCATGTCCTGTAATTACAGTACTGATGTTTTCGTGATGTTTTTGTCACTGTTTTATGGTGTTTGACAAACACTTAAAGTGAACCATGTAAAAGTAAATTGCACGCGTGTTCACATATCATTAAACATGGAAATCTTAAAATTAAAAAAATGTAAAAAGGCAAGTGATTTATATAAGCGGTAAATCAGGTAGAGAACATATTAATATCACTTAGATCATTACTTTAAAATACTTATATGTTGTCAGTTTCTAAGTTAGAGGGAACTTGGTCTTTATTTTTGACATTGAATGTTTAAGTATTTATTTAAGATCTGAAATATTAACGGATTACCAGATAATCCTTTCCTTTAAGCGCATTGTCAGAGCAACACTGCGTTCCTTCTAGTTGTAAATCTCACTGGATCTATATGTAATACCGTACTTAAAACTATCGAAAAGGCATATTTCTAGATACATGGTCATGTGTGTAATGTCAATACAGAACGTAATTTATGCTTAGACTGTTACTCAGGGGTATTTCTGACTTTGCAAAATTTTCAAATATATATAAAATAATATATAAAATAAAATAATAAGTTTAACAAGACTAAAAGCTTGTTTTATGTGTATTCATTGTTCATAGCAAACTCAAATTAAACAATCATTTTTTCAATTAAAAACTTAAAACTGATTTTGTCAAAGAAGCACTCCCATAACATATTAAGCAATCCATCAGGCTTTACTCTGTGTTAAACAAAACATATAGAACCTAAACGTTGTAGGACACTTGGGAAATGAGTATGGTTCCATTGTGCACCCAAATACTACAGTAACTTTTTCCAGCGTTTTTGTTGAATTGTAAGCAATTGAACTGTTGTTGCTGTTATTTTAAGGAACCAGTGCGGTTATAAATTAAGTTGAATGGGTTCGTCTTCCAAAGGAAATTCAACTACACCATTGGATACCAATTTGTTACTACCATCCTTAGTCCGGTGTTCAAAACAAAATATGCAGTGTTAGGGTGCGTCTATTCACGTGTGTAGGAAGAGCATTTTGTGTCATATTGAAGTATTGTCATGAGTGACTTGATGAACACCTCCAATTAAACCTGTTCGATACGTATTGCTGTGCGTTCTGTTATCGTCTAGTCTTTAAGAGCCCCATCTTTATCTTTTATTGTAATTCTCATTAGATTACTTAGTTTCAGCATTGGATTATTCCTTATCAATACAACAAAATCGAATTGACAGAAGATAGGACAACCAGAAGGTCGGTAAATTGGAAAATAAATTTATTCCACCAGTGAAAACGGTCCAATTGGAACATCTTCACTAGTTAAATAGATTCACTTTTTATTTGTTCTGTATGAATAAAGACTCAAGTGATTCCTATTACATTGCATATTCATTTATATATATATAGTCTAACTATGGTGTTTCAGGCTGTCCCAATCTTTTCAAGCCGGAGTAAAATTATTCTTATAAATGCGACGAGTACATAACTATACAAACTTTTTATCTGTCATTTGATACTAGTAAGGTATCGCCTGTCTCGGGTTTCAGAAATATTTTACAAAGTGGGTATATTATTTTAAATACCATGCTGTACAGAAATTTAAAAAAATTCTATGTGCTATTTAATTGAAAATGAACTCTTATAAAACCTTAAATACAAACATTCATGGTTTCAATCAAGTGCTTCTATATGTATATATATATGACATATATAGTACATATTAATATTTACTTAAATGTCATTATACTAACTTAAACAATATCATACATACCTTCTGCTGTATCAAATAACTTGCTCCATTTCACATAATTTCAGATTTTCAAATTGAACCAATCTGATTTGAAATTTTTTGAAAATAATTTCGGTTAAAAACTTAATCTTGTCTGATTAACTGTTGTAATAGCAGCCATAATTCACCGACACCCGTTCTAATATTTTCCGTCGTTATCGACCCATAAGAAATCTTATCAATTCCGTCACAACATGATCAGTTAAAACAAGGTAAGAATAGGTAGCACAATACCGTTATAGAGATAAATATATGACCAACTTAGAAGTCCTATATATACCGTTTATATCAATTAGATTTTTATACCAGTCTACATTGACACTTTAAGTTAACTTGTTTCTAATATTTAGACGTCCTTAACAAAAGATATAATTTGAGTTTATAAAGAATGGCTTTGATTACACGCTCCACGCTTCAATAGTTCACTAAAATTATATTCAAATATACACCATTAAGCTTTATATGTACGTAACAGTAAGCATAAGAAGGTTATGAAGTATTTTCTGTTTATAATGACCTTTGTATAGTAACATAAGATATGTTTGGGGGTTTTAACGGGGTGGGTGTAATTTTCAATTGAAGTGTTTGGTTTCAACCTGTAAAACAAAGATCTATACCCCCCCCTCATACATGTTTCTTAATATTCCACACCCCCATGCATACTTAATGCTGTTACAATGTATTGTTTCACCGGGAAAATTATCCGAAGTGAGGTTTTCATTAATGAGTTTGTTCCGACTTTTATAGTAAACTGGTAAATGTTGCTTGAATATAATTTTCTAAGGTCGTTCACCTTTAAATTTGGTTTGTAACTACTCAGTGAGTTTAAGTGAGCATTTTAATACATCGTCAAAGAAGACTTCCAACAGATTGCTGAGAATGGTTCAGGTCGTCTTCATGTACATGGGTCATTCACATACTTCGAAAAAAAACTGAATTCAATCATGAGTAAAAATATTCAGCTTTAAGAGATGCGCAAGAGTTAAATTCAAAACAATAGTTTCTCTTGGCATTCAGGTGTAAGACACTACAATAACCTCTTACCCTATTTGCTAACCGTGTCTGCGCAAGAAAATCTTCGACATTGCTGACAGGAAAAAGTCATATGCTAGTTGATATAATTCAATTACATTTGATTTGTTTTCAAATTGCATTTAAACAAAGTTTGCTTCTTTAAAAAAATACGCTAACAATATTGCAAGCTTTTAGAATGGCATGCAGAGTTTACAAGTATGAAAAACTGTCGGTAACACCAATGCAACACAAAATAATATAATTTTTCTTGATGCTATATTTTCAGAAATATACCACTGTCTGAGTTTGCTGCTAGTTTAAATCCAAGGTATACACCATCATGCAAAATGTGTCCTTACGCTTAGCTAAATTTGGTAAAATATATTTTGGTCCTTTCGATACCTTTTCAACCCCTGGAAAAATATTTGGTTTCACAAATTTACTCCAAGAACAACTGACGAGGAATGGTATTCCGAAACGTCCATCTAGTGTTGTTAAATTAACACTGGTATAATATGCAATTTTAAGAATTTTGTGAAATTTTCGTCCTCCTTGTCATCTAAAGACGATTATTTGTTTTATTACGCAAGTGCATTACATGAATGCCGCGTTGGCTTATATAAGAGCGAACTGAAACTTTTTTGCTGCGTTTTAAACAATTTTAAAATGTTCGCGAGAACTTCATAGGACAGCAACTTGACAACAAGCGTCAAATAAATCTGTTCCAAGAATCAATACTTTGTGTGTGGTAGCTTCATGAAAACTCCCTTCTGGTATCAATAAGCACAAAGCTATTTGTTTGATTATAGTTGAAGTATGCATCGGTCTGACTTAATGCATTTTAAAAGTTTTTCTTGGTTATGACGTTTCTTGGTGTGTTAAACTAAACAAATTCGTTCTATTGTCCAGTGTTTATTCAAGTTTAACGTTGTAGGACCAGTATTGTGTAATTAACACAGTAAGTAAGTAAGTAAGTAAGTAAGTAAGTAAGTAAGTAAGTAAGTAAATATTTTATTAGTGTGTCACATATCACAGTTCAATAATATTTAACAATATTTACAAATAAATACATTAAAATTAACACATGTGTCTTGTAGCTTTTCCGTATTTCGTTATGTTGTAAAATGGGATTGTTGGTGCCCTCCGGTGAGTAAGTACGATAACAACAGCGATATCCAAAGCCCGATCCTTGTCCAAACAACAACCCAAAAGGAAATAAAAGCAAAACTTTCAAAACTGATCGATTATATATGTTGCTCGAGGCTGGACGTTAAAATCCAGACGGGTAAGCACTACTCGTCTAGTTAACTACATCCGTCACACGTTAAATAATGGTTTTCGTCTTGTATTTTCTCTTCGAATTCATTTCCATCTGGTTGTTTTCTTGTTGGTCTGAATACTTATCTTGTAAATGTTATAAGTTTCATTTCAACTATATTTTATTTTCAGTCTTAGTCACACTGTCTTATGTTTCAAAATGCATTTAAAGTACAGATCTGTCGAAAGCTTAACCCTGAGCTACTTGTCAAAAGAGTCGACGTCGGGATACCGAGCGGCCGAAATATGGAGGGCTAGTGACTACCAAAAATAGATAGCTGTCATGTGCTACTTTTGATTTTTTATTAAATAATATAATTCAAAAGGTTTTAAGTAGTAAATGACAATGTGATACTTTTGAATTATATTATTTCATAAAAAATCGAAAGTAGCACATGGCATAGCAGTTAGCGAAAACCTGTTACGGTAAAGCTGATAAGGGATCGAGATGAGCTGCAATACGGCACTAACTAGCTAGCTTTGTGTTAAACTATGGATAGGTCCGTACTGTACTTTAAAGAGAAATTCGAAAATAGCGCAAAACATTATTATCTTGTGAACATTATACCACATCGATACACAAGCTTATACATTGAACTTCGGAAACGCGTTTTGATGTTCTAAAAACGTCAAATTTTAATTAATATTATCGAGCTCGAAATCAATGTTACGTCTATCGCAACAATTCATCTATTGTGCTTCAAATATTTACACCATGTATTCGATATTTCTATCTCTGTTTATTTTTATAAAATGTTATTGTTGACAAATGGAAAACAGACAATTAATTTGAGTGACTAATTTTAGCGATAATAACTAAAACATGGATGTTTGACAAGTCGTGTTAAAAAATTCTATCGACATGAAAAAATTAAAAATATTTTTGTGAAGATTTGATCTTGTTCTGTCAGTTATAGTTAATGCAGTATACAAAGTGTTAATCAATTTCCAACACATTAATAACAATGATGGCACGGTAAAGTCATTTTATGCTGTCATTCCATGTACATTGAGTTGAGAATTGAGTAATGGTGTTTAACGTCCAAGTCCAAAATATTTCACTTATATCGATATGTCTCCAGTTATAGACGAAGATGCAGATATTTTGCTTGTGCGTTACAATAATGGTATTATACAGCAGTGTTCTTTATCGTGTCAACAGGACCTCGTTTATTTTTAGGTCCCATCCAAAAGAACCTTGACTTTCACTTTGTAATGCCTAGTGCATGGCGAAAGAACAGTCACTACCCACTTTCAAGTCTTGGGTCAGACCCGGTCGAGTTTCGAACCCACGACCCCCCACTTATACGGAGCGAGCAATCTACCAACTGAGCTACCGCGCGCAGTGGTTACACTCTACATTGAGATGAAATTGACGTTCCTTAATGTCCCTTCATATTAAAGTGATGGTGATACAGTTTTAATTCTAGGGGGTCATGGGGACATTGATCCGCGCCTTACTGGTCACCGTCATATTTAACATTACATGAATGCAAAAATCTTGCCGTTATGGTATTTTAGAGGAAAGGTTTTTTAAAAACGGCACATTCTGAAAAATCCTGACGAAACTTGCTTTAACTGAACACCCCTCTTTTGTACGAAATCGATGGCTACATATATTGGTTTACATTTGATAATTAAACATTATTAGCGTTAATGGGTATTAAGGATAAGCAATTTTTCGATTTACCTAAGGTTCGGTTTTCTCAGATTCCACTGAAGAAAGTTTCATCGAAAAAGTTTTTTGAACTTAGCTATAGTCAGAAAAATCAAGAACATGCCAATGAATTTGAAACTGTAATACAGTAAAACCTCGATTCATCGCCACCATTTGTTCAGTCAAATTTTGGTGTTATAAAGAGGTTTGGCGATAAAATGAGAGAGGCTCATAAAGAAAAACATTAACAAAATCGATTTTGGGACTTCAAAATAGTGTGGCGGTAAGCGAGGTGGCAAAGTTATCGAGGGGCATTATAACGAGGTTTTACTGTACATGTATTTAGCCACATCAAATGCAAACAAGAACAAAAAAGGTCCAAAGTCTTGACTAATGGATCACATTGCCTTTCATTGTCTAAGTTCGGATCCCACTAAGGCCAAATACTAAGTTGCATTTGATAATGTATGACAGTTCACTTGCCAAATACTAAGTTGCATTTGATAATGTATGACAGTTCACTTGCTGAAGGTTGATTGTTTTCTCTCAACTCCGTTTTTCATCATCCTGGAATACTAGTAAGTGAAACATTCCATTCTACCTCGGTTACTGTAGTTTTAGTCAGAAAAAGCCAAATTAAGACTGATAAAGTTTTAACCATATACTATATACGAAAGCATCCGCAATTTCCAATATTCCTCTCTCCTTCGTTCTAGGGCCTCAGTTGCCGAGTGGTCTAAAGCGTGCTTACGCACCACAGTACTTCTCCAAAATTGTCTATAGGTTAGCTAGAATCACTCGGGCAGATCCTAGCGTGGTAACGTTTGTCGGTTCGCATGTAGAAGGTCGGTGGGTTTTCCCCGGCACTCAGGTTTTAAGCACCATGAAATAACAGACTACCTCGATATAAGGAAAAGAATCTTGACTGTGACATACTGAACACCATTTCTCAACTAAAGTTTGTTTCCAATAATTTTTGGTTGACCTAATAAGTTTTTAGAGATTTTACTAATTACAAATACGTCCATTAAAATACCATTAGGATTACCTATAATCCATTTATTTTTAATTAAGATATGTTACTTTTATATAGTACAGACCTGTCGAAAATTAAACACCGAGCTAACACATAAGACCCGGATTGGCAGCTTATCTCGTCCCTTGTTTGCTATATCTCAGCTATATCTCAGCTATATCTGCTAGCTTTCTCTATATCGGCTTTTTCTCGTTTCTTTTGACAACTAGGTATTCGTATCTCGGTCATTCGTCAGTCGATCTTCCGCTCCTTTTCGTTAGCCCAGTATTAAACTTTCGACAGGTCTGTACTATAATTTCTCCATATCCTTGCTGTGATCAAAACGGTTGATCAGATAAGAAACCATTAACTGAAATTATTAATTTACTATCGGAAATTAGCTTACAAAACACTTCACTTACACGTTTTCTTATCGATAAATTAGGAAATAGAGAGGTTCTGTAAAATGTGAAATGATGATAAACGTGAGAGCAATAAATCAATTTTATCATAGAATTGATATGATTAATTAAAACAAGGTGGGTTATTTATGGGCACAATATAAAATTTGTTGAAATTGCGTCTGTAGTACCTGACGAGGTTGTCTCCCTTTAAACACTTTTTCCGTTTATAAACACCGACTATTGCATTTGGTTGGTTGGTTGGTTGAATATGATTTAACTCCCTTTTTATGTAACTGTCAGTTATATGGAAAAAGTCACCAGCTATAAATCTTGACCTTTGCATTTGCAATGCGATCATGGTAATGTTCAGAGAGGGTCCATTAGCATGTAATGCCTACCGTGAAAGGGTGCATCTGTTTTTAAGGTCTATTCCGAAGGACCACATGGCTTTCATTTCTAAATGCTGAATGCTTAGCAAAAGAACAGTCATTACCTATTCCGGCCCGGGTTAGATCCCGGCTCGATCTACCACATGCAGAGCGAGCCGAGCACTCTATCAACTCAGCTTTCGTATTGGTATTGTTTTCCATTTGGTCCTTTCTTTGTCGCTGTAGAATTGGACCACGAGTTTAAACACATGCATGCATAACATCACAATGTTGCTTGTATCGGTATGTACACATATTAATGTTTGCTATTCGAATCTTGACTTTTAGCTTGGATTTTTTAACTTGGAGTTTAAATTTCGATGCCGAGTTATAGCGAAAGAACAATCACCACCAATTTTCGTCTTGGGTCAGACCTGGCCGAGCTTCGAACCCACGACCTCCCATTTACGGAGCGAGCACTCTACCAACTGAGATACCGCACTGTGAATTCTCTTTTAAAGAAGTGGTCCCTGTGGAAGAATTTTTTGTGTGTGCAATGAATAAAATACCATCGTGCATGGTGGTTTAAACGTGTAAATTTAATATAAAACTCTCGTTAATTGAAAATACAAGAACTTTACTTTTTATTTTCAAATGATTAATACATTCTTATCATGGTAGAGAAACTGACTTCGTTGTTTCTGTAGAAAAATACACCAAAACTTTTGATTAATATAATTATACTATGATACATATTTCATTATACTAATTATAGTAATTCATGTAGGGCTGTAATACCACATAGAACACCCACCGTAGAGTTCTCGGCACTTTATTGCATGCGCTATGATTGGTAAATGATATATTCTGTAATTTATGAACCTTTCAAAACACAAAAATGTAAGTATGTTTGATGCACAGGCAACCCTGTCTATAAAGGTCAAACAAAGAACAAGTAAAAGTGACCTTTTAAGACCAGGTTGGCCTTATATATAAGTGACCCTTAAGGCAGGTTGAACTGTAATTGTAACAATGTTCACCATCCGCATTACTGTACACTACAGTAGCATCGTTGATTATCAAAAATATTTTGTGTAAAAAATCAAGAAACATAAAAACATAACATAATATAAAAATATCCACATTTTGCTTGAAAATAATAGTTTTCCAAATATGACTATGAGGCAAATAACAATCAGAGTAAAGTCATTATTGATACTAGTATATGAGACTCTCTATCAGGAAGAAACCGTCATTTAGACGCTAAACTTCCCGATGCCTGTTTAATAGCGGTGAATATAAAACTACTAATTAACCCGGTAGATCGGTTTGTAAATTCATAGTTGGTAGAAAAGCCCATTTTCAGCAATGTTTCTTGTAAGCCAACCAAAACAAACTTGTGACGTCAATTTGTTAAATACACAATTGAAGAAAGTTAGTTACGACTTGTACTTGGCAATAGAAAATGCATCAGTTACTATGAACACGAAACAATAAATGTTTATGACAGAAACGGACACAAGACTATGAAAAACAAATATATAATGGGTCACAAATAAAAATAATTGTTATATAAAAATAATGACTTGCTTAATTGTTTTCAATTCCAAACTACATTTTGTAGTTTTCATTATATAATCGCGTCGTATAGAACATGGCGAAAGTCGGCCATTTTGTGTGGACATTTGTAGTTACCGAACAGACGCTAATCCGTCCTTGTAAGCAACTCTTCGCAACTCGGCCATTTTTGGGACGTGAAAGTGAGAATTACGAATTCTACCCATGTTTGACGAAAACTCACTTCGTCAATTTGTTTTCATGAGGCAGTTTTATCAGTGTTTTTGTTTTTACTAGCCGGTACGGGTTTTATACTGAAGTTTCCACTGGATGCCGCTGTTCTATAATATGGATACATTGGTACATAAACAATTTTCCCGCCAATTTTCTCTGATTCGTCTTCATCAGTGATCTGAACTTTACCCAGCACACTTTCTTCAAATGACAATGATGCTATAAGAAAAAAAGAAACGTTTTCAGTTTGTATATTGAATTATAGGAAAGAATGTAGCGTAACATACAATGCATCGAAAAATAATAGTTTTTGAAAACCACACAACTGTGAAATTAAAGCGCCTCTCGTCATATAACTTCGAATCCGATCCAAGTAAGATTCTAGTGTCAGAAAGTTTCTCAATATCCGTGCCAAAAGTAGATGGCTTTTCCTTTACCAATCTGTCCACCTTTATCCACTGAATGAAAGAATCTTGACTTGTTACGTTGTTAGTTAAACCCCAAACCACTGGTATATATAAAGGGGCAAAACTCTTATTGGTATATGAACAAACTATCCTTATACACGTATATTCAAATATAGTATGATTAATATAAAAGATTGATTATTAGATAAGTATTTATAAGGATTGTGGTGTATTTTATCCTTTCTGTTTTTATGGTAATATGTTAATATAGCCTAGCCTGTCTGCTGTATGTAAGAATTAGTTTTGGCCATTTTGAAAACCATAAACCATTTATTCAAATTTTATCACTAAATACTTTTAGAAAATGGTACACTGTCATATACTATTAATGAAAGACAGGTATAAAATGTATTGAATAATAATAATGGTACATTTGTGTATATGGCAATTTCAGTAATGCAACATTCTGCATACCGACAGTTATGTAATTAAGTCACGTCAACTATGATAAAGGATTACAACTCTACCTTTACTGGAAGAAGAGGCCGATTCGTTTGATTTCTTCTTTATTCCATTTTGATTAATTCTTGAATTTTGTCCAGTTGAAGATCCATTAGATACATCATTTTTATCAGTTGTGTCACTTTGATAATGGCTGAACTGAAGTGTCTTTATAAACGTTTCTGTAGGTGTTAAAGGTAGTGTAAAGTTTTGATGTAATGGCACAGTTCCTATTATAATTTCTATTTTAATGGGAAGATTGAACGCTGGTCCTCCAGGATGAACTGTCAGCTGAAACAACACAAGTATGACATTGAAACAAATAATACACTTTTTAACGTGTGACAATAAAACTAAAATTACTTAAGTACCTTGCAGTATTACATGTCATTATCTAAAATATTCATTTATTATATATGTATACATTTGTCAGTTACGTTTTTTTATGATTTCTTGTTCATTATGTTTCATGTTTATTGAATTACTTGCCATAACCAATTATTGTAATTGAGTTCGAGCAATAAAGATATTATTATTATTATATTATATATATAAAGTGAAGAAAAGCCTGTTATAGTGACACTTTCTATATAGGCACTACTTGTCCACCACATCTGGGGGAGACATCGATCAGGAGGACATGTGTACTTGTACCAAAACACTTGTAAACTACATTAATGCTGTGAATGTGCGCTATCCAATTTCTTTTAATTGTTGAAACGTCGTCAATGAAGTACATGTGTATATACGTTTTTTAAACTCAGTCTTTAAGAGAAAGCACCTCACAACAAAATTCTACTCCTCATTTAATGTAGTAATCATTTTGATGTCAACTTTAGACGGTTCAGTACTCCAAAACTGAAAATGTTATGCTGAAAAAAATGAATTTTGTTATTGTATCAATATCATTGGATTGAATAAGATACAAATCATTTGTATCAATTTTGATTTAAATATACTATATTTCAGTTTTGAATTGTTGGCGGTCGTCATGGACGTAATGTGCGTTGTGCGTGATTTAACGTCTTCGTTTTTTTTCTTATTAGAAAAATAGATAGTATTGATGAAGACTTTTTATTTTAATTCATCTGAAAATTTTATTTTTCAGAATGTCTCTATTTACAAAAGAATACACAACGTTCGTCTTTATCAATGTGAATAAAACGAATAAAAAACAAGAATCAATGGTTGGCGCATTCTGTCAAGTATACTTATAAATTAACCAGCATGTTGCCATCAATATGAATATATTACCTCTAAAATATACGATATATCTATAATGTTACACCCCTCCAGGAACGACGGGGGTACAGGCGGTATAGCTAGTTTATCGTTCCTCCAATTTTCCGTTTTTCCGGGTTTGATTCCTCCTCTGTTTACTGCTGCTATCAAATTACAATGACTCTTGACCTTCTTCATGGCATTATGTTTTATCACCTGTAAATAAATGTTCTGAAACATATCTCTAATGGACAAAAAAACCAACCCTCATGTAAAATCATTAATGAAAGATCCAAATTGAATATCAATTCACCTATGCACAGTTCTAACCCTAACCCTAACCCTAACCCTGCAAGTTGACCAGTAAATGTAAGCGGAAAATAAGAATAAAAATAATAAGATCTTAACCAAACATACTAGTCAATGCCCAAATCACAAAACCTAAAAGAAAGTTAAAACTTCGAAAACTTTAAAGACTTGAAAGCCTACAACTTTTATGAAATAAATTAAAGCAAGAACTCCCAACAGAAAATTAAGGCTTGGTGTTCCAATAGAGTAAACACTTCATTTTAGCTAGCTATGCTATATATTTACTATACATGTATATCAAATATTTTTATTTAGCATTTTTAAGACCACCAAATTAAAATAAGATATGACAAAATGGTTGAAGAAGTAGTAGGCCAACACCGATTGTCTCGGTAGATGAACATAACGAATTAGTAGCATATAATTCTATATTGTTTATATATCTAAAATAACATTCATTACAAGTTTGAATCAAACATATACATGTATATATATGCATAACAGTCCATGTCCAAATCACAATCCAAATGCTAAAAAAAGCTTTGAAAACTGACAAATGAATTTAAACGAGTGAACTTCAACATAGACGTAAGGTCGGGTGCTCCGGAAGGCTAAGCCCTTCCTGTATAACTAGCTACACACAATACGTGTAAAATGAAAATCAACCTATGATTAAGAACACAAAGGTCACGACAAACCATTTGTAAGGTAGCTGTTATCCCGGCGATCTTTCTCCTGCTTCTATTTGTTATTTCTGCATCAATGGGAATTACTTCTCCAGGGGCGTAGCCTATCTTATCCAATCGTAACTTAGCAATGATTGGCCCGGATTTACAGCAAAGACAACACAACATCATGTCGTTCTCTGCCTCTGCGGGAGACTGAAATGAGAGTTATTAAAGTTATTTGACGTATGATCAGACGACGAACAGGTACTTGAAATTAACTGGAAATTATATATAGACAACATTAGAGTACTATTGAACGGTTTTATTGTAGTCTTGTAGTATTTGGTGGAGATGAGTTAGTCTTGAAACAGGGCCGCAAACGACCGTGTTCATGTAAGAAAATGACCAACAGGCAATGCTTATGTCAATTCCTTAAAAATGTACTACAGCAAATCCTGACTTACAATGGGAAATGATAATAATCTTTACTTTTGTTACAGTAGCATTTTGCATTACTTTCTAACTCGTCGGTGTTGCCGAAAAGTTGGTTCGCTGGCAAGTTCATATTGATAAATTTACAATTTCGGGAATGTAAAATGTCTCATTGAAGTGTCTCTTAATTAGTTTCTTCTGTTTTAAAATCCATATTTAATTTAACTAGAGATCTTAATAGCATGTTTTGGTGTCCGCTGTTTAAAATCTTATTACCTTTGATCTTGTGTCCTGGTTTAAATCGAATGGATTAACAACTGTGAAAGGTTTAAGACAAACATTATCCACAGACCACAACTTCTTTAATCTAGCTGACACATAGTACCGAATCTTTCCTATAGCTCCCTCATACGACGTTGGACATTCCTTCGGTACGAAAAACTCAAATGGAAACGTATGGATACCAACTGCTAAACTTTCAGCTTCATCTTTCGGTCCTATTAAATAGACGTGTAAATTCAGTGAATTAGAATCATCCGACAGTAGGTACTATTTGTTATTTGCTCTTATGTTCAAAGTACTACAACTCAAAGGTAAATAAGCAAATGAACTCGGGTTAATCGTATGCATATCTCTTATCTCAACTGATGCTTTGCACCAAGTTTCGCGAAAAAGGTTCTTCATACCTTTGGAAAATTTCTGTGGGCAAGAAATGTCTGGACGTCGAATTAAAAATTTTCATCATAAATAAGAATTTTCTATACTGCTGGAATTAATCAAATCATATTCTGTCATTTCGAGGCGACAGGTGAAAATTGATTACACAAAAATATGGTGTAATGAACAATGTATGCAACAATAGAACAACAAAGGAAGGTATGTTAATCCAAGATTAGGCTCTAACGGACAAAATATTCTAAATCAATACTATAAATTTATTCTTTAGCTAATGACAATTTCTAAACACATAGTACAGACATGAAGAAATTTTAACACAGACCTAACGAAGATGAGTCAAAACATGGCTACTGAATGACTGAGATATTGACAACTAGTTCAAAAACTGCCGACTGATAGATAGCCGCTTCCTGCCAAAATAGAATGAGGGACCGAGGTGAGCTGTCGATTCGCCATTATTTCGTTAGTGTTAAACTTTCGACAGGTCTGCACTGTAAAAAGCATTACCATCAAAACAGATTGCGGATACCATTTAATGCTTCAAGCTAGATTGTTAATGTATTTCTATAAATGTAAATGACTGTAAATGATTTCATTTTTCATTGAGAAGCATTCGGTGTGAAATTTAAAGACAGTTTACACAACAAAACGCCATATGTATCTTTAGTGATTCTGAAATCAACCAATGAAATAAATTGAGTTGCATTTAATTTTGGTGCTGCGACGTTAAAATGTAAATTTTAAATTGTAAAAATTCAGAGATTTGAAAATAAATTGTAATAACAGTCTATGACAGATCTGTAAGCACACAATAATAATTAAATTAACACCCCTAAAACTAGATCAGCGAAACCAAATGGCCTATTGTCTTGCGCTGTATTTTATTCTACTGTATATTAATGACATGTTCGACTGTTTATCAAAACCCTCATATTATGTATGGTTTCAGTTTCATTTTTATTAAGTGAAGAATAGGATTTGGTGTTTACTTTTATAGACAGTTTTGAGAAGATAGCGATGTTGTGATATTTAAATAGCTAGTCTTTCACACTACTGTCTTTACTACTAAGGTCCTGTGGATAGAAGGTTATAAGCTTCATAATGGATTTATTCATAATTCTAGTAACGCGATTTTTTTCAACTCGATCAAAACAACTTGAAGACATTAAAAAGACTCGTGAATGTAGTCAACCAATCAATTACGAGTCAATCAACCAATCTTATATTGAGCAAACCATTAATAAACATCTTACCGAACACTATAACAGAATGGTCGAAATATAATTCATCTGCTGTATAATGTTTTGTCACGGCTCTTTTGTTCTTTCCAGTTCCGCTTGAATGCCTTTCAGACCAGTGAACACAGGAATATCCATGGAACCGTAATTTTATGTCTGAAAGTATAAATTTCAAAATAATTTGAAAATTATTTGACATGTAATAACGGATATTCCTTCCTTAAAACACCACTTCCAAGTTGATCTTAAGGATATCAATTTCTGTATTAAATAATCATATTACAATCACTGCACCTTTTAACTCAAAGATATACAAAATCTGAAAAAAATATTCAACCTTTTAACAACTACAATTTGAACTAACTTAAAGGCTAGGCCCACCTAGAGTGCAGCTCCATCTGGAAGGCTAATACAGGAAGATAACATGTTGATGATTCCTGTTAAAGAAAAGCCGTTATATACTTATCTTATATGGAAATAATATAATTTCATTTTACATGTATGTAGCTAAAAAGTCATGGACACAAATATAAAATTTTAAAAATTGTACGATGAAAGAAAGAACACATTCTGAGACAGTAAGTTACAAATATGTATCAGAAATATATATCAACGCCGTAAGTACTATATTTATCTAGTAAATTATGATGAAAATAGCCCCGCCCCAACATTTAATGTTTTCCCGGAACCTTGACCTTTCTGATATGACATTGGTTCAAGGTCATGTCACACCTTTAGACCGTGAAGTTTTATGCCAGTCGTCCACATGTTTCGGACACAGTTTTACACGGGCGGACGGACGGACGGACGAACAAACAGACATGGTGATTCCAGTATACCCCTAGACTAGTTTGCGGGGAGGGTATAAAAATGACCCAAGACAACCTTCATCACAAGTGAACAGACGCTCTAGCACTGTAGTTCAATTGGTACCTAAAGAAAAAATAGAAATTTTAGCAAGTTATTTAATTTATTAAAAAGCAAAAATACTATTACTAATTATGAGTAGATTATTACTTAAAAGAAGTAATAACTTTGATCAAATGAAGATCAAGATTGATCAAAGTTGAATCAAACTGTGAGAGAAAACAATTAAATCCATTAAATTAATTAATTTACCCTAAATGGGTTCCTAGAACATTGCTTTTGGCGTGCGTTATTTATGTACAATTTGCAATTCTAATGATTGAGTTTTATGTTTGTACATCGATGATGTATTGATATTGTCGGCTTCAGACACTGCGTATTATAAAGTCATTTTTTGTTGTAAATTCATAAAGAATAATTTTTTGTATCTTTAAACCCTATCATAAGAGATCTTGTTAAAAGCAAGGTTATCAGGTTTTCATTAACTTCGTCGCTGGAAGATTTATTCATAGCTGAAATAAACAAGCTTATCATCAATGATAGTCTTTTTATTATCTCCTCCCAAAGAATCGCGAAAGTGTAATTATATAGTAATAAATTGCGTCCGTCTGACTGTCCGTGCGTCCGTAACAGTACAATGCGACAGATAGTGGTGACATTTCACAGGAATGACCAGAGGAAGATATTGTTGTGCGTATCGTTTTCTATAGCTCCTGTTCCTGTTGTCATCATATATATTTTCATGTCATCTATGAGCAGATTTAAAAAATCCTACCAAACAGAAATTTTGCCGAATACGTATTCTAGGATTCAGTTCATGGCAATATCGAAATTATTTATCCTAAACATAGCAAAAAAAACCAATTGAACCAATCCATGTCCAAACTACAATCGCAAAGCAAAGTAAACTGACGAATTTAAAAAAAATAAACTTCCATCATGGAAGTGAGACCGGATGCACAGGAAAATAAATGGTGAAAAGTATTTCCTCGATTGTCTCTCCACTTATAAAATGGCTATTGAGATATTATTTGAAAAATAGGTATTTATACCTATATTATTAGAAAAGTATCATCCATAAAGATTATCATCAATTATAGTCTTTTTATTATCTCCTCCCAAAGAATCGTGAAAGTGCAATTATATAGTAATAAATTGCGTCCGCCTGACTGTCCGTGCGTCCGCAACAGTACCATGCGATCAGTGGAAGATGTTGTTGTGCATATCATTTCCTATAGCTCCTGTTTCTGTTGTCATCATATATATTTTCATGGAATCTATAAACAGATTTAAATAATCCTACCAAACAGAAATTTTGCCATATACGTATTCTAGGATTCTGTTCATGGCAATATCAAAATTATTTATCCTAAACGTAGCAAATAAAAAACTATTGATCCAATCCATGTTCAAACAACAATCGCAATGCAAAGTAAAAACTTTGAAACTGACGAATTGGTTAAAAAATAATCTTCCATCATGGAAATGAGACCGGTTGCACCGGAAAATAAATGGTGAAAAGTACTTCCTCGATTGTCTCTCCACTTATAAAATGGCCATTGAGATATTATTCGAAAAATAGGTATTTATACTTATATTTTAACGATAACTGAATTAGAAAAGTATAATCCATAATAGCTACCTATGTTAATTTTAGTGCAAGAACAGTTTTTCTCACAAAATTGTCATTTTTCTTTATTTTCAGATTTTACAAATGTGCTTCTGAAACAAAGTTTGTCATTTTAATTGTATTTAAAACTCGTATCAGATATACTAGTAACAATTGCATGATTGCCTAATGGCAAGAATAAATTTAGTGTTCACTTAATTATTTTTCATTATTATGGGTAAACAATTATTCACCATTCAATTCTGTAAATGTAATTTAAACACTAATTCTGATCAACGTATATTCTGCTTCAAATTAATTTTATTTCAATACTTTTTTAACCCACAACAAAAATAGATATGTAAAAATGCATACAAAGATCTATTTTATTTGTTTTACATTTGCAATTATGATATAAAATTAGTTGGGTTGAAAATATTGACTATATAATTTTTTCTATGTTCAGTTAATGGCATGTGTGGTAATATGATGTGTTATAAATTGCAACAGTCCATTATTCCATTTACAAATTCCATTTAGAGCAATTTATACATAATAGACTTTAATTCAATATTTTTTTCTGAGTAACATTCAACATTTGAACCTGAATCGAAATAAAACTATAATTTTTTCCATTTATTTATTTTTAGATATTGTCTGTTATCCGTTACACTTATAAAGCATTATTGATATACGACCCTAAAATAAAATCATGTTCGGATTCAATGTACCGTTACTCTAATCCGATTTCAGAAATAATCCTCTCACAGTACTTCTTCTAATCACCCTTAAGTATAAATAATTATGTACAACTGACGTAGATTTCCTGGAAAGATATGCAGTTCACCATCAATTTTTTCCACTTAAGTCCTTTCGGGTTTTTTTCTTTTTGCAAATAGCTATCTAAAAAGCATATGCGTTTTAAAAGTTTTTTTTCAGTATTAGTGTTAGCATCTGTCGGACGTAAAGAACAAAGTCACAAAATAATTTAAGCATAACATGTTTGCTAGAATTTTTTATGACAGAGACTTGTTGTTTCTAATGATTTTTAAAACCAGTTTTCATTTAAATTAAACAAATGGCATTTCTATGGCTTAAAACACGTTATGTAAATCATATACATTTTTTAAATGGATCCAATGTTCTGCAAGCTGAAATATCATTAGGGTATTACTTTCAAATATAGCTATGTGCAGTTGTATAATATATTTAGCAATAGTGTTCCTAAATAAACCAGGATAAACGAAATCGTTAGAACAGACGATACGTGAATACAGAAAAGAAAACGCAATATAATTCTGAGAGAATGATACGCCCTTTATTTTATACAAATCAATCTATTTAAATAAATAGATTGATTTGATACTGGAAAATATAATTTATCAATATTTTGCGATAGTAATATATACAAACCGTTTAAATTTAATTTGGTGTTTGTTCCCATTATGTAACTATCACATTCCTTTATTCTTGATATCGTATGTATAGTAATATTAGAGATCAATAATTCAATTATTTCAATTAATTCACAGTCCATTTTACATAAAAATATTGTAATCAATTAGATCGAGAAACGCCTGTATCAGAACCAACATATAATAAAAAATTATGGTTGTTTTTGGTAATCTGATTTGCCACTGTTATAACAAGTTCCACAACCTTGCCATGTTCTATAATATTTGAATAGAATATTGAAACCACACCCAATTCAACAAAATTTCATAATAAAAATAAAACTTCACAATTCAAATATCTTTCAATAATTTTCCAATTTTTTATTTCCAAGAGAAACAATGATCATATAAAAACTATATACACAGTCTTAATGTGTGTTTTTTCGGTACTGTTTATAAATGGTTCTATTGGCTCCTAACGTTGATATCAAAATAAATTAGAAAGGGGTGCTTGTCGTTCAGAAACACCTGTCATCACTGGTTTCAAAGGATTAATTTTCCTGTTATGAATTTGATTTAGAAAAGGACCGGTCTGTTGTGTATGGTTATGAAAATACTTCATGACACAAAGCCATAAATAATGAGAAAGAGCTTCTCCAGATTTTAGTCGGTCATATTGCACGCGTTTTTTTGGGGTGGGTGAAGTTGCGGAGTTTGAGGTTGGATTTTGTATTCGACGTATGTTTGCAGATTTTGTTTTACGTGTGTTTGTATTGCTTATTCCAGGCGACAAGATCTTAATTTAATCAACTGAATATTGTATCCACGTGCTTCTAGAACATAACGCGCTACTATATCATCACAACAAACGCTAATTTGATACACTGTTAAAATAAATAACCTTACATTACTTGAATGCTTAATGGGAAGCATAAATCTATCATTCAAATAATAAAGATCGTCAAGATGACACACATTCCATTCTAGCCCATCATGTAGATGTATTTGTTGGGCTGAAATGTAAATGCAGTTGAACTTTGTTTAAGCATGGTCATTACTATTTCAGTCTTATGTTAAACCAAAACAATAACAATTGATAGATATGTAATTTAAAAAAAACGATATATCTTTTTTTGTTTTAAATTTGCTATAATTCGATGCAAATAACAAAGATAATATAATTATGAGATAGATAAGTATGATCTCTTTGTGTCCAGGATTGTCCTGTATATATTTGACGCCCCATAGTTTAATGTCCATTGCACTCAATTTTGATTACATATGTGGCGGGTGTGGTTAGCTAAACGGGTGGTTCTTACCGTTCCGGCGCACCCGTCCTCACTAACCTGGTGGAAAGCCACGTGTTCAACCTGATTTGTTAGTTTTAAAGTCTTTACTTTGCATCTGGTTTGTGATTCGGACATTGATTAGTACGTTTGTTTTTGACTGTAAAATTTAAAACATATGAAATTGTTTAATGATTCACAAATGTCGTACACGACTCTGAAAACTAAATTATATTAACTAAGCTAAATACTTCATGAACACCCGACCTCACTTCCATCGTGGAAGTACACACATTCAACTTGATTTGGCAGTTTCCCCTTTGCCGTTGGATTGTAATTTGGACATGGATTGGATTGTTTGTTTTTCGTTCTCAACTTACTGTTTATATAATCGGATTTCTACAATCTTCTCACAGAATTTGTTTTAATCGCCCCTAAGTATTAATAATTACGGACAAATCTGACGTACATTTCCTGGGAAGATTTGCGTTTTACCTTCAAGAATCTTCTTGAAACATATTTGCTAATAGCTTTCTAAAAGCTTTTGTCAGTATTGATGTGTGCTTTTACTCATTTTTCTGTTTATCAGAATTTAAAGATAAACATCGAAAAATACTTTGAGCATTAGAGAGCTGTTGGAATCCTCTTAATATCAGAGCTTTGTTGTCTCTCATAAGTTTTAAACCTGTTTTCTTCCAATTAATCAAATGGCAGTTCCTGAAGAATTTCTGAACTCGTTTAAAATAAATAAAAAATATGACGCGTTGAATTGTTTTTCTTAAATATAAGGTAGTCATATTGGCTCTATCTTCAGCATGGAAAACACGGAAAAAAGCAAAATCTTTGTTGAAACATAGTAATTTTTTTTTTTAAAAACTTCTTATCACATTTCTTTCGATGGCGTTAATCAGAGAAAACAGTTTACGTATTTGACGATCTTGCTTATTAATTAATCGGTTTTACTTTTTTGCTGCATCAATAGTTACTAGTATGACATGATGTTTAAAAAATAGAAAAATACATTCTTTAATACAATGGGAAAATCTTGGTATTAATAACAGTTTAGCACTTTTCTGTCATCCTTAATCTCACGCCATCATAAAATATCTTTGATAAAAGCATTGTCATGTTAGAATTGAAAGAAAATATGGCTATTTATTTCATAAAACATTATAGCTGGTATGATTTTTTAGTTTTATTTTTCAGAAACGAAGTGCTCTTTATCCATATTTTAATTTTGTTTCATAATGACCATTTTTTCGGGGAGAAATCGATAAAGGGGAAACGATAATAATAAAAAGCAACACTTTAAGTGGTAGTTTGATATGTATATTATGATGAATCTATGTCACATGGTTAAACCTTTAAAACGTCTTTTCGATGTGTTGCAAAACATTCATGCATGGAATACATTTTGTATTTATGTCATTATTTATACACAAAACATTCGCGTTAATTATTTTAATCATTCAATGTACGAAATAAATACGGTTATGTAAATAAAGGAATATAAGACTTGTTACTATATCACGATATTTATACATATAAACCGTTTATATTTACTTTGATGTTTGTTCCGGTTTTGTCACTATTAGATTCCGATGTGATTATAGATGCTATGGGCTATAAATTCACCCAGAGAATCAATGATAAATATAGTGTTGTTTATTATATTTACAAATATTATAAGAAAATTGTTATGTTGACCAGAACTAAACACATAATAAGATTTCAAAAACGTGCTTTGAAGATAGCAAATGATCTTATCTGCCACTATTAAGAAATATGTTATAATTAAAAGTGAATCATGTTATGGGCAATCATTAAAAAACCATAAAAACGCTCTGTTGTCATGTCGACTGAACAATTGGTCATAACGAAAGTAATTATTCACTAATTTAAATATTCTAGAATGTTTTTCCATGACATTGGTAGTATAATACATGGACTTTCTTGATGTATTGTATTTTTGCAATGCTCCAGGTCATACATCGTAGATAAGATAGAAGATTCTGGAATATGATAAATCAAATCCATACATAATAAGAGAACAATCTCAAGAATTTAGCTATTCAGTCACCTTGAAATCGTCAATAAAACTAATTAGCGTTTCATAACAGGTCTCTATCTAATAGCTGAATTGAGCAATGTTGATCAACAATTATCACCACGCCGGTTGCTCTTGAATTATAGGAATCTCATGTTTAGCTAGCTACATCCTGTACGTGTTTAATCAACATCGAGAATGAAAGGAACATGGATCTTTAGCATTTTTTTCTAATTTAAATATGTTTCCGGAAGAATTAGAGAATAAGTATTCTATCAGACAATATTTTCCGTCCATTTCTATACTTACTCCTTCTCGGAATAGAATAGATATTTGACCAAGAGTGACAAGACAAGGCTTTAAAAGTCTGGAATCATTTTGTTAACACGAGTGTCGGAAAATCGATCTCGCAAAAACGGTGATGTAAGCGATTCATTTCTCACTGCAACTTTCTCAAAGTGAAAACATGACCATTTACTATTTCACTTTACGTCAAAAAAGGACGTACTCCGTCATAAAACGCCATGACGCCATTCCCTTCACTTTCACGTCAGTATGTTTTTCTAAGTAAAATGTTGTTATCTTAGAAAAATCACTACTTCTATTAGGCTTTGAGAATGCATCCTGTAGGACCATGAAAAGGGGTTTTACAATCACCAAAATTCCCGAAGAATCAATTTAACTAACGACAGAAAGCATGAAAACGAAGAGAAATCTTGCCTAATGTTGAGAATTCTTGATCTAACTTTGAAACTGACAAAAGCCTTATATGTGTTTACTGTATAATGCTTTTATTTCGTTATGGTTTTAGTTTTGCTATATTCGCGGTCAAGTGTATTCCCGCGAAAATTAAACCACCGTGAATAGACACTGGTATTACCAGCACATTAATCTTGCTAGAGTCGTTTTCCTTGAATCAGATAAGACGCGAAAATTTGACACCGTGAAAATAAAGCAATATACAGTATTTTTATTAATATGGCCTGGCACTTATAGTGGTAGAATCGGTTCAAAAAGATAATGAACTTAATTTATCTCCTTGTGTCCAGTTCCAATATTCCAACCATAACGGCTTAATGACATGCAACATTGATACATGTATCAAATATATTTATACCGCTCTTGGAATAACCTTCTAGAGAAACGAAAGTAGATTTAGCAAATATTCAGAAAAAAATTAAGAGCAATGTAAATCATTTAAAAGTTGATCACGGACAATTAAAAATAAAATAAATCCATGAAAAACTATGAGAAGGTCGAGAAATTTGCAGAGGAATGTACTCGATTAAAGCATTGTTTGACAAAACCAAAGCTAGAATAAGTGCATATTGTGCATTTCACAATGTACTGAAATGATAATTCAAAACAAATCTGTCAAAAATTTTAAATACATTCAGTTGTTGGTTAAAAAAGGAAGTAGAACCGAAAAATAGAAAAAAGATTGGATTGGCTTCTGCTAATTCGTTCTTACATGACCTACACATGTACTTATAGCTGTTGATTTATTTCAGCGAGAAATCAATTTACATCAGTTTCAAAACTGAATTTATTCAATAGATTGAAATGTTATTCTTAATAATTCATGATTTTTTTAAACGTGGGAATAAAACCTTCACATGTGGCAGTAAGTTATTAGGTCAATATTTATATTGAAGTATATGTATATATGTATGTATCTGGGTTAATTGTTAAGACCTGATTGTGAAATATTAACAGATCGATTATCGAAATTGTTTGACAAGGTTAGCTTTAACTTATTGGATGTGAAGGCGTAAATAGACATCTCTCTGTCTCTCTATCTATCTCTCTCTCTCTCTCTCTCTCTCTCTCTCTCTGATGCATACATTATTACAAAATTTTACTTGAACAGCATTTATAGCCAGAATACATGTAGGATATGATCTTTCCATGTGAGGCACAGTGCTGAGGACAACTTGGCTTTCTAATATTCAATAAATAGAGGTTTTTTTCTATCTTTCTTGCAATATTTCAAATCAACCACTTCTCCCTTTCTTAAAATCCTCGGTCATGATGCCCCCTTATAAAATGGATAGATTATTTCATATTTTTAAAAATAAAACTGGATAACATTTTGTGAGATGTAATTCCAAGTAGACACAAAACGGAATATATTTGCATATATTATTAAATAATAGATTTAAAGTACTTTGATGATATATTTTTTGCAAGTGTTGAATGATTGATGGTTGTCAATTATCATAATTGATTTTTATAATTTCATTGGGAAAGTAAAGAAAAAAAAAAATCGACCATAGATATTCTGTGTGAGCTATGTTCTTGGTAATGCTGTCTTTCATTTGCTTAAAATATTAATTTTTCTGTCCCAGTTGAAAATGTAGCTAAGGACTGATGATGTAAGATTATCGCAAAGGGATGAATATTAAATGCAAATAACTCTTTTTAAACTCTTAAAACTTTCAAATTAGATTGATCTATCGCATGTAACATATTCAACTAATTAAGACCTACATTTAGAAAAACTTTTAAAAACGTCATTAAAGACTTTTTCCAACTACATTTTTATTATGTGGCAATAAATAGGATAATACCTAGACACGTGAATGACAATATACATGTAAAGGTAGAATCTATTTAGTACGTTTTGTTTTTCCTCTAAACATTTTACATTTAATCTACACATATCCATCGATATGATACTGTGGCACATTCTGTTCTGCTTATTTTCTAACTTTGCTGCTAATTAAAATCTTAAATTTCTAAAAAACTAAGGTATACATTCTCTTGTAATGTATTTACTAAGCTAAATTTGGTAAAATAGATTTTAGTCTTTTCAACATCTTGAAGAAATTTTGGCTTTACAATTTTGGTCCAAGAACCACTGATGTGGATTGTATACCGAAGTGCTGCAAATTGAAACTGGTATAATATGAAATCAGGACAATTTATTTCTCTTTTATAAAGACGGTATACGGTAAAAACATCTTCTTTTAATTAAATAATTTTAAGAGTTTGATTGCTTTACAGTTTTAAATTTTTGTTTTTTGTAAAAATCGAGTATTTAGTCCTGTCAGTGTATTAATTAGGTAGTTCCATTTTTTACTTGTCTTAATTTTTGTCTCAATTAGTTGTTGTGTGTCCATGACTTCAATGCCTATTGCCAAGCACACGCTTTTAAATTATAAATAATCTTTTTCTATAATAATAATTATTAGCCATATCCTACTAAGATGTGTACATATACATGAATCAATTTATGTGTTAAAAGAGAGACAATATCATACCCTATGATAAATACGTGTAGCTGAAAGCGTTTCTGTGGGACAATATTAAAACGTTTTACTTCGCAATATCAAGAATGCGAAATGTAAACATCGAAAAGTCAAGAACAACGTTTTTTGTACGGTGAAACGTAAATGTATGCTATTCTTTATCTAGTGGAAATTACACGTTATTTGGTTGGTTGGTTGGTTGAATGCTGTTTAACGTCACATCAGCAATTTTTCAGCTATTCGCGACGAGAACTATTTAATTAATCTCTATGGATTAATCTATGAACAATTTTTGTGTATGCATGTGAAGTGCGAGTGTGTTGTATGGTCTGCCTTGTACTAGCGCGCACTCAGGGCGACTTTACCGTGCTAGCTCACAGAGTCAGTACGCCGCAGACAAGCGTACCACTCCCCCATCCATTATACTGATACCAGGTGAATCAGTAAAGGCCAACGGTAAGGAAAATTCACTTTCCCACATGTGGTCCGAGTGGGACTCGAACTCACAGCGGTGAGAGACCCTGGATTTGAAAACTGACGTCTTATCCATTAGGCCACCGCGCCCTCAACACGTTATTTGGTATCACGTTGTCATCTGTGATAATAATACATTGTATATTATACACTATAGACTGTACCAGATCTGATTGCAAAGTATTTATAGTCCGATCACATTTTCAGTGATGAAAAAACATGTTTTGAATGGGTGGTGTGATTCAAACTTAGATATCTCACTTAATGTAACTTTAATAGACTTGAAATTTCACATGTGTTATTAGAACATATTTTTTCATATTTTGAATATTTTTTTTTAAATATTCTTAGCTTTTTATTTTTTTATATTTTAAATTATATGAATAAATTTTAATAAACTTTTTTGATAAAAGTTTGTTGAGAAATTAATACTTGTTCGTTTGCAGTCTTGTTTTAAAGATAATTATTTAAAAATACTATTTTTCTATCTGCATGGTTATTTAATATTCACTGTAGTTTTTAAGTTTTTGGGAGTCAAAATTTAGCAATTATTTGAAAGGTAGCTGTTGTCCCTCTGATATTTTGATATGGCATATTCGACAGTTTCATTCATGTAAGTCATTCATAATTGGGTTCTGATTGGCTAATACGTATTCACGCGATACGGGTTTATACAGGTGTTTCTATTCCTAACTAGTATACGTCACGGACTAACCCATTGCACTTGATTATGAATGGACAACAGGTAAAACAGCACAAACATCAAAATAATGAATAATATTTGTTTATAACCCATGTTTGGTCTAGAACGACACGATTTTTTAATTTGATGTTTTAAAACTACAAAACCTTCAAGCTCAGTTAACAAATCCGCGAGTTTTGTCTAAAAAGATGTAGTTTTTGGCGATAATGTATTTTACTACGTGATACGCATCGTCTGAATTCAGATGCGTGTCTGATGAAAACTGGTTTTATATGATTTTTAGACTTAATATATGAAATTTAATCAAATTATTTAAACACATGTTATAAAAATAACAGATCTACATATAACGTTGATAAAATTTGAGGTAAGTAATCCACGATCTTTTTTAAACCACATCGGTTTTCATCACTGAATAAGTGATCGGACTATAATAAGCACTAAATAAATCGCACGAACAGTGTGTAATCGTGTATAAACATTCACGCCTTCTCACGCTTTATTTATTACAACCGCTCTTATAATAAAATAGACTTGTTGTAAACACTAGTACTGTCATCAGATTTATAACGGGTTTACATAAAATATCAATTAACAATGTTGTAATGTTCGTTTTGATTAACTATATTATCATTAGAATACCCTGGCAATATGCATCATAATTTATTGGTTATTATTTATTTGTTACACATTCGGTAATTGTATTGATGAAAATGTTGGCTTATCAGAAATGATACTTCCATTTTAATTCCAATTTAATTCCATTCACGTGATTTAAAAGGCGCAGTTCACCAATTATACGCATGTCTATTCACAGCCATCTGTAAATAACCGTGTCAGTGATCGCATACATATTTTAATCCATTGGTTTTCTGTTGTTCAAGCCGTTTGTAATATGGTGGTGATTATGAAACATTTAAGACCTGTAAACATTATTTTATCGTTTATAATACCGCTTATTATTTAAGTCATACTAGGCTACTAGGTACGTATAGTTACTTCTAGTGAAAGGCATTTTGTGCCACATTTATGAGCCGATCATGGCTAACTCCAATCAAACTAGAGATGATGAGGAGTTAGATCCATATTTTCTGTCGCACATTTTTCATAAACATTTTAATTCTGGTTCAATTGATATTTTTAATATTATTAGCTCGAAATAGAGATATAAGGACAATGTTTGGCTCAAAAAAGCTAAAAAAAAACTGTGTTTAAATAGTTTGCTGTGAGATCTTAGCAGATTTAGATATTTTGTTCTTGCTTATCTAAACCCTTTAAAAACGTTACCTTCCTACAAAAAGTTTTGGATTGATTCGTTTTATAACTATGCTCAGCTTGCTAGAAGATTGACAATCGTTTGAATTGGAAAAGTGTATTCGATGTTGGTAATATATGTAACTTTAAACTAAATAAGTTCCCCTGAATGAACTTTGGTCTGTTTATAAAGACAACAAACAAAAGCAAAAGAAGTCATGAACATCTTCCTTTTGGTATGCATTGTTTATAAAGGAACACGTCCTTAATGATGTAAAAATGTTCTTTTATAATCCGTAGTCTGTCTAATGAATGTATAGAAAAAGGAAATCGTGAAAAAGTTACTGTTAAATTTCCCGAGTACGATAATGACCAAATGGCCAGATTTTACTTTTTCTGAAATTGAAATACAACAGAAACAATTCTACTCAAATTAAATGTTTTATGTCCAATGCTTTTAAATTGAGATTTGGCTTTTACAGCACATTTTAGAGCGAGTCAAAGGTTGACAATGCTTTTTAACTTTCTGCAATATATATTTAAGACAAAAATTAAAAAAAAAAAAAAAAAAAAATACTAAAAGTTACTGCGCATCACTTACCTTTAATTTAATGCGTGGGAAAAGGATATTATGAAAATGTTGCCGATAATTGACTTATTTGCCAGATTTAGATTTTTACGATTTTACTGAAATTTAAGACAAAAATAAAACAAAAGAAAAAATATTAGCAGTTACCGCGTGTCACTCACCTTTAATTTTGATTCTTCCACTCAATTCTATTGTTAAATATCCTTGTAAGGCACTACCAGAGTAGCATACTCCTCCATTATTGTTGAAACAAATCTCAAAATGTGACAGTTTCCCCATATTGTCTGAGTATCGCTACCTTTCTAAACGATTACCTACCACTACCAAAACCAAACGACTACAGAAGACGCAGCTTTTGGTAAATAATACAATCACATGATAGAGATGTCAATTATGATATATAACGCATGCATTATACGAATAAACATTTAGTTAACATCTTTATAGCTAGTATTGAAAAAATATGTCAATTCGTTACAAATGATGTTAACTAATTCAGTCGTTTTATGTATAAAAATCCATACGTTTTATTAATGGTAATGCATCTGGAAATAAATGCGTTCGAATGCTATCCAATACGATATGTCATCTACTTATATAGGTTTGTGACAAGTTATCCCGCTGATTTCCTGGTTTATACTAAATCATTATCGATGTTTGCATTAAATTGAAATGACGGTTGCATCACCTCTCCAAAAACACAATACTGAATTCCTAATGTAAGTTTTCGTACTATATGAAATAACGTTTATATCACATTTTGTAAAACAAAATGACCAGATACGGTATGTTATCTAGAATTTCGTGACAACTTATCACACCGATTTCCTGGTAATAATAAATCTCTATCGATGTTTGCATTATATGAATAACGGTTGTATTACCTCTTCATAGAATACTTAACACTGAATCCCTAATATAGGCTTTTGTATCATATGAAATCAGTTACATCACCTTTCCATCAAACAAAAGAGTCTAGATACTTTATGTCATCTAAAGGCTTGTGACAAGGTATCCCAATGATTCCCTGGATGTACTGAATCTCTATCGATGTTTGAATTATATGAAATAACGGTTGCATTGCCTCTTCATAGAATACTAAATACTAACTTACTAATATCGGTTTTGTATTATAACAAAATAAGCTATATCACCTTTCCGTAGAACAAAAGTGTTGGTTGGTGACAAGTTGTCCGGCTGCTTTCCTGGATATTCGAAATTCCTATCAATGTTTGAAATATAACGAAATAACGATTGTCTCACTTTTCCAAAGAATACTTAATACAGAATTCCTATGGATGTAATGTGAAATAAGTTATATCATCCGTTCATAGAACTAAAATGTCTAATATTGCAATTATAACAAATTATTATCAGAAAATTGTAAAATAAGTTATATCACCTGTCCATAGAACATAATGACTAGTTTCTAATTATTCGGAACAAATTATAACAAATAATTATTGATCAACTGGAGTTATATTAATATCCAATAATCGTATCTGGTCACCAAGGAAATGTCAACTTTATGAATGTTTAATAAGCACTACAGTACAGACACGGACAAAGGTAAAGACCATCACATATCAACATTACTTAATCGTATGAAGCATGAATTGCAATAGATTTCTTCGCTTAATTAGTAACGGAACTATGTTTTAAAAGCATGGGACATGCATGGTACTTTATTTAAATCAAATGTCTTCATGTTATCTGTAACTTTGGTCAAACATATATCTTACCATGATGTCAAATATGAAGGTAAATGTGTGTGAAGCCGATATATCTAAACTGCTGTGTATTATACGATGCATCCTTTGATAGATACAGTGTAAACAAATCATTTGTAATTATAAATATTTATTATAGATACATTTAAACTGGCGCGTTATATCGTATAATGTATTTTATCGGATTCATCTCCAACTAAAGATTTATAGTAGTTTCAATTAGAAATGTATACAATCATATTTCATTGTTGTGGAATGCGCATGTTGTTTTATAGGATACATTTGCAATGGATGTTTTCTAATGGTATATATTTATTAGAGATACAAACAGATTTATACGAGAGAACTCCGTCAAAAAATGTGCAATGTCGTCATTTAGAAATAAACTTCGTAATGAAGCGTAGCATTCCAAACGTGCTATACTTTTCAAATTAATTGTTTAATTCCGTTTGGTTCAAACTAAAATGAATATATACTGAAGTTGAAATATAGTTTTGGTTTGAAACAAAGAATGTTAATTATCTTTCCTTTTATTTTTATAACCAGAACTTTCCAGAGTAGCAGAGCGGAACTTACATCTAGGTGGTGATATACGGTGCTGAGAACAGCTTGGCTGTCGATGCCCTTGTTTCATTGGACTTTTTGTCGCCATCGATGTTTTTGGTCTTATTCTTCCTTGACATTTGTTGGTCACCAAGAAAGTCACCAAGGAAATGTCAACTTTATGAATGTTTAATAAGCACTACAGTACAAACATGGACAAAGGCCAAGTCCAACACAAATCAATATTACTTAATTAGAAAACAGATTTCAAAAGTATAATGGAAACATACATTGTACTCCATTAAAATTAGATTTCTTCACGTTAAATATAACTCTGTAAATGTGTGTGTGTGTGTGTGTGTGTGTGTGTGTGTGTGTGTGTGTGTGTGTTTAAACTGCCAGGCGTTAAAATAAGATATATCATTCCATATGATAAAATTGAAACAAATGACTTGTAAAAGTATCCCCATGTATATTTCAACTGATGCATGATTTATTATGTATCCTTTAATACATTAGAAAATTGTTTCGTAAATGTACTTCCCAAGTATATTTTTAGAGACGCGGATTAATTTGGATGTATTTTTCAATAATGTACTGTTTAAACAAATGACTTATAAATGAATCCGCATATACTGTTTAACTGATGCGTTATACTGTGTTCATTTATAAGATATAGTGAAATTAATGTCAAATTGATTTGTTAATGCATTTCCAAATATATTCTCACATATGCGTATTATATGATGTATCTTTTAGCAAGATACAGTTTCAGTAAATGATTTGATGGTAATTTTAATATCGTAATTTTTATAAGGATCTGAACGTAGTAATTATGATATTTTAAGGTGGGTCTCGAACAAAACATCAATATCTATGTCAATTAGAAATGTCCATTTATTTCTAAATACTTTGTATAATGCACGTGTTAAGATCAATATCAATGTGTATTAAAAATGTTCATATATTTCTATATACATGTACATGACATGTGTATATTTACACTTCCTGTACTACACGTGTTGTTTCATGGGATATATCTCCAACAAATGATTTCTGATTATAACAAATACATGTAAATATTTTGAACAAGAGGCGCTTACCTTTTCGGAACAGCCTGGTGGAAGTTCTACTATTTACCCTATTTGTCAGGTCCAACCTTTTTACTTTGCTTTGCGATTGTGATTTGGACATTGATTAGTGTTTCTTTTTGATTGTATTGATTTACAATAATTGATCATAACATACAAATGAAACGAAACATGTTTTAATTCAACATTATTATGAAACAAATTATAAAACATAACTAAACTGCACGTGATTTATGAAACTCGACACACTTGAGCATCTTTTATTATTAACAAAGCTGATTATTCTGTCTAAACATAGTTTATATGTATCCCCTCTGACTTTTGTTAAACTTATAATTATATTAACCAAACCCAACAAATGGTTTGTCATGCTGTGATCACAAACATACCGGTCCATGTCAAAAGCATGATTTAGAAATAAGCTTCCAAATTGATTTAAACTGAAGATTACCATGCCAAATGAAACCAAAACTGTTGGCGTTTTACATAGTTTTTTCCAATTAATTTGTTAAGTCTGGTTCAATTTCAATTAAAGTAAATGAAGCGTTGCATGCCAAACGGAACCAAAACCATACACTGTTGCGTTGTATCAAATTTTCCAATTAATTATTACATATCTGTTCGATTTAAACTGCAATATATATACTGAAGTGTGAAATATTGTTTTGATTTGAAACAGCGAATGTTAATTATTTTTTCACGATTAAAATGCAATCGTGATATGTATTCTTGTAAACACAACTCACTGATTTTCAACGCCTTCGACAAGTAAAAGTGTCCGTTTTGATACATGCAAGTACAAATGTACACGTATATATAGAGGTATAATTTAAAAAAGTACAAATCAACCCCGCTTTCTAAAATTTTAATGATTTATTATTATAAGGATTTTAACATTTCTCCACACCTTCATGTCGAATTTTAGATAAAATAACGCAAAAAATATACCAAAAGAGAACGTTCCATATATTCCCGATCGCACAATTCTATAACTATATTACGGAAAGAAAAAATACCAAATCACGATTTTACATTATCCCGATAATTGATTTTACCAATATTCTCTAGAATACTTAATTGTTTGTCGAGCATGTTTTGTATTGGTAAACAAATTTCCATGGCTTAATGCTAAAAACTGTTATTCCCGGAAGCAGTGAGATTACATCGTTAAATTAATTGACATACTCGTAAAACCAGCAAATCAAAATTACTAACTACAGTACAGACCAGTCGAAAGTTTAACACTAACGAATTATATTCAGTGCCAAATCGACATCTCATATTGGACCCTTGATATTGATATTGACAGGTATTTTCGCCGGAAGCTGCTATCCTATCCATGTCTGCATCACTGGGCAACTGAGCTTCGGCTACGCCACGTTTCGTCAGCACATGTATTAAATTTTCGACAGGTCTGTGCTGTAGATTGGTTCAACTCTAGAGTTCTGTTATAAACATGGTCAATAGATCAATAAATGATTTCTGTCAGTATATGATAATAATAATCAGTATTTGCATTTACATCCACCTGAACCAAGCCTAATACAAAATAATAAAGGAGTGATTATTTGCACGTATTTAAAATACGTTCAATAACCATACCCCCTATGTTAAGTCATTTGGACTGGATTCGAAAACAATAGGCACTTATAACGGAACAGAAAAATAACGCACGTGAATGACAAATAGTTGGGGGATGGGGTCTGGTCATTTTCAACTGATTTTCAAAAATATAGCCAGAAAATCTGGAATGAAACACGAATATGATATTGTGATTTTATGCGGATGTATCTATAGGCATGGCCAATATAATCTGTTGATCGACCTGTTCCCACAACAAAGCCCTCGAGGCAGCTTGTTTTTCATTCATGTCCATAATAATAAACAGCCATTCATACCATGTTCAATCGTAACACAATTGAAAGAAGTTAAAAAGGCGTCAGTCATCGTGTATTTCAGATTAACTAACAATTGATGACGTGCATAATTGATAGGCTATGCGTTTTTGTGCTGCAAGCGTTATTACATGCGAATTCGTGTGTTCCGAGTTGCTTTTCAAAGTTCCCCAGCCCGGCAATAAAAAGTCGCCGCGTGACGTCATATATTGGCTGTTCCGGCAACTGACCACGGATGTTGTAAGCAGCTTTCACTGATTACAGTCAGGAATAAAAGAAAAACTAAAATGCAAATATAACAATTCATTGAATTCAAAGTCAAGAAATAAATGGCGTTTATAGTGTTATAACTCCCATTGTCGTACAAAACAAACTAATCATAACGCTGTAGCGTTTGTTATTTAGTTTCCTGCTTACGGCAATGGAAGTCATAGCACTATAAACGCCGTTTCTACTAGATAGTTCTATGAGTGCATAAATATGCATGACATATGTAAGTTGGCGTTTGTTCAATAATGAGCACAATGTTGTATAATTATGTCATTATGCGATTTTCAATTTTTGGTTTGGCTGTTGGTTTGTTTCCTTCAAGAGTTGGTTCAATGTTGCTTTACGTCACATCAGCAATTTTCAGCTATTCGCATTTTTTCTTAATTTCAACAGCGACATCATCACTGATCTCAAGGATTAAACGAATAAGTTCATGATTTTGGTGCGTGAGTTTGCGTATGCATTCCTAACCTAGTGCTTGCTTTCAGCGACCGTTGAGGTTTAAGCGTACGCGTGCAGGTACACACGGCTGTAATGTCACAGATCATGTAGTCCATATACTAGTGCATCACCAGCCAATAATGGCCTACGAAATACCCCCATGTTGACTATTCTTCATTCATTTTTATCTATTTTTGGTTATTTTCTTAAAAAATACAGTTCCTTAGTTACACATATTTCATGTTTTCCATTTGATAGATTGCATAAGTCTTAAATTACTATATGATAGGGCAAAATATATATTAGTTTTCGGTTATAATTAACGTGGCATTTACAATTTTTACCAGTGTTACATTTTTGGTTATTATTTTCAAACAAGATTTCAATGTGAATTGAATACCAGAATATTATTATTACTGTTAGTAGTAGAAGTAGCAGCAGCGGCAGCAGCAGTAGTAGTTGGCCAGTTCGTTTTGTCCAAAATTGGATACATATAATAGGGTACGTTTTGGAAAAGGTACGTTATATGTTTTTCCTGACCGCCAACTTTCAGATTCAACTGTTCAACGATGGCAGATGTGTTGGAATGTACGGGTGTAAATGAAGCAGTAATTTGGGCCATTGAGAAATTAGAACTTTTGTGTAAAAAGATCGGATTGTGCTGTAACGCAAGTCGCCCATGTCCATTTTCAAAGGCAGAATGCGACGCAGTGCCTATCTATTGCAGTGAAGGTGCTGTAGCGGCAGTCGATTTCAAGAACATTTTCGAATCTGGATTTCAACTTATTGCAGATTTGAAACTTCGTAAACGTACATACGATGACTTAGATATTCAGTGTAGAAAGGCGTTTGAGATTTTAAATGACTTCATGAAAAATAAGAGTGAGTATCCCCGACCTTGAATCTTGATGCTGGAAATACAAAAAAAAAATATTAATCACAACTATCTGGTTTGTTCTATACATGAAGGTTAGAACCCTGACTGCGCCTGGCAGAGATTAAAAATAGGTAGTGGCTGTTGAAGTGTTCTTTTATCAAAACACACTACATTTATAAATCTATAAAAGCCACAGGATCTTTCAGAAAAGACCTTAAAATTAATAAAAACCAATGTCCTGTGCCACAGTTTGCTAAAGAACCCAGCTTGCACATTGCCCTAAGTGCACTGCAATTTGAAAATTTCCTGGCTCTTCATCTATAGCCGGTGATGTCCCCATATAAGTGAAGTATTCTTAGACTTGGAGGTACAACCCCATTCAGTAAAACCGTCTACATGGAACACCAGTACTATTTCACTAAATTCTTAAATGAGGGTAAAATCAGGGGGTGGACACTAAAAATTTATTTCAAATGTAAATGACTTTCTTATTCTTTACATTTTTTATGACAGATTTTCATGAAAAAAGCATTCAGGTATTGAAGAATGGTGACAAACTAACAGAAATTGAAGCAACTACTGTTTTAGCTGAACATTTATTGAGTAAATTAGCACCAGGACAATCATATATGGTTGATAAGAACTGTAGGAGTGTTGATAAGCATGATTATTGTCAGTGTGGATGTGGAGCTAAAATAAAATATGGAGACACTGGCATTGGTAAGAATTTATAGGTTGAAAAATAAATGAAATCCAGTGATTTTGGTTTGCCTCAAATTACTACCAAATAAAGGTACCCCATAATGATTATTCTGTTATTTCTTTAATCTGCCCTAAGCACACTTTAAAGGTCAACATTTCTGCCTCTTCACATCTCGATATAAGCAAAATATTCTTGACTGGGACGTAAAACATTGAATTGATTGAAGTTGAGTTATTCGTCATGTTATTAGCAGAATAGTTTAATCTGAATAACATTAAGTGTGTTTATTTGCATCATTGAGTGTCAGGTGCATCATCTATATCTATTTTTACTTTTGTGTGCACTTGTACCACCTACATTCCTACATATGTCAGTTGTTTTAATAAAGCCATCAAGGCGACAAAAGTCATCTGCTACTTTTTTTGGATTTGTATTAAGTCTGTTGCCTGCATGAACTTCCACTAAGTTTACATTTTCTGAATATGTTCAACAGTACATATTCCTCCATACTTGCTGCCTTCTTTGAGAAGGTTGTGTTCTACTTAAAAATTACTGAAAAGGCTGATCAATTTACTTTGTGGCAATATATGTTTTGCATACATTTTACAGGGAGTTATACATGTATGTTTTACATACATTTTACAGGGAGTTATATGTTTTACATACATTTTACAGGTCATGAGGAAGTTTGGCATGGTTTTATAGACATCATGTTTTCTTCACATGAAGTATTAGCTGAAACTTTGTCTTCTTCACATAGAGAGTTAGTACCTGAAATTGGAGTTGTAACAGAACCAGTTGCTAAAAAGTCTAAGCAAGGCAAGTACTTTCTTTATACATTATTAAAAAAGTATCAATCTTTAAATGTGTACATGAACCCAGTAAGACAATACCTAGTATTGCACCCAAATGATTATAATGTACAATATACGGTGCAAACGATCGAAGACCTAAACATTAAAACAAACAGGTAAGTATAAATGATGGTATGACAGCCGATAAAATCTATCACTGATACAAATGTAAGGTTTTGTAAGAGTCATATTAATATACAATAAAACCCAATTCATCATTATTTATTTTGGCGTTAAAAAAGAATTCGGTGATAAATTGAGGGAGGCTGACAAAGGAAAACTTAGAAAAATAGGATTGTGGTAATACAAAATAGTGTGGCAATAAGCAATGTGCCAAAGTTATCTAGGGACATCATAATGAGGTTCTACTGTATGTGGTTTAGGCTTATTTAAAACATCTAGTTTAAGTATGCCTAGCTTAATTGAAATTCCACTTAACTTATCCAAGGTGATGTTTCAATAGTGAAAAAGTCTCGACCAAGACATAAAACTGTATTCAATAAACTGAATCAAGCAATCTTAAATGAAACCTCTCTCCGTAAAATCATTTATATTTTCATTTTCTCAAGTAAGGTACTTAAATACAAATAATAGGTCGGAGGGCCTTTTTGCCAACCTGAATTATTAAACTGTAAAACCTCATTATAATGCCCCCCTCAAAAGGACTGCAGCCCTTGCTAATTCCCAACAACTATTTCTTGTGTGTTTTTCATTACAAGTCTCCCTCAATTTATTACTAAACCTGGTTATAATGTCCAAAATCTGACTGTACAAATTGTGGGTGTGTATCAAAGTTTTATGGTAGTATTGTCCTAGACAGATTTTGGCTCTAGACAAATTTCCCATTATTGACCCCAAGGTATTTTCACAAATAAAAAACATACTTGTAATTACTACATGTATGCCTGAAAAGTTTCAGTGTAGAAAACCACTCAGCAAACATGACCATATATTAAATAATATTTTCTGGGAAAACCACACACTAGGAAAAAACTTGAGTAGAAATTGACTCAGTTGTTTTGTGGTAGAGTCACCACATCTAGATCAGGCATTCATAGGTTAGATGCCCCAACCTGGCCATACATAAGATGCAGCTTCCTCGCCTGGTACTCTGTATCAACTGGTTTATCAAGTGTCAGTATAATGATACTGTGGGAGTAGCATGCTTATTTGCAAAACTGACTCTGAACTAGTGTTTTCAAGTAAGTGCACCCTAGTCCAACACTGACCGTAAAACACACTTGTACATCTTTTTGATACATTAAACCTGTTTGTAGGTACATCCAATGATCAATAAACTCGCTCTTGTTGCAAAAAGCTGAACAATTGATGCTGTGATGTTAAACAACTTTACAATAACAATTTAAAGAGTAGACAATATCTGATTATCATTTCTGTGATAGTAAAGTTAAAACAGTATAAAAAATTTGTTTTTCTTTTTTAGAATCGGAGGACAATGAGACAGACATTGATGAATTAGAAGAATCACCGGGTCAAAAATCAGAAAGAGACAAGACAGAAGAATTAACAAATGACAAAACCCCTGTTGATGTTCAAATTGATATAGATGACAATGTTTACACAGAAGATCAAAGTATTGCCAAAGCTATTATATTTTCATTTTTGCAAAAACAAAAATGTCCAGATTTGAAAAACTTATTGATACCAACAATTGTTATATCAAAAGAAGACTTCAAAATTATAATGTATGATGCTGAAAATGATGTTTTGCTTCGGAGCCAGCCAATTAAATTATTTCAGACTAAAGACTCAACATTATTGTCAACGAGATGCATTGTTATACTTTGGTTGATCTTACACTACCGGATGTTTTGCTCAGGTTTGAAAAAAATTAATCTGAGAAGAGATTTTCAAGATCTGACTAAAGTAAAGGCAGGTTTTAAAAGGAAACTAACACCAGAAAGCACTAATGTTTATGATTCTAAATTGAAATCATGTGTTGGATTATTTCCTAAAGTGCAAAGAAAAGGACATATTGAAGACTTTTGTTCTTTTTTAATTAATAAAAAGTCTGATAAATTTTGGCTGCAAATGGAGTAGCATTTTGAAATTGCTATTATAATTTATGTTTATTTGAAAAAAATAAATTTTCAATGTGAACATATTTTGTCAAATTTTGCAGAATGGTGCTAAGGCGGGATAGTTTAAACAATATGTTATTTGTGTTTCCAGTACAATTTACAAATAAATTATATAAAGAGGATCCCGGAACAAGAGTAAACTCTTATATAAACCGGTTTCCTAGACAATTATAATATTACAATATTTTGCATGTCACAGAAAAAAACATATATATTTTTATAACTAAATAGATGAATTAGTGAACAATTGGATAACTTAATTACTTTAATAAATAAATAATGGGTGGTTTATAAATAAATAAATAAGTAAATAAATAAATAAATAAATAAATAAAGTGTGTAGGTTATAATTTATAAAAGAAAAATGAAAATTTCAGAATACAATAATTTATGACATATACTAGTATGTAAAGTTTCATAATGTAAAAATAATCATTGTTTTAAACGGAAAATCTCTTTGATAAAAGAATGTACTTTTGAACTTTGATGAAAATATCATTGTTTTCGGCAGGGGTCAGATTGTGATTTCCAAATAACAATATGTCAAGATCATAAGAGACGTTTATGGTATGAATAGTAGTATTTCTTATATGAGTGTACAAGTTACAGTGTAAAAGAAAATGTTTTGTAGTTTCAACTTGACCGCATGCGCAATTGGGACTATCAACGAGGTTTTTATTATATAAATGGTGATTTAGTGAACTACAGTTTAACCTAAGTCTGGTGTGATGTATTTGTCCTATGCGACTACCTGTGTAATAAAATTTTGGAATATGTATTTTTTGGTTTAAGAAAGATTTAAAAATGTTAAGCGAACTGTTTCTGACTGAGACTGGGATGTATTCCAATCTCTAATTGTTGAAGGAAGAAATGATTTATAATAATAGTCTGTTCTGCATAATATAGTTTCTAAGTTTTCAGATGAACGGGTGTTATATTGGTGAAATTCTGAACTTGTAGTGGAATCATTTGCGATAGATAAGTAGGGGATTGCCTGTGATACATCTTAAAAAATTGAATTAATCTATGTTTTTTCCTTCTCGTTTCTAGTGTTTCCCACCCCACATCTTGATATAATAATTTAAACTAGTTAATTTGGTTGCCCCAGTTACTATTCTAGCTGCTTCAATATTTGCTCGTTCTAATTTTTTTGTATATTCGTCTGTCAGGTTGTCCCAGATGACGTCTCCGTATTCCATTAGAGGTCTTATGAAGCTAAGATAAAGAGTTTCAAGAGAAAGGCGGTCGAGTTTGAATTTCAATTTTTTCAGTACTGAAAGTCTAGAGTTAACTTTAGATAATAATTCATCAGCATGCAATTTTCAGGTACCGTCGGATGAAAATATCACTCCAAGGTGTTTGTGTGAATCAACTTCTTGAACTAGAGTTTCATTCATATATAAGGCAGGGTGAAAAGGTTTAACAGCTTTTTTGGAAATAATCATAGATTCAGTTTTTTTGGGATTGAAAGAAACAAGCCAGATGTATTTTGGAAAGATCAGAATTTAAGTACTCAGCCGATTCATGTGGATTTTCAACATTGACATAAAGTGAAGTGTCATCAGCAAATAGTCTAATACTGCTTCCAATGTCAGCAACTATATCATTAATGTAAATGAGAAAAAGAATGGGCCCTAGGATGGAACCCTGGGGAACACCAGCAGTGACGGGTAAACAGGAAGAGGAAACATTACCTGAAACAACCCGCTGGTGACGATTACTTAAATAACTATGAAACCAATGCAACAATTTACCCTTAATCCCAATCGACTCCATTTTAAGAAGCAATCCTCTATGCCACACTCGATCAAATGCCTTGCTAATGTCACAGAAAACTAGTCTAACTTCCTTACCGTGGTCAAGTGCTAAGCCTATTTCATTACAAATAGCAAGAAGTTGATTAACAGTGGAATCTCCCTGAGTAAAACCCGATTGAAAACTTGTGATAATCTTGTTTTGGTAGATATAATTAAGCAAATATTTAAGTACGCACCTTTCCATTATTTTACCAAGTACATTAAGAAGAGAGATAGGCCTGTAATTAGATACGGCAGAATGGTCGCCTTTTTTAAAAACTGGTACAATGTTGGCCAATTTCCAAGGGGTTGGAAAAGTGTGGAAATTTAAGAGTTTGTTAAAGAAATAAGATAGTGGCTCACATAGTTCAGAAGCGCATTTTTTAAGAGTCTAGGACTCAATGAATCCGGACCAGAAGCTTTGGAGACATCGAGTAATGACAGAACGTCTTTGACGTCAGAGGAAGTAATGACGAAGTCTTCCATAGTGTGAGGTAGTGGTGTTAAGACTGGTGTGTCGATATTTCTGTCGTTTACAGTAGATTGTTGAGTGAAGTATTCGTTTAAAATGTTAACTTTGCCCGTGTCGTCCGTATATATTTTCCCATTATGTGTCAAAGGAGGAAGTGTGTCGTTTTTATTTTGGTTACCCAAAAATGTTTTGGCAATATGCCACCAACTTTACTTGTCATAGAGCTTGAAGTTAGTTTATCTGCAAGTTTTTTGTAATAGTCAGTCTTAGCGTTCCTAATTGCAGTGACACAACGATTTCTTAATAGTCTGAATTTAGCCCAGTGACCTTGAGAGTTAGACCTTTTGGCTATATTATGGACTCGTTTTCTTTGTCGAATAAGTCGTCTGATGTCGTTTCTCATCCATGGTTTGTCGTTTTGTCGGCGGGATAAGGGCTTTACCATCAGTGTGTACCGTGACAATTTACAAAGCGGATCAGAAACACTTGCACAATACTCATGCACCACAAGAATGTGTGTACATCAACCCTCAAGATAAATAAGAAAAAATGTGTTATGTGAAGTAAACAAGTTTCAACAAAACTATTACTCCATTAATGTGTACACATTTTGAATTTTACATTTCTCTCTCCCTCTCTCTCGCACACACACACACTCCCAGAGAATCTTTTAAACATATTTTTTTATTCCTATTTATAAAACATTTTATTGTTTCATGTTCTCATTGTTGGTTCCTTTTACATTAAATTCAGCAAGTTATCTTGTATTAATTCTCTCAAACTAAGTGGACATAATATAGATTTTGCATTTCCCATTACTCTTTTTAACCATTGCGGTAGCTCAGTTGGTAGAGTGCTCGTTTGATCCCCGACCCGGTCTGACCCAAGCTTTAAAGTGGTAGTGACTATTCTTTTGCTAGGCACTCTGCATTAAGAAACGGAAGTCATGGTTCTTTGGGATTGGAACTTAAAATAAATGGTCCCTTGTCACGGTTGGTGTGGCACCATAAATAACCCTGCTGTATAATGCCATCAGCATAACACACTGGCAAAATGCATATGTCTGCATCTTCGTCTATAGCTTGTGATGTCTCAATATTAGTGAAATATTCTTGACTGGGATGTTAAACGACATTAATTGGCTGATTATTGTTTTTCTTTTACTTCAACTATTTTATGGAGCTTGTGTCACAAAAGGCTTATCCAGTATTTTCAAACTTCATAAGAATATTAAGGAATTGATATTATTGTGCCATTTGCTATTCTTTTGGACCATGTCCTTTTTATGCCAAATTTGGATTCAAATGCTTTTTGTTTTGCCAACTTTTGGCAACATTGTAGTGGCACCCTATCATTACAATTCACATTTGTGTTTTATTCTAGGATTTGTAGTCAGGCTGTGCTTATTTTCCTTTAAAGAAATGGTATTCCCTTTTTATTATCCAAGTCTAAGTAATAGTGGTTTCTGAAAAAGCAAACAATTTGTAGAAATATTTAAAAGTTGTATTACTTTCAGCTGCACCTTTAGAAACAAACTGAGAAAACAGAAGCATCTAAATTATCCATTGTGATCATTGTGACATTCCATGGAAATCATGATTTTAATAGTTGCATTACCATTCCTAGCCACATTATCATTTATGAGTGTGTACTGTAGAAAGTTTGGAATTTAATGATGGTGTTTTACACTCTTGTCAAGATTCTCTCCAGTTCTTAGAAGTACTTTTGGTTCCTTACTTAGAAAGGAACAGTTTGTTTATTTGGTTAGACTGGATATTTTGTAGAAAGTACAATTGACCCATAAAGGTTAAAGCTCAAATGGAACCCCTAGTCCCTTTTTCATTTTTCAACCAAACAGAACCTCCTATATTTAAAGTTCAAATTACTAAGCTTCTGAGGGTGCTCTTTATAAACATGTTTTACTATACACATATATTTTACTGTTGTGGCTGTAGTATATTTTTTGGTAAGAATGTTGTATTTTTATTAAAATGATTGGTCCTAACTTAAGTTCAGAAAGAATCGAACAAAACAGGGGATTGATTTCTTATATCTTTCTTTTGTTAAATTAAAATTTGAAAACTAAACAAACTAATAGAACAACTTTTCGCAAATATTTGACCAATTAATCATTTACTCCCACTTGGTTTTTGGCAATGCAATCATGCAGGTTTGTAGACAAAATAACAATTTTCATCTTTGTTTTAGCTATTGAAATATTTTAAATCGGCACACTGATAAACAATAGAGAACACACATGTCTGCCCCCTTGTTTACATTTCGCCATTTCGCATATACTATACATAATTAATTCTCGTACAAAGAAGGTCATTTATTGTTGTTTAACCATTACTACCATGAAGAATTTAAATTAACCACAAAATAAAATCAATTTCTTTCCGAAAAAATTGTGTTAAATACAAAGCACGATTGTTAACCTTATTAGGTTATCTTTACATTACAACTGCTACAGAGTAATATTTTTCATAACTAGAACAATACTCTTATGAATGAATTTTGAAAAAGGGTTAATGCTCAGTCGGCGTGCTGGCTTCCATGGATTATCGGCCGTGAAATCATTAGTTTTGTGGTGTAATAATTTCCGTTGTTTCGTGAACACCCTGATGCACGGATTTATAAGGGCGAAACCGAGAACGTCCTGTGCTTTTATAGATTACTGAAAATCATTATCATAAATTTTCGTCGTGTCGCAATATCCATTGTTTTCTTGACACTGGCTCACGAACATGTCAACGAATAATCATATATTACAGACTTTACCTTAACATTTATCACAAATAACTAATCCATCACCGTAACAGGAAATGAAAAGTCACGAAATTAGACACCACAAAAATAAATGATTCCACAGTCTCGGGGAATTTTTTTCTCTCAATTTGAATCGTATATTTCAAATTTTCCATATTCGGATAGCAAATAAAATCTGTATGTTTAACGTCCAATGGTCACATGCTCCCTTCATTCTGCTCAACTTATGGTTTTACAGGTGGTGGATGTACCTAGTTGCTTAGTCTTACTTATCAGCCCACTAAAACCCCATTTTACTTTTGACTTGTTGTCCCAACAAGTCAAAATTAAAATGGGGGTTTATTGGGCTGATTAGTCGGACTACTAGTTGCTTACCTATCCAGAGCACTTGACCTCACTTTCCTTGTGGAAGAACGGGTGTTTAACTTAATTTTCCAAATTTTGAAAATGTTTACTTTGCTTTTGCTATTTGATTTGAACATGGAACTGTGTGTTTTGTGTTTGACTCACCAGCGTACCATGTGATAGCCCATAAAACCTGTGTCAAACTATTATTTCTATTTGATATTTTATCGTTTTTCCACAAAAACCCACATTCTTAGAATTTGGGGCGTAGACATTTTTAAGAAGTTCGATAAACTTTAAAAGCTATTGATTATAGGGCACACCGATGAACTCCATTGAAATACAAGAATTGTCACGGCAATAATTATAGCCACCAAGAACACACTGCAACACAACGTAATGTTAAAACCCAAACTACTTTTAAAGAAACATTATATCTACAGTATTTGTACTGTTTCTCCTGTAGTTTTCCCGTGACATGAAAAAATAAGTATTTGACCATTTGAAAAACAAAATGGGACAATATATGAATCCCGAACTTTTGACCTTGTCCAGAATTTTAAATTTTTCAAGAAAAAATAGGAAATTTTGCATTAAATGACTTTTTCACACTACTCACAAACCGAACCATTCATCACAACCTCTCGTCAAACGACAGATAACTAGTTTTAACGCAAATAATATTCCAATTACAGAATTTTGGTCGACAGAAACATTGATGGTCAACGTTATACAATGTTCAGTATAACAATATCACTTACACTTTTCCATTTATTTGCTTCAATAACATTCCTATCGAGTTACCAATAATTGGAATTCTAATATCAGAAATGGAAACAGAATAATGCGATTTTATGATCTCCGGATATTAGTTTTCCGATACAAAATAAATGCATTCAATTGTTGAAGTAATTGAAATATACGAATACAGTATACCGACGTGCTATAAACGTTTTATGTGATTTCATTGCAATAAAATACAAAATAAAAATATATCACCATAGACATAGCTGAATGTTATGTGCTTTAAATGGAAAAAGCAGTAATTTGTACTTCGTAGCCTAGTATCTGAAAGACAACAAAGAACACGGGACAAAGCAATTAGAATTATAATCGAGTACACGTATTTGATTAGACCAGTGTTAATTGATTCACTAACTTCGGAAGGGAACGGGACCTACTGGCAAAATTGTTAAAAAATGAAATGTAAGTTTGCTCGCTTTTGAGTGACCGATATATTCATAACTAGTGATCAAAAAAACAGCCGAGAAAGAGATAACAACTATAGAAAAAGTGACGAGAGATGATGTACCGTATGATTATCAATTCGATATCTGAGTGGTTAACGTTGGGCAGCTCTGTACTCTCCTTTATATCTGTTATCTTTGCATGAAATGGTTGGATTTCAGCGACACCATATTATTATGGTCGACGCACAGAGATATTTGAATTCCTACGCAATACCTATGTACCCTAACGATTTTTACTCGCCACAGCTAATTGCTGATGTTTTGTTCGAGAAATTCGCTAAATTGAATCATTAAATTAATTATTTAAATAATCTTGTTATGGAACAATAAAAGAATTGGTCATTTTGCACAAGTAACATAATTCGCGTAGCATTGTGACTTATTTGATACAAAAAGTTAATTCAGGTTAAAAGCTGTGAAATACTGATGTAGTTAAAGTCGGTTATTTAAGAAAGTGAAACATCTAAACATAATTTAAACAATGGTTGTTTTATGTGAAAGTAAAACAAATTATCAGTTTTTTATTGGCATCATTAAATACAAAATGAGTGTGTTTAACCAGAATAATTGGTTGCTTATATAAACAACTAAAATGTTTACCGTTATTAATGATAATGAATACATATTTACCTAACTCAAAGATTCAGATGAAGGATATTTGCATTTTAAAATCGAAAAATCATTTTTGACACACTTTAATTTCAAAAACGATGTTTATCAATGTTTACTCATGGTGGTATAAAAGACCATAAGTTCAAGGATATTGGATAAATGCTTAGAATCCATATATTAAGTTTTTCGGATTTCATGTGTTAAGCTGTGATCAAACAATCGGTACACTTTTCAATAACCCGAAAGACGTAAGTTATCAGCAACGTCATTACAAAAAGGCAATTATGTAGATGTTTGTTATGTTAGGGGTTCATGGTCAAGAAATATATCATTTTAAAAAATCAAATGTTCATATCACAATGAATAAAAACAAAGCAAACACTTCGAAAACTGGCAAATTAAGTCAAATTCGTGGACCTCTACCAGGGAAATGAGGCCGAATACTCTGTTAGCATTTCCTGTTTACCTAACTACACCTTCTACGCGCGTAAATAATTATTTACGTACTGAATTGGAGTAAGTTGTTTCATCTCTTATCAGCAATTTTATTTTATCCACCAATTACATAGCATGGCGTCTGTTTGGGTTTTGTTAAATTATCCGGGTAAAAAGCAGAAAAAAATCTAAGGTATACAAAAAACTAATGTGACACAATTTCCCTTGTTAGGAAAATATGATAAACTACAGTCCGTGTGTTATATTACATTCGATACCATAAATAGCCTTTAAGATGTAAAACAACAAGCAAACAGAAACGTATAACAAAAAACAACATGTGAAAGGAACATGTAATCAAAAACAAACTAATCCATTTCCGAATCAAAATCCGGACGCAAAGTAAAATCTTTGGAACTGATAAGTCAGGTTAGACACGTGAACTTCCACCAGGGAAGTGAGGCCGGGTTCTCCGAAAGGGTAAGCACCTCCTGTTTAGCTAGTTACATACTTGTCACGTGTGAAATCAAAATTGTGTGAAAGGAACACGGAACTATGGGACGTCAAATATATCCAGGGCAATCCTGGACACAGAGACATCAAACTTATCAACAATACTGTGATGACGGCCATAAAACTTTTTTAGGGTCTTGATAATATTCTTGATAATATTGATATATATATATACGCAATATTCCGGAGTCAACAATTTATTTGCAAACAGCCTGGTTCGTTGCACAAAGTCCCCGTAGTGGGAACAAGCTCTATCATAGCGTATTAATTTGGAAACAAATAAACCGCAGTAGAAGCAGGTATATTGCTACATAGAAAATGAAAGTTAACAATAGAAAAATTAAGTCACGTTTTTCATAAAGTTTCAAATGTAGCCTTTCGTGGGCGTCATAATGCAGGTTTAAGTCTAAATATGAAGCAGAACTTATGGAATCAGTCTTTTATATCAAGCTCACTAGGATAGATGACATTCACATAGTCTCCAACTTTAGGATTGTTAGGAGACAGGACGTCATCTGTATGATAAGTTAGATAATTTGGCGACAATCTTCTCTCCAAATTTAACAAGGTTCTCATAAATTCTGCTTCATAAGAATAAAGAAACAAATCAGCAAGCAATGGTGCATATAATCTCAATATTCCATACAATAAACCTATTTATTATATGATCTACTTAATAATCCATGTAAAACGGTCATACAATAAAAATCGTATTGAATGAGTGTGACGTCATAAAAGCATAAAAGTCATTCCAGAGTGACGTCACACAATTGATCTAGTTCACAGTTATTTGTTTCATTTGACACCGTTTGTTGTTTCTACTTTAAGCTGATACTTTTGTACTTTTCTTCTAAAAAGAAGATACATTGTATTTAAATTGAAAATGTTTGTTTTGTTTTTGTATCCTGTGGACTTAATATTTCAGCAGGATTACTTTTGGCGCATGTACACAGTTGCGTGAGCATGTGTTTCAGTCAATCAGCTGTTTTCTTATAATAAGAAGACAAGTTTTAAATCTACGAAAAACCCGTTTAAAATGGGATTATATAATAAATAGAATCTTGCATTCGTGTTTATGCAATATTGAATTTATTAAACTCGTTGAATAAGGCTCGTTGCATAAAAAATTATTCAACTCGTTTAATAAATTCAATATTACATAAACACTAATGCAAGATCCTCTATGTAATAAAACCATACTACTACATACTATAATAGCGTTTTCATAAGCTTGGCGAGACATCCCAATGTGCTTGCCCTATGACGTTCATTGTTTCAGACACACTTCATTTAGTTACTTTAATTAAACATGTGAAACGCCCAAACTAGTATAGATAATTTTTATGGATTTGATTATGGCAAAAATATAATGCTGGCTTTTCCACAGAACAAATAAAAACAACAACAGTTTCCCCATTATATTTATAACTCTTTTCATGATATCAAAATAACTAAATGTATCTACAGAAAAATCTGAAATAAGAAGATTTATGTTGTTATGAAACGTGCCAAATGTCAAACCTATCGAAGTCTTACCAAGCATATTTTAGAATTTGGAATAACACAACCCACTGAAAACATCTATTACGTCACTGAAAAAAGTGATGTAATAATTATACATTATATAAACATCAGCAATCCTTCAGTTTACTATCAAATTTTGACTTCCATGTCTTAAAGACTAGTTGTTATTAAAGTTTAAAGCAAGAAAAAAATTAATGTTTACCGTTATTTAACAAGATGTCTTATTTTGGCTGATGACGGGTGTAGCTAGCTAAACAGAAAGTGCCCTGCCTCAGTTCCCTGATGGAAGTTCACGTGTCTAACCTGACTTGTCAGTTCCAAAATTTTTACTTTGCTACTGGATTGTGATTCGGACTTGGATTAGTATGTTTGTTTTTTGTTTGAATCCAAACATTTTTTCCTCAATGAACAACTGATCGAACTATAAAAGATTAGGAAATTCATTAAAAAGGGAGTGTCTATTTAATACTGTTACCATCAGATTAATGTATATTGGATTGCCGAGTTTTTTACCTTTTCAGTTTTTACGTTGTGCGACAAACCGATAACATTATCATGTCACTGTAATATCCTGTACAAAAATGTTAAGTAATCACCTTAGTTTTTTACATTTTAGTACCATATTATCAGAATAATGGAAACATTGATGAGAACTGTTATTCAATGTGTTATATTACGTAACATGATTTACGCCTTTACATTCTAATATATCAACGGCATCTCTATCTGATAACTAATAAATGTGAAATACAATATGGACAATGGGAACGTCGTTAAAGTACGGAAATTATGTTTCCAATACAAAATACATTGTTTTGTTGAGTCGATTTTGATGTTATGATATTAGTTTATCTTAGTGCAATGAAAGGTTGTTTAACAAATGCTTTACGGATATTGAATTTATCGGAGGTGGTGTCATCAAAATTCGAAAAAAATGTGTAAAAAGAATCTATTTCCGAATGATTTGAATCGTTACATACAGTATATAGATTACATATAATTACAGGAGAATGGTAAAATGGAAGTTTTACCTTTGTTTTAAAAATATGACATAAAGTATATATTTTGGATCATATACAACACAGTTATATTCCATTTTATGGAATCTATTCGATGGCCATTGTTTATGTATCGTTGACTGATAAACAGATTGAACAATAACCAGAATCCGCTAACATTATAATTGAAGCATAATTATTCTGAAAATCAGTTAATGGATAAAACAGGTTTACTATTTCAACTTCTTAATTTGGCAACTGATATAAAATTTTAATGTATAAGTGCAAATTTAACGCCACAACCACAACCTAATAATAAGAATAATAATTTCACCATTTAGAACTTTTATCTTAAACATCTTGAAACATCTGATGATTATCCCCTTTCATGTACAGTACTTTCGAACTTCATTGGCCATGAATTATAAATTAATTGATAATTCAAGTATAGATGCTTTCCAGAAATGCAGACAAATATACAACGCGATTTAGTTGTCAAAACGCCGAATTGATTCTTCTCCAATTGTTATTATTTTAAGTTTAAATTAAATATCTTCTTCAGAAATTCAAGAGACATTGGTTTATGAGAATATCTTGACTCGAACGTAAAGCCTCATATGATCAAATGACACTCAATTCCAGAATTTCAAATGTGCGAAACTATCCGACACGAATGGTTGTAAAAAAGTAGAATACTGCGTACTCACTAAAATTACTTTGAACACATTAAGTAGATATGTTAGCAGTTTCACAATCATTCATTTTCTAAGATTTTCTGTTACTTAAATTTTACAAATTATGGACTTATTAATAAACATTTTTAATAAATTTAAATACAGATAATATAAGCTTGAACTGTTTCTTAAATGGTACCTAAAATTACTGATTCTTTTAACAATTGTCAATATTATTAAAATGTCATGCTAAGGAAAATCTTCTTAAGAATGATTGTAAAACTGTGACTTTACTATTGTCATGCTAGCTCTATCTCGTCTCTTGTTTACCTCGTGCATATCTTGCCAGCTCTAAATTACTATTATTCACAAACACAAACAATCTAATCCATGTCCAAATCAAAATCCAGAAACAAAGTATAAAACATTTTCTGTCTCTTAACAATCCTAAATTTGGAGACTATGCAAATGTAATCTATTCTAGTGAGCTTGAAATAAAAGACATGTCTGATTCCTCAAGTTCTGCTTCATATTAAGACTTATACCTGAATTATGACGCACACGAAAGGCTACATTTGAAACTTGATGACAAACGTGATGACTTCAATTTTCTATTGTCAACTTTCCTTTTCTATGCAGCAATATACCTGCTTCTCCTACTTATGGTGTATTTGTTTCCCAATTAATACGCTATGGTAGAGCTTGTTCCCACTACGGGGACTTTGTACAACGAAGTAGGCTGCTTGCAAATAAATTGTTGACTCAGGGATATTGCAAGCTTAGGCTTATCAAGGCCCTCAAAGTTTGATGTTTCTGTGTCCAGGATTGCCCTGGAACTACTGGACGTCAAATATATCCATTGCAATCATGGACACAGAGACATTAAACTTATCAACAATACTGTGATGACTCCCTTTAAACTATTTGAGGGCTTTGATAAGCGTAGGCTTGCAATATCCCTGGGTTAACAATTTATTTGCAAGCAGCCTTCTTTGTTGAACATAGTCCTTGTATAAGTGTAAAACATTTTTGAATGTCTTGTACTGACATCATTAAATAAACTTTTATTTATCTGGACTAATTAGTTACTTAGGTCAATGGCTTCAACAATTACAAACATTGGAAATATATAAAAAAAACTTTTGCCATCTTTGAAAATATTTTGAAGACGTTTGCTTGTGAAAACCAAGAATTATTAACAATATACTTTATTTGAACCTGATTTTAAATATGTTCTACGTATGGCGAAAACAAAAGATCAAAAGTTCAAGGCTAAATGCATAACGAAATAGTACGGATATCTTGAGTTCCAACATGTAATGTCACGAATAGTATACCAAAGTAAAATATAATCATTCTGATGAATAAACTATATTGATAAATTTAGTTGATAGAGTTAAATGTGTTCAGATTACATTTCTCTGAAAAATGCAAAACCCTCAAAGCAAAAATTGCATTTTAGAAATCATATATATTTTTATCAAGTAATTTAATTTAATTGCTCGTCAACTATGAATTATGAGCTAAAACCCTATCTAGCATGTGTCGTTTTATTGTTTTATTGCTTGAAGTTCACGTGTCTAACAAGATTTGTCAGTTTCAAGTTTTTACTTTGCTTCAGAATTGTAATTTGACATTGATTAGTATGTTACATACGAAATTATATTGTGATAATTCAAGTAACAAACCTTCAATCTACGCGATGTATTAACAATTTTCGTTTTAGTCAGTAGCTGCAATTATGTCTTCAAGTAATAGAAATTTTCCGTTCATAAGTAAAGTCGATCGTTAAGGAGATGTAGATTTAATGTGTTAAAACGAAATAATTATTTTGTATGATCAACTTTTCGTACTGATATCATTAAATAAAAAATAAATTCACCATTATATTTATCCAGACTAATAGGTTACTTTGGTAAATAGCTTAAACATTTACCATTATTAGAAAAGGTGAAAAAAGACTTTACTTTTCCCAATGATTTTATATAAAATATTCTGAAGATGTTTGCTTGTAAAAACCAGAAATTATTTATAATAAACTATAAATGAACTGATTCAGATATAGTTTACGCATGACGCATGCATGATGAGATCAAAAGAACAAAAGTTCAAGGATGAAAGCATAACAAAATAGCACGGATATCTTGAGAGATAATATCATGTCACGAACAGGTACAAAATGTTATATAAACATTCTGATGAATAAATAATATTGATAGAGTTAGCGCTTTATAATAGAGTTAGCACTTGTTTTTTTTCAACTTTGTTTCTTGAAAAAATAAAAGACAAATAAAATATTATATTCAATATAAAAATCTTTGTATTTCGAAAAAGCAAAAAATATAATCGTTATTTCTTTTCATTGCTCGTCAATATTGCCTCAACAATGTGTTATGAATGTCAAGGTAATTGAACAATGCGTTGTGTTGCTATTTCTGTGATTACGAAAATATTATTAACGTACTATTTTTGAACGTCATTCAATAGACAATTCCCTTTTATTTGAATATTATCATATAACAATATAAATGCAGGTTTTATGTTGTATAAACACATGTAATTTATTATTTTTTATGTTTCACTTTATATAAAACTTCGTGGAAAAAATGCAAATGTTTGGTAGTTAATAATTAAAGCCTTTCATGAGCTAATTACTTCCAGAATGACTAAATTAAAACTTATCTGTTTTCAAGATGTTTAAGATTCAGGTAAATAACAAAGTAAATAATCGAAAAACGAGTTGACGGATAATGATGCAAACAACATCGGTCAAACCATTCAGTCTGCCAGGATGAAGTTTCAATATGACATAAAGTTACCTACGCCACACTTGACTACACGACCTATAACCCCAGTTTAACACCTTTTTAAAGACCAGTACAAAATAAAGTTGTACTATTACCAATCGTTTCTGAATACCATTATATCACAAACTGTTGAAAACCAAAAAACAAGAATCATTACACAGACGCAGTTTATATTTGACCTACCTCCGGTTGCAAAACGGGATAAGCCTTAAACGGCAACATATAAATGGAGCTAATGAAACGTTTTAAGATGGGGTATAAATTAATTTTATGATAGATGATTCTGCAAAGAATTTAATTTGCATTTACTTGACACTCCTTGCGAGTGTTTACTAAATAACATATGCACTAACACTGTGTTAATTAACAGTGGCATCTATTTGGTTATATGATGATATCATTTGAAAGTCAATCGGTAAGGATAAAAAACAAACATACCGATCCATGTCTAAATCGCAGTCCCAGAGCAAAGTAAAAACTTTGAATCTGGCAAATCAATTTAAACACTTGAACTTCTACTTATTTATTCATCATTTATTTATTTATTTATTACATATAAGTACATTGGCTTCAAGGATACCATCAAAAGAAACCTGAACCAGAGAAACATCAAGCTGAACTCCTGGGCGAAACTGTCGCAGCATAGGAACACATGGAGACAAGCGGTGAAGTAATTTCAGGAAAACAGACATAGTCGCTCCGCGACTGTCAGCAGATGATGATGAAGTACATTGGCCCAAAAGTGTAATTTACATAGGTTCTACGTGATATATTTAACAAAAAGTTCAGGAGGCTCATGGACAGATATATATATATATATCGCAAATTTATGGACCGAGCAGTCAACCCAAAAGACGTATTTGGACCGAAGCGAAAAATATTGCTTTAGGCAGAAATCAAGAAAAGGGTAGATAATTTCAATCGAGAACTTGATCCATTACTGAACAATAAGGTATAATACATCGTTTTATGTAAAGTTAAAAACATTGATTACCTTCTTTTACTGACATCATTAGAAGAAAAAAATGTTTACATCGATATTTACCCAGACTAATTGGTCGCTTAGATAAATAACTCTACATATCAAGCATAAATATTGATAATAATTATTATAAGCTCATACTTGTCCTGGAAGTGAAAACTTGTATTCTAAAGAGGTTTATATTTTAACGATCAGAAATCGTTTTTGTCGGAAATTAATTGAGATCAGGACTTCTTCAAGGACGTATTCCCCGTTGAGATCAAAGAAAAGAGAGTTCGAGAATAAAAGAAGATAGCAAATGAGAGTCGTGATTTATCAAAGTTTAGAAGTTTAAGCATTAATCTTTGAAAACAGTTCTTACAGGGGTGTGTGGATAAGTTTCGATGGTTTGTCGTTGTTTTCCTCGTAAAATTTCACTAATGTTCAACAACCTTCTGAACACAGGAGCAAATAACAATTCGAAATTCAATTTCTACAAATGAAAAATAAATGATTTTGATAGCATAGGATTTATGTGAAAACATTTATTAAACATGGTCTGCTGCAGTTGATTAATGTTAAGATTAAAACGAAACAAACAATATAACTCGCATTTATTTTCCTCATCAAGATTTTCGAGATTGTAATCGATACATTATTTTCAAAACAAGTTTATTGCTAAAATGTTATTCTTTATTGCAAAATAAAAATTACAGCAATTTATACAAGCAATAGAAGCATGATCACAGCCAGAACAATGGTTTCAAAATTATTTTTCAAGCAGTTTATCGCCTTTCTAAGCCTTGATCTAAAACCCGTTTTTCATAATAAACATTTTCTATTGTTTATAAATGTATGCAATTGTTTGTGGTGCGAAACTATTAATGACTTGATGTATTCAGTTGACTGGTTTAATTCTGTTTTTAAATGGACATGTTTAATGATAATCGAACAAATCTTTGTTTTGTAGATATCATGCTGGGTTTTTGAAACCTTAAAGTGAGAACTTCAAAGATAACTAAAATGTTGACAAATAATTCATTCGTTTTATCAAGAACCGTGTAACCCATGTAAAATTTATTTTAGACGAACAACAAAACCATTGAAAGGATAAACATTCGCATTATTTGGTCATATATAATTTAGCAATAAACAAAATACTATACATTGTTGATTAATGCATTTATAAGTTTTTCATACAAGTTACCAAGAACACGAGACAATACACAGTTAATAGCAGAAACAGTCATACTAGGCAAATCATAACAAACAAACATTGAGATGCATATATATAACGGCAATATTGCAAGACAAATGTCAGTCAATCAATTATCAATTCATTCAGTCACAAACCTACCAAGAACACATAATAGTGTCAAGCTAATGGCAGAAATGGCAACACTAGTACTAGTCAAGAAAACAGAAAAACATATTGAGATATAATGTACATAATATAAATTAACCATGAATAATGCTTCTAGCTATAGCTTCATTAAACAATTTCCAAAAGCCCCGAAAACTTAAAGTTAACCGGGTCATCAAATTGATTTTGATAGTTTGAAAGCTTTTGGATAAAAATATTTGTTTCATTTTATTAAGTTTTAGAAATTAAAATTATATGGAAACGATCAAATGAATAAAACTTCGATTATATTAACTCCAGATCAATAGATATGGAGTATTATATTCAAAAACAAAAATTCTAATCCATGTCCGATCCAGAAGCAAAGTATAAAACTTTGGAACTGACAAGTCAAGTTATACACGTAAGCTTCCACGAGGCAAGAGAGACCGGGTGCTCCAGAAGGGTAAGCACCACCTCTCGTTTAGCTAGCTACACCCGCCACGTGTGTAATCAAAATTGTGTGAAAGGAGCATTGTACGCCAAATATATCCAGGGCAATCCTGAACACATAGACATCAAACTTATCAACAATACTAGGCTTGCAATATCCCTGAGTCAACAATTAATTTGCAAGCAGCCTGATTTGGTGTTTAAAGTCTCCGTAGTGGGAACAAGCTCTATCATAGCGTACAATACCTATTGAATACACTCATTATATATTATGACAAACGTGATTACGTCAGGTTTTTCTATTGTCTAATTTTCTTTTTATGCAGTAATATAACTGCTACTCCTGCCTATATGGTGTATTTGTGTTACTATTAATACGCTAAGGTAGAACCTGTTCCCACTACAGAACTTTATACAACGGAGCAAACTGCTTACAAATAAATTGTTGACCTAGGAAAAATGTAAGTCCAGGCTTGTGAATGTCATGGTCATCACAGTATTGTTTGTAAGTATGATTTATCTGTCCAGGATTGACCTGGATATATTTGACGTCCCATAATTCCATGTTTCTTTCATGTAATTTTGATTATACAAGGGACAGGTGTAGCTAGCTAGGAGAAGATGGCTACCCTTCCGAAGCACCCAGTCTCACTTCCCTGGTGGAAGTACACGTGTAATTTGTCGGTTTTAATGTTTTAACTTTGCTTATGGATTGTGATTCAGAAATGGACTAATATGTTTAGTTTTTTTATTTATATGACTACACTGAACGAAAAAAAAATAATTACTTCATATAAATATAATAAAATCACCATAAAAAGGGGTATTTAACTGTATGCCATACGCCATAAACTAAAAGCAATGCTGTTATTACAATGGACATGACTTCGCACATGTGAAACGACGTTAACACAGTAAAAAAACGTTTTGCATGTCCCGGGAGTTTTGACTTACGTGATATGATAGTCAACTTTATTATGAATCGATATTCATCAATTTTCTTTTAATTTTGTTCACCGAATGAATATCAAAAATATTAATAGGTGATATTTTAAATTCACACGTTGCGGGTGTAGCTCTATATGCACGATGTGCTTAGCCTTATGAAACACCCAGTCTCACTTCTCAGGTGGAATTTCCGCGTTTTTGTGTAGTTTGTCAGATTTGTTTAAAAATGAACCGGTATGTTCGTGTTTGATTGAAAGAACCTCATTACAAATCAAACAATGATAATAAATAGAAATCATAATCTAAATGCGTGTTTTAATCGAAAAATTCCATTATCATCATCATAAAATAAATCGATATCAAATAAACGCACATTAAAAATCATTTGCTGATTTTTTTCATGTCATTGTTTGATTGCAGCGCAAATCTAATAATGACTTCGATGAAATAACCTCACTGAGTCTATTTCCTTTCTTTAAATGGATTCTATTTATCATAATGGAACAAATGTTTGTATCGTAGTTATCATTTCGTGGTGTTGCTGAAACTCCAAAGATAACAAAATTGTTGACATTTATTGAATGCGTTTTATCAAGACAATGTGAAAATTGTTTGAATCGCCTACATAATTTTATTACATTGTACATCACCTTTTGTTAAAACATATGATTTTATAATATAATGCGGGGCGGCAAGACCTCTAACATTTTCAAATAACTACAGTCAAACGTGCCTATAAAGGCCACCCAAGGGAACCAGTAAAAGTTACCTTTATGGGCAGGTTGCCTTTATATACAAGTTCAAACAATATGATTAAAGAAGAATTTGGATAAATTTCTACTGGTCTTTATAAGCAGGTGACCCTTATATAGAGGTGGCCTTAAAGGCAGGTTGGACTGTATTTTACATACCGCACGAAGTTAAACAAAATTTAAATAGCAAAATCGTGAAAAATTTATGATATTCATCCTTATTGACTGATTTATGTCACTTCACACATGGTAGAGGGGCCAATGCATGGAAGGTCCGTTAACAAAACATAGTAACAACACGAAGTTAAAGTATGTCGAACAAAAACAGTTGAATATGTAGTTGAAATATGCATAATATGTTATACAACCCAATTAAAAACTAAACATTTCAATGACAATACGCTTGTCAGTTGTCACTTCGACCAAAAAAAAACACTCTAAAACCAAGATTTAGTTATTTTTATATTTCATTGTAAATCCCAAGTGTTTAGAACTTTAACTCAATTTCAATAATAAAACATTGCTTTTTCATAATTGTCAGCGCCCTTTTCATGTTTGAAGTGTATATCACTTCCAAACGAACAATGCGATGTTGACTATTTATTCAATTTCATCTCCATCGTGGTTGTCGATTTCTTTGAAACATCCAAAGACGTCGTTCAATTTGTCGTACTTGTCCCTCAGAGCTCATCGTTTGACATCCAATTATGCAACCAATTCTAGCTGCTAAACACCCTATGTTACAAAGTCTCTTCCGCATCTTGAATTGATCAGACGGCACTGTTGACTGCACTCTGAATGTAATACATTGCATATCAAAATACACGTGATATGTCTTCTGGAGGTATTTCTATTATTTCCAGACGTTGGTGACGTTGTAGTTGTTTCAGCTGCGTCGTCGATCTCGGCAAAAGACGATGTAAGAACGATAATCAGTAGAATATACACAGTCTTCATATCTGAAATGTTTAACATTATAAATTTATACATGCATGTGTAATTATATTATGAATATATGATATCGCATGTTTTGTTTGAAATAAAATAGAAATAAGGTGTTCTGAAAATTTGGCTGAACAGAACATGGCTCATAAATATTGATCGAAACCCTTATTATCTCCGGCTTGACTGGTGATGTGCATCCAATCAGTCCTGAAGACGTCTGCAATATTCCACAATGTGGTATTCCCTTAAAGTGTCCAGACGTCCTCTAGCACTGCAGTTCGTACAAAATAATTTGCATTTATAGTAAAAATGAGTTTTAAAAAATACCAAATAACATTCTTACTTCAGCTTTTGTTTGATTTGTAGAATTAATTATTTTATAATTTGATTCAAAGTAAAAATAAGAAAAAACACGAATAACAATACTTACTTCATTAAAGAAACGCTATAAGACCATACAATATTAATGTGATCTAAAATGAAATCTTATATACTTATATACGACTTTATCATTTGATTTTTTTTCTGTTTTACTTAACATAAATACCTACTATAATTACATTGTATTATATTATTTTCAAGGGTCATTATTCTCATTTTTGACCATGTATTGTCTCCAAAGTAGCGTCATAGCTCTTGTTGATTTGACAAGTACAAGACAAAAATATGGGGTGAACAATAAGATTTGTCATCAAACACATACTTTTGAACTTTATATAATTTCTATTCGGCTATAGTTGTTGACTCCGTAGCATAGTTTGAAAACTTCGTTAAGTTTTCAAATGTCTTTAGTATGGGACATTATATTGTCCCTTATAGAGCACTGTAATATTACATACCGCCTATAGTTTCAAAGAGAAAATATTTCATGCAAATAGTTACATGAAGTAAGTGGGTGATGGAGAGTTTGGAGTCTTAACAATATTTTTACAGTGTTCAATATCACTAATATAACCGTGAATTTTTCACTTGTTTTGGAAAATATTCGGCTCATTAAACAATGTAAATACGGAAATAGGACAATTCCCATAACGCCAATGACCTCTGATCTTACGTGTTTATGATATTAAAAAGCTGACAGGTCCAACATGGTGTTTTTATGTTGTCAATGAACCACTGGATGAATGAAATTACAACGTTTTAATAAAAGACTTAATTTGCGGTTCACGCACTAGTATCGGGTTTCAATGTTATAAAGGTCTACTTATTTTTATCAAAATGTTTCAGCATGTGCCATATACCTTTTTTAATTTAAATTATAACCATCTTATGAAAACATTTTATGATTAAATTAAAAATTATGACATATGGAATAAATGTGCTGGAAAACGATCGGGTTTTCCTTATCTCTTTCCTGTTTTTCGAATACTAAGTGTACATGTGTACCACCATTATATAGCGATAATACAAGCCTTGCCCCTAATAATGTTTAAAACTACTATATTTATAAAAATTTACTTCATTGAACCAAAATTAAATCTTATCGTCGATTTGGTAGTGATGCAGGATACTATAGTTGGGACCAAAAAGGGACCGAACTCGCATTACTGTAGGAACCACTCTGTTTGTGACAGTGAAATACCCTTCATATCCATAGAAAATCAAATAAATTTGAATAAAGATCTATATTTTTCACTTACTTGTACCTAGTCGTAACAGGAAATCAACGTACTCTTCTGGTTTTCTTATAAAATCGTAGAAATAAATGGTAAATAAAAATAATAAGCGATGACCAAAGATAAAAATGAAGACCAGTACTGGATTTAAATGGTAGAATTAGTTTCACTGGTCTACATGAGTAATTTTTTTCGGTCCAACCCATCTCACTTGTACTATCACTAGAAGGGGGTTTTTACCGGAATAATTGCGAAAATCCGGAATAATCAGGTAAAATCCAGCAAAATCCGGAATAGAATAATTGGTCTATTTTTTTACGGTAAGTTTTCCGTAATCTAAAAATTCCGGTAAGTGTCTGATTACTCCGGTCAAAGACTGATTATTACAGCAAAAGTCTAATTATTCCGGCAAATGTCCAATTACAGGAAATTTTCCAAAAAATTATAATTATAATTTTTTTTACCGTAATAATTGGAAATTTGCCGGAATAATTAGACTTTTACTGTAATAATCAGTTTTTTATCGTAATGATCATACAAGTTACCGGAATAATCAGACGAGTGGTGATGTTTAAGTCATTATAATTAAACCACTGTCGCGAACGACTGCGACTCTTAAAGTATTAAAGTGAAATTTAGATGTATTTATAAACAAAATTTGATCTGATATTAGAATTCTCGAGGCACTGAAACATATATTGTACATTTCGTCAGAAACAGGTTATGCGTTTTTCGTATACACTAGAAGAGGATTTTACCGAAATAAATGCGAAATTCCGGAATAGTTAGACACTTTCCGTAATCTTTGCAAAAATCCGGAATATTTAGATCAAATCCGGAATTTTTAGACCAAATCCGAAATAATCTGACAAAATCCGGAATAATTGGTCAAAATCCGGAATAATTAGAATATTTTTATGGTAAATTAATTTTACGGATTCTAAAAATTCCGGTAAGTGTCTGATTATTCCGGTAACTTGTATGATCATTACGGTAAAAAACTGATTATTACAGTAAAAGTCTAATTATTCCGGCAAATTTCCAATTATTACGGTAAAAAAAATTAAATTATAATTTTTTGGAAAATTTCCCGTAATTGGACATTTGCCGGAATAATTAGACTTTTGCTGTAATAATCAGTCTTTGACCGGAGTAATCAGACACTTACCGGAATTTTTAGATTACGGAAAACTTACCGTAAAAAAATAGACCAATTATTCTATTCCGGATTTTGCTGGATTTTACCTGATTATTCCGGATTTTCGCAATTATTCCGGTAAAAACCCCCTTCTAGTGATAGTACAAGTGAGATGGGTTGGACCGAAAAAAATTACTCATGTAGACCAGTGAAACTAATTCTACCATTTAAATCCAGTACTGGTCTTCATTTTTATCTTTGGTCATCGCTTATTATTTTTATTTACCATTTATTTCTACGATTTTATAAGAAAATCAGAAGAGTACGTTGATTTCTCCAACCATGATAAATACATTGTGCGCACCATATCGTATGATAGGTACAAAATCGACTCTGAGAGAAAAAAAAAAGTTCAATTCTTTCAACTGTTTTGTGTTCTTTTATTATTATTTTTTTTTCAATCAAACAATAGTTTGTACATTTAAGAAATAAGCTGAAAGTTACTACATATAGCTACGAAAAACGTCACTGCATATAACGTGTCTTTACTACACATAACGAAAATTTTTACTACATATAGCGTAGGCACTACAAATAGGGGCTCTACTATGCCCTAAACCCATGTTAAAAACGATATCCAATTTTTTCAAACTCTGAGATGCCAAATTTTGTTCATAATATAGCCCTGACATTTTGTCCTAAACACCTTGCATTAGCAGTCATAATAGTTAATGGGATGTAACTATCGTTATTTTTACTGAATAATAAATTTTCATGTTTTGTCGGATAAAGGGATAGCGGTAGTTTTCTGTGAAATAATACACTATGAACGGAATTACATTTAACAATGTATTTTGTTTTTATTTGATTTTTCTTCATGGTCTTTATCATGACCTGCTTTTTAGTTGCAACCCTTGTTTTTAACAGACTTTAAACTGACTTATTCACATTTTAAATTTCACCCAGGATGTTAAAGATGAAAAAAATTCAAGTGGAGATGCATATCTCGGCAGCATGTGCATTGATTCCTGTTCTTCTTTGAATGACACGGGATCTCTATTCGATTCTAAAGGGAATGCTCGACATCATACACTCTCAATTTCTCTCTAAAATGCGGAGATACAAATGACGTCATAGAAATAGATATATGACGTTATTGACATAAAATGTGACGTCGACTACTCTTGCCTATAATATTTATCTATTTCATTAATTTTTAACCACAAAAAAAACATTTTTAGTCAAGATTTTACTGTTTTAATATCATCGGCCCAATATCGGCCCACTGGCACTGAAAGAATAACAAAATCGGCCCAATCGGCCCACTGGCACTGAAAGAATAACAAAATCGACCCAATCGGCCCGCTGGCACTGAACGTACATGACAATCGGCCCAAATCGGCCCGCTGGCACTCTAAGGGTTAATAAGAAAATTGCATTTTTGTACAAGTATATGTTCTTTGTTTTTCTGCTTTCTACAGCCGGCTTATTGCTTATGCCACTCTGTGGTATGCAGATCTTATTTATTTATTTATTTATTTATTTATTTATTTATTTATTTATTTTGTCACTGCTTCAAATTGGTTGCTTTTGCCTTTTGATTTATTTTGCCAGTTTTATTTTCATTCTGGACATTTTATCATGATATTTTCGGCTCTAATTTTATCTTCTTTGCTATTTTATTTCATTGCCGTGTTTAATTTGTTATGTGATTTATTTTGTGATACTTTATACGGGAAATGTCCCGGCGCGAAGCGCCGGGAATTTCCCGTCTATAGGTAACACGTATGTATTATGACGTCATAGAAAATTGTGGAAAAATTCTATAGACCGTACGTCCAAATCATTTGACGCCGCGCGTGCACCATTTTTCTCACTTTTCTCAAGGCCATTGAAGGGGTCAAATCGACAGGAAGTGAGCTCCATATGGGGGGAAATCTCGCCCGTCTCGTACATCAGAAATGAAATCAAGAAACGATTATCGTGAAAATAATTCATTAAAACAAGTAATAATTTAAATAGGTTGATCGAATACCAAATATTTACGTTTCTTTCGCCATTCTGGCTGATCTCCAAGTGTAGCGTTTCAAGATTCGCGATGACGTGATTTCTTTTGATAGGGTCAAAGTTCAATTCAGATCGATAACCACTGTAAGCCAATCAGCGACCGACTTTCCCACGTGCATCAACCATGATCACACAGTATACAATGCGGGAAGATACAAAATTTGCCGATTTCAAGTTAGATAAATCGATAACTATTACGAGGTTAGCATAACCACAGTATACGACTTCTACGGTAACTCTTTTTCACATATAATTACCTAATTGAATCAAAATTTTGAGTGCATCTGTGACCCTCGCTGAATGCAGTGTAAACAAAAATGGCGTTCGTCAGGACGGGAAAGATGGTTTCACAAACGATCGATTTTTAAGAAAAATAATAAAATGCGTTTTTCAAAAGAATCAATCAACAGTTCGTCCCAATAATCATTTTTATGAAAATACAGATAAAATTGATTAAATTTATTCCGAATTTAATGTAAATATTGACAAATCCTCTTGTTTGTTTACAAGATGCAAGATATTTTATTAAACCAATTAAGGGCCCACAGAGGGGCAATACAATGAATGAGAGGCAACGCCTCTCTTAACTTAAACAACATCATATATACATACATGCAAGTATTGAATTACCTTAATATGTGTATACATACATTGTGATATAGGTATATTATTTGGACCGCAGGGGGTGGGGGTGGTGTTCAGAGCCTCAGCGAAGATGCTTACAGAGGAAATTACCTAGTTCAAGTAAGATTTCTGTAGTTTCACAGTTTAAAATCCAAAATAATTTATCGAATGAAGACAACAGGCTGAAATGCTGGTTGGTTTTGTCTATAATATTAAAAAATTTAATTCTATCATTAGTGTAAGCACTGCAATCTATTAAGAAATGAGTTTCGTCTTCTATACAGTTACTTTCACACATCTTGCAGATTCTTTTATTCCTTTCTAATCTGTTGGCAGAATATCTGCCAGTTTCAATTTTCAGTCTATGAGCTGAAATTCTCAACCTACATATATGTCGTCTATACTGTGAATTACTAAGAATTGTCAAGTATTTTTCACATCTAAAGCTTGTTTTTATTTTACAATATGTATCCAATTTACCAACAGAATTATTATTTCGATCTTTATACCATGTATTTATGTATGCATCTTCACAGAGACTCTTTACATATCTTTTAAAGCTAGTTTCAGACAATAGAAGTGCATGATTCTTATCAATGTCTAATATAGAACATAACTGATCAATACTACTATACCATGTATTTTTGTTTGCAAAATGTGCATCTTTAGATTCTTTAAGAGCATTAAAAAGCAAAGAATCATTTGGCAATTGTTCTAGACGATGCCAATATGTAAGCATAGACACAATAATGTTAACATAATAGGGAATTCTTCCAAGTTCAGAGAAAACTGCGAAATTGGTACTTTTCTTATGTACGCCTAGCAATCTCTTGCAAAACTTACTATGAAGATTTTCTTGTTCAAGTTTATCATATATCTTTTCTAGTAAAATACCATTTCTAAATTTTGAACTTGAGGTGTTAAATGCACCCCATACTTCACTGGCATATAACATAATTGGTTTTACAGTGTGATCAAAAATATGCATACTGGTCTTTGTATGTGGATGAAATGAAAAGATCATTTTGCAGAGTTTAAAATAAGCTTTTACACTTTTATTGTACAAGTCTTTTCTAGCATCAGAAAAAGATCCTGAAGCTGAGAAGAGTATTCCTAAATACTTGTTTTTATTTACACAATCTAATAGTTCTCCTCCTTAATAAAAATTGTGTTTAATTAGTTTACCACTTTTATTAAAGGTCAATATTACATGTGATGTGGATATCATGATCAGCTGATCGGGCTGGACCAGGTGCTGACTAGAACTGACTTCAACTACAATGACTGCACTCATCAAAAATCTAACTTGGACATAACTGATGAGGAAACTGTACATGTTGTGCAATGAGATGGACCGCTGTCCCAAAAAGTTGTGATGAAAATAACAATAATAAAACATTCATGTTGAGTTTAGCAGCTGACTGTAGTTGTGATCCACTTGGATAAGGTCTGAATTGAATCCTTGAAAACTTCCAGGGATGGCGACTAGACTACCGATGCTGGCAGGGGATTCCAATAATTTAGTTCTCGGAATGAATATAAAAATTTTAACTAGGGTAAAATCAACAACCTTCTTCAATATCCCAGACTAAGTTCTCGAAAAAAAGTTGGTATAAGTGAATAAATGCAAATTTCCACTCCATCATCCACATAAGCGACCATTTCAATATAAATCTTAAAGCACCATCTTTGTAGTATATCATCCCAGAATGTTTCATTTCAATTTAGGTGAATAATGAATAATCTTGACTGGGGTAAAAAAAAAAAAACTCCAACCCACCATCTTAAAATTAACCGTCTCGATATAAGTGAAAAAGCATTTTCAACTCTCCGGGGCTGGGGCTCTTCGTGCAGTGAAACTTAAAGGGGCTGGGCTAAAATTAACATTATTTCGGTACAAGCCTGTCAAGTTTTAATCATATCATTTGTCAATTGCAATGGTCTGTGCTTTAGAAAATTCTCATCATGGTACTATATGTCTGTGAATGTTGAAGGTGCAAGAGGAGCTTACCCTCATACCACTGTATTAATATCGGGTTGAGGGTTAAAGGTGCTGCCTAACAGAGTCACAGACAAGCATTCCACTCCCAATTAATATAATTCTATAACCAGTCAATAATCTATCCTTTCAGCCAAATGTGGCTTGCAAAATGAGGAAGCAGTAACTCAAATTTTGAAGTATTGCCATGTATAACACAAGTCAGGTTGGAACCAAAAACCTTCCACTCTCCAAGAGGATGCTATACCGGTGTAGCTAGCTAACAGAAGGTGCTAACCCTTCCAGAAAACTCTGTCTCACTTCCCTGGTGGAAGTTCGCGTGTTTAACCTAACTTGTCAGTTTCAAAGTTTTTTTTACTTTACTCCCGGATTGTGATTTGGACATGGATAAGTATGTTTGTTTTTCATTGGTATAACTGCTTCATTAATTGAATGGGGCAATCTTGAACTGTGATATGATACACATCTTGTTCTAAGAAACAGGAGTAGTTATTTATGCAATCATAAATCAGTAGATTAAATTATTCACATGGTATGGTAAAAGGTGATTTAAGATGAGAAGACATTACAACGTGAGAATGTTGTCGTGGTATGGATTAGTATATTCACTATATTGGGTAATTGAATAGCCTTTTGTGTCCCTGGAAAGATCATACCAAAACTCAGTTCTGTGTGACAGAACATGATTGAAAGAACTCGGCGGTAGTTAACTATAGTCAGTCCCACTAGTATTTGGTGTGGAAGCGCGTGACCTAGTGGTTAAGGCGTTGGACTCATGATTCGAAGGTCGTGGGTTCGATCCCTGGACCGGGCGATGTTTTGTGTCCTTGAGCAAGACACTTAATTTCACGTTGTTCCAGTTCACTCAGCTGAAAAATAAATAAGTACCAGCAAAATGCTGGGGGTTAACCCTGCGATGGACCGGCGTCCCATTCAGGGGAGAGTCTTGTACTCACTCTCAGTCGCTTAACGCCACCGAAACCGGGATAAGCTCCGGCCTGATGGGCCTAATTGCTCGGGACAGACTTTAACTTTAACTAGTATTTGGTGAGACAGAACAATGTGTGCCATCCCTTTGTGTGTGTGTGTGTGTGTGTGTGTGTGTGTGTGTGTGTGTGTGTGTGTGTGTGTGTGCACAATAACCCGATAATAAATTTGGACATTTCCCGGAATAAGGCAATGCCTATTTTCATATTATTATCTTATTGCTGTCTCGTATGTATGTAAATCATCTGCATTACTTTATCTATAATTTTATAAATCTAGTCCCCGATGCCATGGTTTTGACAGCTTAATCTCATGGGCCAGATTCATCATGAAATTTTTTTTTTAAATACCCACATTAAGTAAAATTAGTAGCGTGGGTATTATGTAAATTTTTAATAATGAGTATGGCCATTGAACAAAATGTGTAATGATATCTAGTCACTCAAGAACCTGCCTCTTATTGTAGGTGTTCTAACAACAGATGGAAACTACAAATAAGAAGTAGTTTCATCCAAGGGAGATAATTCCAGATTACTTCCGGTTACGAAAAAGTCCACGCAAGCAGCCGGTTCGAGTTAGTGCTTCATCTACTGTTTGATCGACAGTGCATAATTAAAATGGGTAAAAATTTTAATTAATTCCACTAATCAATTTACAGTACCTTTTGTCATTAGTGTCCAGACTAGTTTCTTGCTGACAGCTATTTCGTGACTTCATCCGTGACCCCCCCCCATCCTCCACTGGCACTGCCCTAAGTTCAACTATTGACAGAAATTTTAAGAGAACACCAGCATCAAATTGATCACCCTTACCTTTATAATAACTTATTTTGCCACAAACATAGGTACTCTGATTGAAATAAATGAATTTCAGTGATTTGTGATCGGGAAGGAAATTTTCAATTTCAATGTGCAATTTTGGGGGGGGGGGGGGGTCATAGATTTTCAGAATAGTAAATTATGGGTCATTCTTTTTACGAATCACGTAAAGTTTTATTAATTAATGGGTCATCTCCATTTGCATTGTGCTAAAGAGCCGGTGCTAAATGGTCTGTCTCCTTCCCTTGTTGCTGGTATTTGATTTGTGGCGTAAAGCACCAGTCTATTTCTCACAAATATGCCTCTCGGTCTCAATACCTAGGTTTCATTCCAACTTTGGGCAGATTCTAACATGAGAAAGTTTGACTTTGTCAGTTCATTGGCAAAATTTTTTTCTTGACAGTCAAGTTTCTTCCATCATTCCAGAGCTGACTGCCCCAAGGTATATTGTGACATTTCACTTGCAAGTGCAAGAATCTTGACCGGGCACAAAACATCATTATTTCACTTACCTTGTCATTTATTTCTGGTGTGTAGCACCATAAACTGAATGACAGGATCTAAATTAAAATACATTTTACTAATCAATTTTCAAAAGATCCTCATATGCAATATAAGATGCAGTTTTTCAAATATAATAATAATGATCATGAAGTGCCAAACTGTGTGTCCTGTGATAGCCATTAGTCAAATTAATGTACAATATCACGTAAATTGTTTCTTTTTGTTTATTTTCAGCTGTGTCTAGTTCCTTGTCATGTGTCCTGTCATTCACCATATCACTGACTCTGTTTGCTGGAATGCAGATGTTTAAACAACAACTAGCTTCTACAGAATACATGACCATTGTTGGTGGACTGATAGGAAGTTTGGTCTTCTTGTTTGTGTTAACTGTATCCTTTTTTACTCACTGAAGTAAAATGTCAATTTTTTTCATTACACCAGAAGTTGATATGCAATTTTTACCCATTTAGGATCTAGGGGTTAATATTTATTTTTTGTCTTAAAACTGAAATACAGTCAAACCAATCTATAAAGGCCACCCAAGGGAACCAGTAAAAGTGGCTTAAGCCGCTTTATGGGCAGGTGGCCTTTATATACAGGTTCAAATAAGATGAATAAAGAACAATTTGAATACAATTCTACTGGCCCTTATATAAAGGTGGCCTTTAAGGCAGGTTGGACTGTAACTTTTTTTTCTAAATTAAAAAAGATTGAGTGGAATACTATGAATAGTAGAATTTAATACATGTAGTATAAAATAAACAGATGGTCATTTGTCATGGTATGTATGACATGTTTAACAATACTCTCTGCATATTGCCCTCAGTGCACTGCAAAAGGTTCAAAATTTCTGCCACTTCACCTGTAGCTGGTGACGTCTATATATGTGAAATATTTCTGAAATAGAATGTAAGTTCTCATGAAATTAATCAGTTATTCTTGTGGATATTAGCAATATGTATCCAAAGGGGGACAACTCTCTCTGTCATATTTAAGATTAGTACTGTAGGATGATGTAGTTTATCCAGTTGGGTTTGAAATGTCTAACAAAACCACTTTTCCTGATATAGTATGGTAACTTTGTTATCTTTTAGTCCAAAATAAAAAAAATCCAGTGGTGGGTGAATACTAAATCTCCTATTTCATTATTTTACAATGTTGTATGATAAGTCTTTCACTTTATTGGATTCTATTGTAAATAAATGAAAATACACTTGTTTTGTGTAAACTGTAAAATTACTAACCTTATCACAGTGCTTCAAAATAAGTCAATTTTTTTAACAATCCATGTCTTGATAATTTCAACATCTTTTATTGTGGTATATGGGGTACTTTTAAAAATATAACCAGCCTTTTCCAAAAGTTGCCAGTCTTGGACTGTTATTTTGAACACTAATGGTTGGTTTTGATAGTGTTAATCCAATAATCCTTTTAACAGATCCAGAAGCAGTGGTTAGACATAATCACAGATTTTTATGTTTTAGTTATACATTTCCTTAATTAACTATCAGGGTGTAGGTAATTTAGAATCAACATTATTTGGAAGTGGATTTCAAACAAAATTATTTCCTGAAGGTAAGTGTGTGATATAAGTATTAGAGTTAATTTTTTTTACAATCTACAAAACAAAACAAAATTACAATGGTCAAAGTATGTGCCACCTGAAGGGATGAGCTTGACATTCTTTCAAATCTTTAGTAACTTTGAAGAAAAAATTTAAAATATCTTTGTAATATAAGCTTGACTATCTTTGTTTTAACATTAACATATCAAATGTGACACATCAGGCAAAATCATTCTTATGCACTATTTTTCAACTTTAAGAATTTTGTTCTTATTCAACCAATAGCTATATCAGTGAACACAAAAGTTTGCTGTGTACAGACTTGTGCTTAAACGTCACATTCAGGCTAGATCACATTATGTATCTTCTGAGAGAAAAAAATGTCAGTATTTTATTTTTTAATGACATTTAAAATTTACTTTAAAACTCATTTGTGCAATTTAGATTTTGATTTACTGATAAGTATGGCCAGCAGTTAGGGACATGTGACATGGTTTTAAGGTACTTTGATGCTGGTTCAGAGAGGTTGCAATTCACATAATTTTCCTTTCTATTTTTCAGTTATGTTATGTCTAGTTATAGCCATGTTTGCTTCTGGTTTGGTACACAGAGTTTGTGTAACTACATGGTAAGTCTAATACTATTAATATTTAACTATTTTGTTTATACAAAGTACCACTACAATGGTAGATCAGTTACTAAAGTGTGAACACCATATGTGGGATGTAGGGATTAATCCCTGTCTGAGTCTTACCAATATTTAAAAAATAGGTAGTAATTGTTCTTTTGCAAGGCACTTGACAGTAGAAATGAAAGTTGCAGGTCATTAGGAGAAGATTTTAAAGACTGGTGTCACGATAAGTATGACCTCTCTTGCACATCCTAAATCACACTGTAAAGGTAGAGTTTACCGGCAGTTCACCTATAGCTGGTATAATATTGATTGGGACATAAAGCCCCACTCAATCAATGAAACAATGGGGTTCGCCACTGTACCACGTGATACCTTCTACAGTGTCTGCGAAACGCTTGTTTCCAATGGAATCACACAATATGACGTTTTCCCATAAAAATGACGTTATTCTGGGAATTTGTGACGTTGATGTTTTCCAAAATGTTCCGCACAAACATTAAGAGGTATTGACCACGTGGTACAGCGGCGAACCCCGTTGTATACAAAGTACGGGGGGGGGGGCTTTAGTCATTCTCAGGGCCAGTATAAATAAACAACAAAATAAGATCATGCTTTGGGTGCATGAATCTATGACATGATGCATTTGACTGTGTGACCTGCCAAAAAACTTTACAGTTTAGTTTTCACCCTTTAAAGTCGCTATGAATGGATGACTTGCAATTATTGTAGCCATGTTTATTCACCATAACCAGATGACAAAAGATTACCTTTGCAATGTAATAGTTACTCCCCCTTATACTGATAAATTGCTTGTGTTTATGTACTCTGGTAGATTTACCAACCTATGTACTCCTAGCAAGTTAACCAATTGCTATGTGGGATATTTCTTTGAAGGGTACCAATACCCAAACGTTAGTTAATTGATGAAGTATGTGTACATCTCAGATACACCATGTCTTTTACTTTATTGGTAATATGGTATATTTTGCAACTTTGCACCTTGTTAAATATGTTTAGCTTGCTTTATAGAGGAACAAACAAAGGTATTCTGTATCTGACACATATAACCCTCTCTTTTTATTTAATTTTGTAGTCTGAAAAATCCATTGCTTTAATTGTCCATCAACACATAGGACATCTGTGTATAGTGCTTAGTCTTAATTTAAGTCATTCACAAGTCCTCCTAACAGACAGGGTATAAAAATCATATCAGAAAATTTCTAAATGACATGGCTTGAACTGAAAGCCTTAGACTTTTAAAGAGTTGAGTTGAGTAATGGTGTTCAATGTCCCAGTCTAGAATACTTCACTTATATCAATATGTTGCCAGCTATAGGCGAAGGTGCAGAAATTTTGCCTGTTCTTTGTGCTGATGGCATTATACAGCAGGGTTCTTTAGCGTGCCAAGCCCACTGTGACACGCTGGGACTCGTTTATTTTAACTTCCTATCCAACTTTTAAAGCACATGGCATTTATATGACTATATAGTCAGGAGTATACATTATCTGAATAAACAAAAGTTATTCTAATCAATTTATGAAAATGATAGTGGCAATTTTAAATATTTTTATTTTCAGTTAAATATTTTCATTTGTAGCGTCATGTATGAATTTAAATACTTGTATTTTCAGTTTAATATTAACATTCCTGGCATCATGTATGAATTTTAATACTTGTATTTTCAGTTTAATATTTTCATTGGTGGCCTTATACTATGTCAACAAGATAGCGCAGACTAAATATGCACCAGCTGTAGTGTCAGCAACACCTGCAAAGAAGAAGAGATAAACAGCTTTAAATACATATATTAATATTGTCATTTAACTCGTATTCATTTGTAGAAAAAAAATAAAATACATAAATAATTTTAAAAAAAGCATTTGGTTGATTTATATATTCAATTTAAGATTGAAACAGAGTGGAGTGATACTGTTTTATGCCTCAGTCTATATTCTTTCACTTATATAGAGGCGGTCAGTTCTGGGATCATGGAGGAATCTGGAATGCCCAGAAAAAATTGCCTTCCCCTGGCAGGTAAACTGACAAACCTTTTTTGCACTAGGATCTGACCCAAGTTGGATTTGAACCTAGGCAGTGAGAGGCCATGTGATTTATAAACTGACACTTAAGACCACTCGGCCATTGAGACCCCTGACGATTGAAATGCTGCAGGGATTTTTTGTTTAATTGATATCCATTTGTATACAACAAAATACATGTATGATAAAAGTTTTAAAAAGATAAACCAATGTCATTGTCTTGAATTTAAATTGCCAAAGCAGGTATGTTGTAGACAAGATAAAGAGCTTTTTATATAAAAATTGTCATTTACTGGTGACAGAAAAAAATATATTAGACAAATACTCTTGACACTGTGATCAATATAACTTCAGACTGAAACACAACTGTTGCCTCAGTTATAAAAAAAATGTGATTTTGAATTGAAACTGAACTGTTGCCCAATTAATGAAAAAATTACTACTAGAAGTTCTGATTAAATTAAAACTTAGTAAAGTTCTGACTTTGTGATGATTTTATACATTAAACTACTAGTATACATATGTTGCTATTTCTTAACGTAGTTATATATTGGTAACAGGAATTGCGGTACTTAAGAGGGCCTTCTTGGTTGAGGGGTCTAAATCACTGGCTCGGGTATACCGTAAATCGGGTCATTTTTGCGTGGTGCAAATTTGGCAGATTTTTCAAAAAATGCGTTTGTTGACACAAACAGTTAATATAAACAACACAGAAACGCTTTGTAAATAAATATCTTTTAATATGATATTAAAAGATATTTATTTACAAAGCGTTTCTGTGTTATATCATGTATGTGATTTCTATCAAATCAGACAATATTTCCATAATTTTTAATTGATAAAAAATAAATAGAATCTAATCATAGTTAATAAATACATGTAATACATCGTACTGAAACAAATACTTTATCGGATGAAAACCACCTTCCCAGGAAAGTAAGATCGATAATTCTGGGAATTTTTAGGTGCAATTTTTTGCGATATATTTTTACGAGATTAATTTTTGCGAATTTGTTCATCCGCAAAATCTCCAAAAATAAAACCACAGCAAAAAAAATCCCGATTTACGGTAACTGTCTTTCTGCCAAAGATCAAATCCCACTCTGGGAAGGAACCACTGCGATAGCTCAGTTGGTAGAGTGCTCGCTCTGTAAGTGGGATGTTGTGGGTTCGATCCCCGGCCGGGTCTGACCCAAAAACTTGAAAGTGTGTAGTGACGTTGTATCGCCAAGCACTCGGCATTGCGAAATGGAAGTCGCGGTTCTTTTGGATAAAAAAACTGTGAGCCACAAGCTCACAAAAAATACCCCCGCTCCAAAAACCCATCGGAACAAATTTTTAAATAAGAGGTGCACATCTACATTATATCACAAAGATTGTGTGAAAGTTTCATGAAAATCCATTGAAGGGTTTAGGAGGAGTTGCGGATAAGAGATAGTAGGTACCCTAAGGTGTAACGGAAGGACGGACACCCCTATCACTATATACCCCCACTTTTTAAGCGGGGGGGGGGGGTATAATAAACGAGGTCCCGTGTCACGGTGGGCTTGGCACGATAAAGAATCCTGCTGTAAAATGACATCGGCGCAACGCACAGGCAAAATTTCTGCACCTTCGCCTATAGCTGGCGTCTCCTCGATATAAGTGACATATTCTTGACTGGGACGTTAAGCACCATTACTCAACTCCACTCCGGAAAGGAAGTTTGTACTTGCTCAAGGTTGGTGGTTTTCTCTCGGCACTCTGGTTTCCTTGACTATCTCAGAACTGACCACTTGGATATAAGTAACAGAATATTGTGTGTAAAACACCATTACTCCTCTCCACTAGTTCTTTACAAATATCGGGGTATTGGAGTCATCAAATTCTGACAAATGACAATTTTTAATGTTGTTTTTCGTCGCATAAGCAATTTTTCAGCTTTTTTTGACAAGACAATTTTTCTTATTGATGTCAAGGATTAATCTGAACACACCCTCTTGTGGTGTGTGAGTTTTGTGCAAGTTATTTTTCAAAGATCGGTCCACGACTTCCTGTTCTGTAACAACCGAGCCAACTAAATGGTGACTCAGACATGGGCATGTTTATTTATACTTGCAGCAAAACCTAAAACATCTAGTAATTAACTAATATGCTAAATTTGTTAAAATTATATATTATCTTCAGTGCATATGAACTTAAATACTTTTAAAAGGTCAAGGTTATAGTGATTTTAAATATTTTATCAGCTTATTTTAAATGATGCCTAAAAGATTAAGACTACAGATTAAGTAGCATCAGTGCATTAAACACCTTGCCTTAAAACTGAAAAAAGAGTTGAGCTCCTATGTAAACGCATCAATAACATTTATAATTTGACTCTTCATGACACATGATAATGTGTCTGTTGATATATTACAGGTTTACATGTCTATAGGGTATATTTTAAAATTTTCAATCGCATTGCAACATGTATCTTTATAATTAACAGGCTAAACCAGGGTATGGTATTGAATGAAAATTCACAATGAATAAGCTATGATAGAGATTGCAGATACTAGTACCCAATAAGGAAACTTTTAACGAAGAAGCAATCAGCTTACAAATAAATTCTTGAGGCAGGGATATTGCAAGCCTAAGTTAAATTATCAATGCCCTCAGAAAGGTTTATGGCTGTCAAAGTGCATTTATGATGTCTCTGTGTCGAAAATTATGTACCCCTAGATATATTTGACGCCCCATATCATTCCATGTTTCTCTCATTTTTAATTCGATTTCATACATGGCGGGTGTAGCTAGCTAAACAGGAGGTGCTTACCCTTCCGGAGTAACCGTCCTTCCCTGTGGAAGTTCATTTGATTTGCTTTTGGGATTGTATTATGATATGTCAAGTTTTGTGTAATTAAATAGATTTCAACAAAAATTCAAAATTAAAGTGAATTTATTTATACATGTAGATAAACTTTCGAAATACTTGGGCAGACCATTTAGTCGGAAAGTTTGTTTCTGTCTTGTCGGTTTGGGGTCTTTTTGGGGGTAGGGGTATTACGGTTTATTTTCGTCTAATTATACAAGAGCTGGCCGCCTATTTATATAATCAAAATTAAACATACTGATCCATATCCGAATCACAATCCAGAAGCAAAAAACTTTGAAACTGACAAGTTAGGTTAAACACGCGATTTTCCACTTGGGAATTGAGGCGCTAGGTGCTCCGGAAGGGTAAGCACCTCCTGTTTAGCTAGCTACAACCGCCAAGTATGTAATCAAAATTAAATGAAAGGAACATGAACGTATGGGACACCAAATATATCCAAGGCAATCTTGGACACAGAAACATCAATCTTATCAACAATATTGTGATGACGAGAGTTTGACTAGAGCATACAATAAACATCATTTCTCTAACACTAATACACATCGTTACTAGGCTTCTCTCAGCTGACAATCACTATTAAATTATTGGGTAAACCATTATCTGGCAACAGATCCTCTTGTGCAAGAACTTTTGTCTACAATTTTTACCATATATATTCAAGTCATTCTAGCTTCAAGACTGACACATTTTCGACATATTGGTAACCATTCATTTCCTATGAACTTGATGATAATAAATTGACTTTCAAATTCTTGAACGTTTTATCATCACGACATTGGAATCACGATGTAATAAATATAGAATCACTATTCATGTATATGTATCGCTGGTGATGCAGATCAATCAATCCTTGTACATACGGAAGCAATTAAGTTCCGAACAATATTTTGTTGTTATAGCAGTTTCATTGGTTATCGATTTATTATACTGAGTCACTGATCATGAATAACACACTTTATGGTTAATTTTCTTTACACTACAATCAAGGTTACAGCAGCAGTATAAACCATAGGTTTTATAAAATACTTAAAATCCATTCACTGAGTACCTATGGTATAAACACCATCTCTATACAATTCAATGACTCTACATACATTTCGCTTTTTTATTTTTTTATTTTTTTTTTATTTTTTTAAATCTTACTATGGGTTTTTAATCCTGCTGCTTACGACAAGCATTTTCTGTTGCTGTAACTGGAAATAAATACCGTCACACGCATATGCTAAAGCATAAAAAAGAAGGAAAAAGATTGTGCTACCTCGCCTTATTCATGGTAATTATGGTAATATAATTGCATTTGGTCTCAAATAGAGTTTTAAAGAACACAAACATTACATATTTTTTATATTAATAAACAATAATCGGGATTGTCTTGCGTTCAGAGTTACGCAGCCGAATCTACATATATACTTTCTTGTACACAGTGCTGTTTATAAATGACACCTAAGGGAACCATAAAAAGGGTACTTTATGGACAGATGCCCCTTATATACAGGTTCAAATAACATGATACTGTCCTTTAAAAGCAGGCGGCCCATATATAGAGGTGGCCTTTAATGCAGTTTTGACTGCATATTACGACTTCATTCCCCTTCTTTATTACTCTATAGAACTGATATCAATTTATTGTTTGAATGTAAAGGCATTTAATAGACTTAGTCACAATGATCATACAAATAATGCCCTGTACAGCAAAAAGCTATATTGGAGAGAGAAAAAGAGAATTAAAACACGAGTCTTGATCAGCGCTTTAAGGAAATGTGGAAAAAATACCAGGAGTACACAGCTATAAGCAGAGTATGACTTTACTAGCTAAAATATTTCACTAGGTTTAGATTTCTCGATCAACAGTCATTCTAACCGAAGGAAACACGCGGAAAGAACCACTTACTTTCTGCAATTGGACTTACAGAGATCTTTCTGAGTTAGACCCCATGCTATCTTAGATTATGAGACGGTTTAGAATTCTCGACCATCAGTAATGCAAACTGGAAAAAGAAACCAGAGATTCCGACCTTCGGCAATTGAACCGACAAAGATATTTACGAGTTGTGTTCTATCCTGGACATGTCTCGACAAATGCCCATGAAAGCAGGGGAAGGGAAACCCGAGGCAACCGCTTACTTTCGGCAATTAGATGCTTTCCTAGAAGATGCGATGGATTGCACTTCTCGTTCACCGGTTATTCCAACAGGAAAATGAAATCCGAGTTAAACTCCCGACTTTCGCCAATTGAACTTTTCTTTCCTGGTTGTGTCAACCCTAGTCGGTGCTATGTTTTAAACCTCTTGACCACCGGCTATACAGAATTTTATTTTATACATGTAGGTTTTGTGATTCTTAAATTACATTCTGCTGTTTCTTGCTGCAACTATACTGTTTACAAAGGTCAGAGATAAAAAGAAAAGATTTTAGGATTACTTTGCGTTTTGAGTATCCGTGTATACGTAGAGGCTAAAATCTTAAAATACTGTCTTACCATCTGTTGTTTTAACCAAATGCGCTTACTTGTGAGGAGTAAGATAGACATTACCATTATGGTATCATCGATACAATGGATAGTTTATTGACTCTTTGACATTTTTTAATTACTTTAGGTAAACCTCTTATAAATGTGTTATAAGACGGTACATAAACCTATATTTGGAATTGAAAAAGTCCTATTTTTCTGACGCGTTGTTAATGTTTTGTTTCTGTTAATGATGGTTTCCAAGACTTCTAGCAGCGTGAATCAAACTGATATGTTAACCATGTAATACGAGATATAACATAGGATTCCAAATTCATTAAAAACACCAGAAAAAATAATTACATGGAACAAGTAGAAAGCCCGAAGCGAAAGCGATCGCGAGCGAGACAGAATGTTAAAATAATTAGTTCTATAAATTGCATTTTGACATTTTCGTTTTCAGTCCTGGAATACAATTAGATAATATTCTATTTGTTTGCCGGAATGTTATTTCATCCTGCGGGTTAGATCTATTTAAAGAAAATAATTATATATAAAATCGGATGAATTCACTAAGTACATGTATACACTTAAAAAGAAAATGAAAGCTACAAATGTTTCGACTTAAAACAGACTCCCTAAAATCTGGATTACTTTACAACTATGTGGTCTCATAACATGTATAAATTTGTAAGAATATTTCAAATCTTTTTTCATTATTAGACATGTTAGTATGTCTATTTATCCAACATTTCTCTGGCTGTATTTGACGTCCCAAAGGTTTGTGTTCCTTTCATTGTCAATTTCGATTTTAAACGTGACGGATGTAAATACAGAAAGTGATTACCATTCCGAAACATCCAATCTCACTTCCTTCGTGGCAATTCACCTCGTCATCTTAATTTGTCAGTTTCCAAATTTTAAACTTTGCCATTGTAATTGTTATTTGAAGATAAGCTGGTATGTCTGATAGAAATGTATACCGGTATGTTTTTTCAACACTAAAAATGTATCCATGTGTTGTTAACATACGGTTTTCAGACCTGAAACTTAAATAACTGTGTTTCATCTTTCCTTTTTTGGCTTGACCAATATGGGTCGTCAAAATTTGAATATTAATTATGTTTGCGGGGACTAATAAAGACGTTTTACCTTTCACTCATTTTGAACCATGAGAACGCGTTTATGCGCTACTTTTCTTTAAAACGTTATTACGTCTTTTTAAAATTCAAGTGTATTCTTATTTTCTTATTAGAAATTTCACAGACGCTAGCTAGATGAAAATCTCCAATCAAACAAAAGATGGCTAGCATTTGGAATACACACGTGATTAGTTGTATAGTTCTAGAACATCGAAATATTTTTCTGAACTTTTTTAGCCTTCCAGTGCACCCGTCCTCACATCCCTGGTGGAAGTTCACGTGTTTATATATCTAAGTTTGTCAGTTTTCAATTTTTTATCCACCGCCTTTCAAGGAGAGAGGGGGGACCTTAAATTCGAGTTTCCGTTCGTCCGTCAGAATTTTTTGTCTGCGCCAATTCTCCTATGAAACACTATTTCACGAAACTTGGAGGAAACCATAAGCATAGATAGGAGATGCGCATATTGTTAACCCGAGTTGGTTTGTTCATTTTCCTTGGAGTTATGACCCTTTGACTGAAAAACCTAAATCAGTTCAATTTTCTAAAATGCATGTCTGGAGACAAAATCTGATTTAAAATTCGCCTTCTGTATAGTCTTAAACTAAAAATTTATTGATTTTTTTAAAAATATGCTCAAAATTAGTAACCGTGCAGCGTTTTTGGCCAAAATTTTGACAAAATTAAATAATTCCTACATAATGTTATGTCCAGACAAAATTCTTGTCTGGAGTAATTCTCCAAAACGATAATAGAAACACTATTTTACGAAAGTTGACGCAAAGCATCAATATTGAAAATAGATGCAAATATCATCAACCCCAGTTACTTTGCTTATTTTTCTGGGAGTTATGGCCCTTTGATTGAAAAATCTTAAATAGTGAAATTTCTTAAACACGACTGGGGCCAAAATCTAATGTGATATTTGGCTTTTATATAGTCTTTAAGTAATAATTCATGGGTCATGCAAAGCATCGAAATTAACAGGCACATCATTAATCTGCTGGCGGGGATCCTAATTCACTGAAATTGCTTGTTTACTTTCGATTGTGATTATTTGGAGAAGATCTATTTTTTCATTTATGTTATAATGTGTTTTAATACTGCTGCGTGTCTGCTGTTTGACAGTCAAAGGTTCCCTTTTCCGATTACCACATTACCATATTTAACACGACAGGAATCACACAAAGTTAGGTAATTGATCACACCAATCATGGAAATAAATTGGTTTTAGAATCCTTTATAAAATCCATTTGTTATCAAGAGGTTGTATAAAAACGGAAATTACACAGAAACCACCAAAGCAATCGTCATTAATAATAAAAAGCTTTTCCATTTTTCGTGTAAATTGATACAGTTGTGTCAGATTGGTATTAAGACAATACTCTTTGCCATTTACCCTTATTAGGTATCCATACACATTTTAAGGATTGGTGACGCATTTTACACAAACAACATATTTCTATTGTCATTGTCTTATAAAAAGAAGACCTTAAGTACAATGTCATTTCAATATTCAATTTTGACGTTCACTATGTATGTGGTTCACATTCAACATTTGATCAGATGCTTAGGAACAGTATTACACTCAATAATTTGTCAATTAGTAAAACAAACACTTTCCCATAAATATCTCACCTTTTCCTGATAAATTAAACAAACACTAAGATTCTATTATTAATGACATAATATATACTTTTTATGGTATATATAAGATTGGGATTAGACCCCACTAGCATGATCACCGCTCGAGTTACGTTGCAAAACACCATAAACAAAAACTATAATATCTCAACATTTAAATATTTCGATGCAAACAACAGTGTTATGGATTTATCTTGTTCCATATTGTTTTTAGAAGCGATGTCTTCACATTCAAGGTACCAAGATATGACTTGAAATAGTTGTAAACATGAGAAACATGTATATTGATCCAATAAGTTGATGAAAAAGTTGGAAAGAACGTTGATGCAACCAGATGATTAATAGTAGGGATATATATATATATATATATATATATATATATATATAACAATACAAGCACAGTTATTTATAACCAGCACAATTATAGCTAATAAAATTACTAGTTCACCCAGTAACTATAATACGTTTATCAATACAATAGACCCAGGTGTATTGCAAGCCTAGGCTTATCAAGACCCTCAAAATGTTTTATAGCCGTTATCACAGTATTGTTGATAAGTTTGAAGTCTCTGTGTCCAGGATTGCCCTGAATATATTTGACGTCCCATAGTTCCATGTTCCTTGCTCACTTCCCTGGTGGTAGTTCACGTGTCAAACCTAACTTGTCAGTTCCAAAGTTTTATACTTTGCTTCTGGATTGTGATTTAGACATGGATTAGTATATTTTGATTAATTAAACTGTTGTTCTGTAAAATGTCTTTCTGTTCCTCTATAAAGCTATAAATCAGACACAAAATTATTGTTCCATTTCGAAGTCACAATCCAAAAAACAAAGTGAAACACGCGAAGTTCCACAAAGGAAGCGAGACCTTACTTTTAGCTGACTCCATCTGTCTCGTGTAAAATCGAAAGTGAGAAAGGAACTATATCTTACGTCAAATGTATTCAGGGTAATTTTGGATTCAGAGACATCATACTTATCAATATTGTGACGACGGCCATAAAACTTTTCGAGGAAGTCTTGGCTTGCAATATCTCCGGGTCAACAATTTATTTGTAATCACGTTGCTTCATTGTATAAAGTTCACGTGTTTGTCCTGTTATATGAGTCTTGGCCTACAAAGAAAAACTGTCTAGGAACTGTCGTAAATCGGAGATCGATTATATTGATCCAATAAAGTTGATGGGGAAATTAGAAAGAATGCTGATGTAACCGGATGATTAATAGTCGGGATATTTAACAAATGCAGTTATCTATAGCTAGTACAATAATAGCTAATAAAATAACATACAGTACGTATAATAGTTTATCAATACAATAGATACTTTGAATTGTTGTTCTGCAAAATATGAATCAAACACGAAAATACTGGGCCATGTCCAAATCATAATATAAAAGGCAAAAGTAAAAAAAGAACTTCAGTCAAGGAAGTGAGGAATGGTGTTCCGGAAGGGTAAGCACCTCTAAAACCAGCGGAGAATTGTTGCAAATTCTCTTTGATGCATACAAAACATAGGTTTAATCCGAATTGTCAATTTCATATTGATTTAAATCCGCAAAAGTAAGTATATTTAATTACTTACAAGAACTTGGAAAAATGTTTGGTTAAAGCACTACTGATGAGGAATTGTATTCCGAAACGGCCGTCTAATGCTGTAAGACTGGTATAATATGTAATTACAATGATATGCAATTCTCTCCATTCAGGCTTTCATAAATCTTCGAATTATTAAAAATGAAATCGAAGATAATGAACATTTTGGATTAGTTGCGTCTTTTTGGGCTATCAAACACTAGACCGTTCAAATAATTTGATTTATAATTACTAGCTTTTGTAAAGCGCATTACAGATACAAAAGATATTATTACAGGTTTATAACGGATTAACAAAACGAACATCCTTAAAATCCATTAACATTTTGAACGGTCAGTCTATCTATCATCGAATGGATGATGTTTCTGTGTACTGTGATAGTTACTCTCTAAAACACATTCTCGCTATTTACTCGTATGTTTTAACATCGCCGCAAAAGATAGTATTAAAACCACTAACATATTCAATCTAAGAATAATTTTTTAAGATATCTATTGCAAAATATATAACATATTTTTTATCAAAGGTTTCAATTTATGGCCTTAACGTTTTTATTCACTGCATAATGTATATGTCTTTATGCTTACGTGAAGTTCATAAAATCATTCTGATGAAATATATTGCAACATGTATCCGCAATCCAGCTATATATATATATATATATATATATATATATATATATATATATATATATATATATAGTTCAAATAATAAAAAAGTCTTGCACAAGGTAGGTATATAATCCAAAAAGATTATATAAAGGATTATATATATATATATATATATATATATATATATATATATATATATATATATATATATATATATATATCTTTAATGTGAATACCACTTGTCAGCAAATTTTTAAAGGCTGTTGAATCTAAATGCATGCAATTGCTTTAAGATTGAAATAGAAATCAACTTGAAATATAAAAAACATGTATTTGGCAATATCCAGCTACATTTATATGATATATATAGCTTTAATGTGAATACCAACTGTCAGCGAATTTTTAAAGATTGTAGAATTAAAACACTATGTATATGAAGTACGAAAGAGATAGTATAATTTATAGGTCTAGTTTATTAAAACCATTCTGGTGAGATATGGAAATTGTTTTAAGATTAAAATAGAAAGCAACTTGTAATAAAAACATGCACTTTTCAATATCCAACTGCATATACGTTTATATTATATATAGGTTTAATGTGAATACCAAGTGTCAAATGAATTATTAAAGGCTGAAGAATTAAAACACCATGTATCGGAAGTAAAAAGGGGATTTTAAGTATAATTTATAGGTCTTAATATTTAAGTCAAGTTCATGAAAACCATTCTGCTGAGATATATGGCAATTGCTTTAAGGTTGAAATCAAAAACAATTTGTAATAAAATGTACTTTTCAATATCTAACTGCATTTATATTATACATGTATATGTATATGTGAATATCAAGTGGCAACGGATTTTTAAAGGCTGTATAATTAAGGAAGTAAAAACAGGACTTGAAGCGACGGTTGATTTGATAATCAAATCTTGCGATTGGGATTTAATAATTGCGGCGCAGTGTTGGGATTTATTTTTCTATCGGACTATGTTATAGCTAGTCTGATGAGGATGTCAGATACAATGCTAGTTTATGATGTTGTAAATCGATGGAGCTAGATAACTCTCTAACATACAGTACGATCTGCATTTAAAACACTGTCGTGTACATGTGCTGAGAATAAATTGAGCTATCGATGAATGGGCTGACGGTTATGTTATAAAAGTAGTGAATATATGTGCAGATAACTATGTACTTTACTTGGCTTAACATTTTCAAAATGTTTGAAAATTTGAAAATTAAGTACTGATACAGGGGTGGTATCAATACATAGGTTGATGATGTGATATATGTTCAAAGGATGTTATGTGATTGACTTGGCTAAACAATTTCAAAATGTTTGAAAGTTAAGTACTGATACCAGGAGTCGTACATGTGCTAATGCTGTTGAAGTAGTGAATACTTGAAAAAGATTTTATGTGCTTGACATTTGAACAATTTCAAAATGTTTTAAAATTAAGTATTGATACAAGGGATACAGTGTACAGTGATATATACATGTGTTAAGGATACCGAACACCTAATTCAGCTGAAAATTTTAACGGGTTTGAAAATCGAAAAATTGATTTATAAATAACATACATCATCGTTTTACAATGTGTTAAAGTGTGTATATTAGCTGACAATTTTTTAATTTGTGTATTTGATTTAAAATCGCATTGTGTTATTTTAACAGCAAAATGCAGAGAAAAGTACTATATAATTATATTATATAATCTAGATTTGTTTTAAAAAAACATGCATATACAAGCCGTGAATAGTGTTTTAATATTATTAGAGACTGAGAAATGCATATCTGAAAATTTATAAAATTTATAGAAAACCGAAGATGAGAAATGGAAACATTGATGATTAATTTTGATTAAAAATTGAAGTTTACTATCCAATATGCGGAATTACATAAGAACAAGTAGAGAACAAAGGCGGAAATCCGGATCCAAATATCCGGACGACAACTTATTACCTAATCAAGCATTCCAAAATAATTGCCACAGACGTTTGTCGGGTTATGCGGCTGACGGATCACAATACCTTAGTCCGACTTATGACAATGCAACAAGACGGGCGTCATTGCCTGCATACACAAGTGGATCTACATGTGTGTCTGAAAAAGCGTATTCATCTGACTGGGAAAGAAGTGGTACAAAGAGATTAAGACGGTTCCACACTATAACTGGTGACTCTTTTTCACGTAGATTCTATATAGTTGTGTGTATTCTTGGTGGTGTTTTAACAATTGCTCTAGTGTTTTCAATGTATAAACTAATTTTGGTTTGGAATGAAAAGGAGGTATAAAGAAAAGCTATTTTACATGAAATATGAATTTCATCGATTCTGGTTTGAATTTGATTTGGAGTTTTAACAGTTGCTCTAGTATTTTCAATGCATGAACTGATTCTGGTTTGGAACGAACGAAAACGGATTTTCTTTTTAGCGATCTTATTTTAGATACAAGTTGTTATATAAGTTTGCGTAATATAGTCCAGCACATGGTCTGTCGAAAGTAAAGATTTTTGGGGTGTTTTTTCCAAACCATTTGGCTTCAAACATGAATTTAACGATTCTGGTTTGAATTTGGTTCGGATTTAAACAATAAACATTAGCATTTTCCGAAAGAAAACAATTGGAATCTTATTCGGAGCGCGACGATCCTAGTATTAATTGAAATATTTTCTTGTTTTAAAATATAAAATTCTCAAAGGCTAAGCATATTGAAGAATGGATGGTTATTTGCTTGTAACGCTAAAATCCTGGTATTAAATAAAATGTGTTCCTATATAATTCCCACTAGATAAGCAATTGGAGGATGGATGTGTATTTGTTTAGAACTCGAAGATCCTAGTAATAATGGAAACATGTTCTTGTTTAAAAATATCTAATTCCCTTAGGATAAACAATCGGAGGATGAATGAGTGTTTTATATAATGTTTACATTGTTGCCAGGGGATCATCGATTTTGGTTTGAATATTTTATTTACTGTTATATATATGCCGAGGGTATCGATAGCTCAGGAGGCAATATATAGTTGTTTATTAAAAATTATGATTCTTAAATTCAATATTCCTAAAAAAAACTTAGCAAAGCTGAAACCGTGCAAAGTTTAGGTGGATTTGGGAACGGGCATTTTCATACATTATTCTCATACCATTTTTTTTAAATATATGGATTTCCACAAATTTGTTCAGAGCGCTACTGAAGCAGAGTTGTATTCCGAAACTGTCGTCTAGTCCTGCAAAATTAAAACCTTGCCTTTAGTGTCCCTTGCATTTGATAAAAGTGTTGCAATATACTATACGGGCCGGCCTGTATAAAGTTTTTACACGAAGCTAGGGTATTATTCTCATCTCGGCCCTGGCAGCTTCTCGGTAGCTTTTTGATCACTTTCTATCTATATATTGGTCACGTGGAACGACTTTTTGTTAGCGTAAATATCCATCACAAAATTTGTAATATACAGTAACATCTGTAGAAGTATATATACACAGGATGCATTTAAACAACGGGTCAGGAATTTGCACCATAAGCGTGCTGAATATTGAATATTTATTACCAGCTGTGACAATAATCATGATCTCTGCAAAATTTACAGTACCTATTTTTTATTGAAAAAGATAAATATATTCTTTATTTATTTTTCATTTCAATATTTTATTGTATTATTAAAGTCATGACATTACAAAATGTTAGCTTTAGAATTTGAAAAACAGTATATTTAATTAATGCGAATTACAAATTCATTTGTGGACTTCCCTCTCACGACGAATTACGACACAGTAGGAAAAGTCACCAGTATCGAGGTTTTCAATAATTACCTAAATGTACTCTTATAGTTTATATATCCAACATAACAGTTACTGGTCATTGGTTTTAAATGGACATACAGAAACAATATGTATATATGATAATGTAATTATTCTTTTATTATCACACATACGGCTACAAAAAACATAACAATCTACAGATATATACAGGTACCTGTTTATAAATATGGATGATTTATTGGTAAATGGTCCTTTGGATTCGGTGCAAAATAATATTTTCAGAGTAGTAAACTATTTTTTCTATTATGAAATCGTATTATATATTATTTTAGAATTCTTACTCTAAAGTTCTTGTCTTTTGTGTTAAGTAAAAGGGGAACACTACCTGTACAATATGTGTGGTGGTTTTGTCACATCAAAGTATCGATATTTTGCGATAACCACCAGTTTCTAACTAGAGTGGGACTTGTTTTGAGCAGTGGTTATTTCAAATGTATTGTGTCATTCTCTATGTACACATGCTATAACCATAACAAATTAAGGAAGCGCCTACCTCTCCGAAATACCTAGTCTTAATTCTGTGACAGTGTTGGAATTTTAAATTTTAATTATTTTAAATAGATTTTATATATAGTTGTTGCTCTGTTTATTTCGTCTTTAATAAATTACATACTACACTCGGTTAACATTAAACAAACAACTACTTTTCTATTGGCCTTAATATCTTATCGTTACAATTCACTAGTGGTAGTTTTGCTAATTGTGTGATTTTCCATTTTTTACTTTGCTTTTGGATTTTGTTTTTGAACATGATTGTAAATGTTTTGGTTTTTCTTTTATTCCTTTGCTTTTGGGATTTTAATGTGATCATAGATTGGTATCTTCGTGGTTGATTTATTCAATTGTTATATATGGGGTTTTCAAAAATATGATGTGCTAGAACATATACAGCATTATACATGTAAACGGTTTTTAACAGTTAATTTAAATGTTAGTAATATTGCTGTTCTCTCTGAATGTGGGAGATTACCTTTATATATATTTACTGCCAAACGTGTACTTACTTTTTGGTTTAAAATTTTAAGTTTAAGTAATGAGAGGTATGTTAAGAAAGCTTATAACATGTTATACTTTTTAGATAGTAATGGAAGAGAAAATTGGGTTACAAAAATTAGAATTTTGTTGTGTACCACTGGTTTTGGGGAGGTTTGGATGTATCAGGGGGTTAATAACATAAATTTATTTTTAACAGTATTTGTGGAAAGAATGAAAGATATATATCTACAACAATGGTACAGCGATATAAGTAGTAAACCAAAGTTAAGAACATACAAGGACTTTAAAACTATTTTAGAACTAGAAGTTTATATTGATGCAATTCAAATAAGTAAATTTAGACACGCACTAGCACTTTTTAGGGTAGGTTCTTCTAATTTGGCAATTGAAAAGGGTAGGCATATGGGTATAAAAAGGGAGGATAGATTATGCAGATTTTGTAATTTAAAATGTATAGAAGACGAGTACCATTTTGTACTTATTTGCAATGCCTACAATAATATACGACATAAATACATTTCTTTAAAATATTTAAAAAACCCTACATATCAAAAATTTATTATTCTTATGTCGTCAAAAATATTACTGCTGTAAGAAATTTAAGTATGTATATATATTATGCATTAAGAAAAAGGTCTATGTAAAATATATTTAGTTAGTTTGAAAATATTACGTATTATTCACATTTTGTCATTTATATACCGCCATTGATTGTAACTTATTGTGATATGGGCCTGAGGCCTTTAGTCAATAAACATATATACATATTACATGAGGTACTCATGATGCATTTAGATTCAAAGGAGCAATTGATTTCTAAATCAATTTCTGAGCATTAGGAAAATGCAAACCATAGAATAAATTAAACGATTAATTTTATAAAACAACTTAAATATTGCAGACCATGGTCAAAATTAAAACTTATATAAATACTGAAGGACAGTTGCGACATTTTTCCCAATCAAAATAAATGTTTTTCATTTTAATTATAATTAATATCAATATTAGCATGGTAATTAAGTCAACATGTAATTCATCAACTGAAAGCTAAAATTTCAATTTTTTACCTGGAATTCGGTCGATATCGTCGTTGTCATTAAGACGATGAAGCAAAATTCTACGGTATCAGCATGCTATATTTATAGAATAAAAACCTCATATTGTGTTATTTTACATATAAAATGCATTCAATACAATTTTGTTTCATTTACCAAGTTTTTACTTTTAGAATAGGAACATGGACATTTTTTGTTTCATTATGGTGTGTACAAATTAATTTTCTAAATTTCGACATGGATTAGTTTGTTTTTTTGATTAAATAACAAAAACATATCCCAATTTCCGTAACAATGTAATATTTACATTTCCAGTCAATTTTCAGAACCATTTTATTTCACCATTTAAGCAAACAACTTTCCTATTACCGACAGTAGCACGTTTTCTCTTTTCTACATTTGTTAATTAACCAATCAAGTACTCATATGAACCGCAAATTAATTAATTTGATAGAAACACGTCTAACACTTTACCATCTCATATCATAAAACTTCCAGGCGGCATTCGGTAATTAGAAATTTATTAAGTGCCTTTACTAAAGAAAATCCATACTGCCTAATAAATCCTCTGAAACGCTTTATTGTAAACTATATTAGCCAATCTCACTCTATAGCTTATTAGATTAAATGACTTATTGATTACGGATGTTTAGAACTTACCTTGATTTTCCTATTGTCTGTTATATAAATCTAGAGTGAGCTTAACAAAATATATAGGATTGGATTCCTACACTTGCTGCTTTATATTATTAAGTCTATAAAATCATAACTGGTGATCTCAATATAATCGAGAACACCAAATTGAGATCTTTACTTTCAAAAGGTCCTAAATATAGAGAAGCTCAACCTTTTACTTGGGGACAGAATTTCAGACTTGTCATGGATTCCGTTGAAGAATACGCCAGACGTTGGGCTAAATTAGAAGATGTTGAGCTTGATACCTTATCCGACTGGACAAAGGTTGTGAGATCTTTCGTTAAAACTAGGATTGCCAAACTTAAAGGGTCTATAAGTACTAAACCGTCTTCAGTACTCAAGGATCCAGAAATCAAGGCAATTCTAACAGACATACACAACAAATATGTTGTTGTCCCAGCTGATAAGGCTTCTAACAACATTATTCTCGTTTGTAAGAGATTCTACCTTGAATGGCTTATTAAGGAGCTTGGTTTAGATAGTATATCAAATAACCCTGCATATACTAGAACTAATTTTACCAAAAATGAAGTTCTTTCCAACCATAGGGGAGTTCTCGAGTCTTTCGGTATCAATCTTAAAGAGGAAGATTTTGATCTTCCTCACAGGAAGATCTTGATCTTCCTTACTTGTATTGGATTCCTAAACTCCATAAAAATCCATACAAGGAAAGATATATAGCAGGCTCATCTAAATGTACTACTAAATCATTATCGGTAACTCTAACACAAATTTTGACAATCGTCAAAAATGGTCTTCAGTCTTATTCAGACAAAGTATACTCTACATCTGAAATCAACCAAATGTGGATTCTCAAAAATTCTAAAGAATAACTTGAACATCTTGCTTCTAATACTTTATCTCATATAAAAAGTATAAAAAAACATTTGATTTTTCTACACTATACACCACAATCCCTCATTCTAAATAGAAAGAACGTCTTAAAGAAATTATTCACTTGTCTTTCTTCTGCAAAAACGGTAAGTCAAGATACAAATATCTGGTGCTGAACAGGGATTCTGGTTATTTTGTCAAGCACCATACGGATTCCAAACAAAAATATACTGAAGATACCATCAACAAAATGTTGGAGTTTTTGATAGATAACATATTTGTTGTGTTTGGTAATATAGTTTTTCAGCAAACAATCGGTATACCAATGGGTACAAACTGTGCACCATTGCTTTCTGATTTGTTTCTTTATTCTTACGAAGCAGAATTTATGCAGAACCTTGTTAAATCTGGAGAGCAAACTGTCGCCAAATCATTCAACTCAACATACAGATATATAGATGACGTTCTGTCTCTTAACAATCCTAAATTTGGAGACTATGTAAATGTCATCTATCCTTGTGAGCTTGAAATAAAAGACACGACTGATTCCTAAAGTTCTGCTTCATATTTAGACTTATACCTGAATTATGACGCACAGGAAAAGCTACATTTCAAACTTTATGACAAACGTGATGACTTCAATTTTTCTATTGTCAACTTTCCTTTTTTATGCAGCAATATACCTGCTTCTCCTGCTTATGGTGTATTTGTTTCCCAATTAATACGCTATTGTAGAGCTTGTTCCCACTACGGGGACTTTGTACAACGAAGTAGGCTGCTTACAAATAAATTGTTGACTGAGGGATATTGCAAGCCAAGGCGTATCAAGGCCCTCAAAAAGTTTTATGGCCGTCATCACAGTATTGTTGATAAGTTTGATGTCTCTGTGTCCAGGATTGCCTTGGATATATTTGACGTCTCATAGTTCCATGTTCCTTTCACACAATTTTGATTACACACGTGGCGGGTGTAGCTAGCTAAACGGGAGGTGCTTACCCTTCCGGAGCACCCGGCCTCACTTCCCTGGAGGAAGTCCACGTGTCTAACCTAACTTGTCAGTTCCAAAGTTTTTGCTTTGCTTCTTGATTGTGATTCGGACATGGATTAATATGTTGGTTTTTGATTCATATTACAACCATCATCACAGTATTGTTGATAAGTTTGATGTCTCTGTGTCCAGGATTACCCTGGATATACTTGACATACCATAGTTCCATGTTTCTTTCTCTTAGTTTTGATTACATGTGGCGAATGTAACTAGCTAAACAGGAGGTGCTTTACCCCTCCGGAACACCCGAATTTACTCCCCTGGTGTAAGGTCACGTGTTTGACGTGTCAGTTTCAAAGTGTTTTCTTTGCTTTTTGATTTTGATTTGGAAATAGATTGATATATTTGTTTTATTTACCTAGTAGAACGAAGGATTTGTTCGCCATATTGGATATTTCGGAAGAGGATCTATAGCTTATATGATCCTAATTGCATGCTCTGACAAAAATTGAACACGTTGTGACATCAATATCATACTAGATTACGTAACAATTACTCTTTGTTATATGAAATAAAAAAACAAACACACCAAACCATGTCCAACTCACAATCTCAACGCAAATTAAACACATTTAAGCTGGCAAATTAGGCTATGCATGTGAACATGCGACCAGGAAAGTAAGACAGGATGCTCCAAGAGGGTAAGCTTCTCTCAATTAACTAGCTACAGACGACACGTGTGTAATCAAATTAGTCAATGAAAGGAACATGGGTCTATGAGACGTCAAATATACCCGTGATAATAATAATTTAATGAGAATGCATAAAACTAAAAAGGTATCAATTTTTCAGTCTATCATTAGCAAAATACCTTATATCAAACTGTATAAATACTGTCTAATATGAAATTGCATTAAATGTGTTTGAAATTTTATCAATGCGTCTGATGCTTGTCCATATTGGTAGCGGATCAGTGAAGTCAAAATGACAGGTTTATTCATTATCGGAAGTAACCAATTGATATATGACTGGTGCCTGTAAATTCTTCGCTTTAATCAATGATTTCAAAATGGCGGGAGAAAATCGGTGGTTCTTATATGACTGGAGTATTTCAAAGACGGAAACGATGTTTCTTGTCAAATTTGGGATTAAATGTCTCATTCGCATCAGACAGAAATGTAAATTATTACCCTAGCCAAATGTTCAGGAAACCTCCGATTTAGAGGTTCTATCCCATCTAGTTGGTAAGCATCCGATCTAGACCATATAACCACGTAGGCATATTTCGAAATAATGAATACCGGTATATCATAAAATTTAATATTTTCCGCCTTTAAAATGAAGTACATTGTAGTTTTAAACACAACGAAAAATAAAAATAGACTAAGTAAGATGACTTGTGTTACTAAAATCTAAAAATCTGACAATGTAACAAGAAGCAAATTCTATATCATTATTCAGTCAAATATATCTTGTATACGTTGCAAATTGATTAGACAGTTAAAATTACATCTAAGACGACGTTTGATACATGGTATACAATGTAATTAGCCGTAAGAATGACATATTTCATTATTTTCCTGAAGGGTTTGTTAGTAACTCACTTTACGTGTAATTTCTGTCGTATTTAATAACTCTTGGTGCCAAACTGTGTAGGAGTTTTATTCTGAATTTACAACGGCAGACATTATTGATAAATGGATAGACTGTCACAACTGTCACTTGAAAACTTGTAACACAGCTGCCCATTCTAACAAACGACTCGTTATGTATAATGGGTGAGTCAATCATCCCGATACATCAACTACATACATGTATAATATAGTTACATAGTTCCAGGTTCATTATCAAATGATGGGGGTAGCTAGCTGGACAGGAGGTGCTTATCCTTCTGCAGAACCCGGATTCATTTTTCTAGGTGGAAATCCAAGTGTTCAACTGAATTTCAAAGTTTTTAAAAAACGATATAAAGTATTAGAACCAAGATGTGACTTGAGTAATTTATAAGAACGTTTTAGAATCCACATTTGGTGGATGGATGCCATATGAAAAAAAGATACAGTTAACAATTGAAAACCTAAAGTTATCATACTTTCATATTTTATGTAACTTTGGTTTTTGGTGATATTTTTTGAAATAGTAAGGTTAAGATCTAGAAAAGAAAGTTGTATAAGACTTCTTTGCATTGGCAAAACTTTTCTTGTGATAGATATCCGGATTTTTTCCGAATCCAGGATATTTCAGGTAAGAATAAGAATCAATACTCCACCTGCCCAGCCATCATTAAAAATTGTCATTATTATTTTTTACCGATGCCATTTGGTAAGAAAAGTGCGCAGTTTGCTCAAATAATTGGATATATTATTATTTGTATTGTTGCAAAATCATTTTTTGAAACCTTAACTTAAATACCCTATATACGTTCGATAGGAATATTATACTATAAAATCTGCAATAAGTTTATTCCCAAATGAACAAACATATTTTGTCTACATGTACACATCCATTATTTATAACCGTTATTTTAGTAGTTTGCAGATTGACATAATATTTATCTCTATAACACTGAGATATATTACTATCTAACTTAACTGATAAGCCATCGCGCGGCAAATTAAAATGAAATGTTAAATGTACATTATCTCCCTGACTGCTTCCGTAACAAATAGTTGGTTGTAATTCCATTGAAAAACTTCACCATACATATAAATTTTTAAAAAAAACATATTATCTAGATATTCAAATGTGAAAACCATACCTTTTAGTTTTATGACATTTGAGAAAAATGAGATAAAAATAGCATTTTTCTTTTATATTCTTCATGAGTATTAAAGTTAAAGACAAATATAGGTTTATATATTACGTTAGTCTTCAAATTCAGGCTTCTACTCTGATCGACCGAAAGTGCCTTTCCTTGTCTTACTTTTTAATCTATTGACTCGATATCAGTATAATGAGCTAAGCAGTCTGCAATGTTTATCCGGGATTTCGGTCGGTATAGTATTGTAAAAGTTAATATAAGTACCACTAGTTCAAAGCGGATCAGAGATAGTGACACTACAACAAAAATTGCACACAACATCTTTAGAAACATCCGGAGATTTAATATGCAAAATTGTCAGGAATAGCTTAAAATTGCTGATGTACCGTCAAACAACACCTAACGAGCATGGGAATTATTTATACAGTAGAACTTCGATATCTTGAATACCACGGATAACTCGAAGTCATTACTGTAAATGTACTTTATTTAGCGGTAGTCTTATTTTAGCGGTTTTGGCGATAGACAAATTGCGCTAATTTCTGATTACCGCGAATAAATGTGTTTATAAATATAGACTTACCTCAGGACCTCGGAAACTTTGGTCCGGCCCGTCAGACATTTTTTGTAGAAGGGAAAAAAAGGTTGTTAGCACAGGGCTGTCTATGCGTGCATGTTGTGGTTTATTGTCAAACTAACCAAATGAATTTTTGAGCTCCCGCGATTGCCAATTTTAATCCATGTGCTTCCGCGATATGCTGTTATTATCAATATGCGTTACTGTCCACGATGCTTGATACTGCACGCCCGCCATATTGTTTACTAACAATCGTGAACTTTCGTATTCCGAAGAACAGTTACGAAGCGCGTAGTAGGCATTTCTCAACACCCCGCTTGGAACCTCTTCGATAACAAACCGTCATCCTTGATCGACACTCGTTACGGTAATCAACACAGTTACCACCATGCACTTATTATTAAACAAACACACGTTTAAAGAAAGTTATGATTCGGACTGGGAAACAAAAGAAATAGACAGTAAGACACGCGGCACGCGATTACTTAATTGCACAGGTATTTACTGATTAATAAACAATCACCTGATTATTAGATCTTACTGTTGTTGACAGGTAAACACGTGGTAAGGACAATACACTTAGTGAAGTCAAGTAGAGTTTAAAAGACCGACAGACAGACTAGCGGTAGTTTACTTTTGTCGGACCGAAAACCGATTTGTCCGTTTAATATTAATTTATACTGGACTGAATTCATTGTCTGTTTTCTGATTTAGAAATTGATTTCGGCACTTCCCCGTGAGCTGAGTGCGCTAATTTAAGATTGCGCGAATTAGTGACAACACAGCATTTGCGCTAAAATTTGATTGCGCGAAAATAAGTACATTTACAGTATTTTGTCCCAACAGGTTTTCTATATAAACTATATAAATACAACTTCGATAATTCAAACTCCTATAATTCGAATACCCCCGATAACTCGAAGTAATGTTAAGGTGCAAAATTAAAAAAAAACTGTATGACAAACAAACTTTTAAAACTCGAAATATTTTTAACATTGAGTGAGTGATCAATAGAACGATCAATGAAATCATGGAAATTAATTCACCATCAGCCCGTGTATAATCCAGTTAATGAAAGTAGTAGTTGTACAGATCAAAGGGTCTGCTACTGTAGTAATTAGTATCACTTAAAGGATTAGTACTCTGTCCCGTAAAGGGCGATGAAGTGTAACCGTGTACTCTGTGTACTAATTATCAAGGGATTTATCCAAGCTGGATTTTAATGACTTACACGTGGTACGCACAATAATTTTAACATTTCTATAACACTTGCGTCTTTTCTTGTGTTTGTATTAGACATTTCTCACTTCGATATACTGCCCACACTGACGGTATACGATATACTGTTGAGGGGTCGATTCAAAATTTTCAAAGTCCTAGTATATCTATACATTCACGCCTTCTCACGCTTTTTAACAAACAAATATTCGGAATCACTTCCCAGAACAGTTGAATTCATGAGACAATTTTATCACTTTCTTTTAGTATGATCTCTATTGTTCCAACGAAACCCATAATACTACTGACGGATTGATATAAATATATCTTTGACCGATGTAAAGCACTATAAATGTAGATCGCATGTTTGATACCGTATTGGCACAAAATAAACATTTGATGTCAAGGTATACATGAACAGAGTTCAGATGACCCTATTACTGTCATTTCAAATGTAGAGTATTTGGCAAAAAGAGTTCTATTTTCTATTGTTGGTCGGACCAAACAGTGGCTGAAGCCCTCACCATTAACATGCGCTGCTAGACATTATGCTTGAGTATTTATACGAGATTGCACAAATAAACCTTAATCATAATATGCAATTGCCATAAAACTATAGAAAAAATGCAAATGATGTTTACTATCAAATTAGTCAGGTTCTGCATTTAATGAAAAGCCAAAATGTTTTGATAGTGTCGGAATTTTCTAAATGATGAATTTTATCGACTCTGTCTTTTCCTCACGTAGATTATCCTTTCGGTAGGTTCGCGTTTTTTATTACATTTCAATGTTTTATTTCTATACAATTATTTTTAGCTTTTTTTTAAACTCCAGATTCCATTATATACGACGACTCGGTTCTTTTACTATACGTATTACTTCTATCATTAGATGTTGCTGACTAGTGCCCTTATTTTTTGGATAGAAGTTTCTTCTCAATCTTTTATTGATATATTTATTTTTAACATCATACAAGTTACAGTGAACAACACTAATCTAATTCGTAATACAGTGTGTGTTTTTGTGACATCAAAATCACACACAACAATAGCAACCGGAAGAAACAACGTTACTATTTAGTAGTATTTTAAGTGACAAAATATATCTTTACACACAGAAAAGGTTCTCGGAAAATGTCACGCTTTTCTAAATAAAGAAAGAAAATTTAACCCTGTTCACTGTAGAATGTTCAAGTTAAATTAAAGTGTACAGAATATTGAACGCTATCTGACGTCACCCGCGTTTAATCATTAAAAGCGTAATGAAATATACCTACCTACCTGGTCCTTTTTACGCCCGGGGCGCATAGGGCAAGGACTAGAGTTTTCCACCGGTCTCTGTCTTGTCCCATCCTCTGGTTTAATTTGTAGAAGAACAATGAGTAATATTCAAGCCGTACGCCATGTTCGTATTTAACATTTATGTGTCAACTAAATAAGTTACATCTTTGGAAATGACCCCCACTCAACTATATACCGTATACAGTCAGCGTTAGCAGTATATTGAAGTGGGAAATGTCTATTATTATTATTATTACATACAATGTACATGAATATGTTTATCTGATTAAGTTCTTTGAATGCATTGTGATCATGCGTTGATAATACACATTTTGTGTATTTTATGTATGCGTCTGTCGTCGCCATCAGTCTATTAAAAACGTAATAAATTCATTTTAATTCATTTACTAGTATTCTTATGCATACATATTATACTGGTATATCGGTAAGCAGTTTATCGCTATCCAACATTCTTCCATCGAGATGAAAGTCTACATTGTGACGTAATCCTTCAATTTCGAAAACTTGAACACCCCGATAACTCGAAGTCATCATCGAAGTCCCGTGCACTTCGAGTTATCCGAGAAAAAGATAACTAACCTGGGAAGTCTCAACCTGTCTTAGAAAAATGGTTCTTACTCTATCTTTATTCTAAAAGCGAAATTTACATCAATTATTACAAATACAGTCCATTGATCTTTCAATACCTGTTTTTCCATTACAAGGAAGCAGCTTGTTTACAATCTGATTTGTCCTAAACAAATCGTAAAGTGATTTCTGTTTTTGCAATGCTAGGGATTTTACACCATGAAATTGATTTAACAGTCTGTAATATACATTATATTATTGTGTATATTTCTTACATAATATTTTACTGATAATTCATTACTGTAACAACATTTAAATTTGAATTTGAAGAAGATCTATTTATCTATTTACTCAAATTGACATTATACATTTTATTGCGTTTAATGTTTTATGATATAAATAAACAATGAGCAGTTAGAACATGTAGTCGGCCTTCACTTAGGTTTGTCCTCTGTTTCAACATATCATATATCATATACAAACCTCAAACGCAGTCAACAAAAGGTTTAAAGTAGTACTAGTATAATATAACTAACATAATACAGATTGGTTAAAATCATTTAAGGATATTATTGAATCCAAAAATATCAAAATGAGTATACAATAAGCTTTTCAATTAACTAGTTTGATAGGCTGGCACATCAAAGATGAACTAACAATATGAATTTTGAATGAAACCTTATCAAATCAAAAAGAAAAACATTTAGAAAGAAGACAAAGGTGACATTGATCACAAGTATATATGTTTACTAAACGATTTACTGTGTACATAATACAATACACCACTTCTACATTAAACGTATTTCAACATTTATTGATTAAAGGACGCATCACGCTGAGAGTTCTTTAGAAAATTCATAAATAAAAGTATGCTGTAAAGAGCAATTGTACGGTTACGTTACTCGAAAAAAGCTTTAAAAATGGACTGTACTTCCGATAAACACTGTACTGTCCCATTTTGTATAATGTGAAAATTTATCAAAATGTAAACAATGCATACCAATATGTTGAGCTAATAACGAAGATTGATCAGAGATGCAACGTCGTTTATTTTTCTTTATACATATGAAACACAATTTATTTAGAAGCTTATTAAATCTGAAGAGAAGAATACAGCCATTCTAATTAACTGTACATACATGTACAGATATATAAATGATATACCAACTCTTAATAATCCTAAATTTGGATATTATGTGAATGTCATGCTTATCTATTATAGTGAAAAAAGCTACGACTTATTCCTGCTGGTCTGCTTCATATTTGAATTTATACCTGAATTATGACATCCACAAAAGGCTACGTTTGAAACTTTATGACAAATGTGATGACTTCAATTTTTCTATTGTCAACTTACTTCGATGAAGCAATATATATGCTTCTGCTTAATTTGTTTCACAATTAATACGCTGCTGTAGAGCTTGTTCTTACAACAGAAACTTTAAACAACTGAGCAAGAAGTTACCTACAAGCAAATTGTTGACGCATGGATATCACAAGCCTAGACTTGCCAAAACCCTCGAAGTTCAATGCCTGTCATTACAATATTATTCATAAGTATTGTCCATGTATCTAAAATCACCTATATATATATATATATATATATATATATATATATATATATATATAAAACGTCCCATGTTCTTTTTATTCACATTTCTAATTACACACGTCTTCGAACAAAGACCTCAAAAAATATATCTTATGGATTTAAGGACAGTCCTTGTGACCGTATTTTATTTTGGCCGAAAAATCAATTTTGAATAAGTAAATGAAAGGTAATCTAAAATAATCTGTATACCGAATAGAATGATTTAAAGAACAAGTATTCGTCATAAAACAAATTGTACGCAATAAATTTCATTGTCATATTGATGGCCATATTGAATTTCCTATCCATGTCGAGCACAAGCCCTTCCAGAGCACCGGGTCTCAATTCCTTGGTGAGACTTTTTTGTTAAACTTGATATATCAGTTTCGAAGTTTTTTCTTTGCATAGGAATTGTGATTTGAACATGAAATGGTATGTTTGTATTTGGTCATATAAAATAAATATACAAGATTATTTCCAGATAGGCTAGTACATCAAACATTAAACAGTAATATGGTTATAGAACAATTCGTTAATAAAACAAAAAGAACAACATTTGATAAGAAAGTAGACAAAGGTGACATTGATCACAAGTATATCTATTTACTTAACGATTTACTGTGTACATAACATAATACACCGCTTCTACATTATGTGTATTGATTAAAGGGTCCATCAAGCTGAGAGATCTTTAGAAAATTAATTTTGAAATAAAAACATGCTATAAAACGCACTTTTTCGTTACTTTATAAAATAAATAAACTGTACTTCAGATATACAATGCATTATGTATATATCGTGCCATTTTGTATAATTTGAACATTTATTAAACTGTAAACAATTCATATCAATATGTTAAACTAATTCATAAGAAGATTGATCAGCTAGAACATACACTTTCAATTTTCAACAATATTCTATTAAGTCTGAAGAATAATTTCATCTTTTATAATTGAAGACATGGTTTGATATAAAAATTTAAAACATGCACAGATAATATGTTTTGTCATTAAACGCTAAATCAAACATTCGAAGATACCAACTGACATTTATTCTAATAAGCGTTTCTCACAATGAAGTGACACCTGTTGCGAAAAGTCTTACATTAAGATTAGGCCTACATTCACCGAATGATCTACCGATTAAGTAAAAACATTGAGTGTTAATCGATAATAGTAAAAATAGAAGATAATGTTGTAATGGAAAAGCATAAACCTGGCAACACGCAACAATACAAACGAATGAGGAGGAAAAGACAAATCCTTACTGTTAGTGCCCACTGGATTAAGTATCCAGTGTAGTACTTGTAGTGCTATTGTAATGCCCTAAACAATTCCTTTTATTTTAGCAACAAGTGTTACATAAAAATTACTTTAAAAACACGTGCTTGTCGAAAATCACTTCAACTTGTTCTCACTCTACTTGATTTACTGCTTCAATGAATGTCAAACGTAAAAGTTCATTTAAATCAACAGTGCCCTTAATTTCCTTTGTTTTATTAAATTGAATATTGTACATTCAGAAACCCCATAATGTCCTTTTAGAACGTTTGACATTCCACCAACTCAACTAACTAGGAAGTGAAGTGAAATCAATATCATAAAATGAACATCATTTTTAGGTTTTTGCTTTTAATAATTTCCTGTGAAATTTCCGGGTCTTTATCACACTGTGTTCTAATTCCGAGAGACTATATCAAAGCAATTGTTATAGCTTAGGGGGTACAATGTAAATGGTATATTTCCTCAGATATTATATCTGTCTAATAGGTTTATCAAACTTAAATTCCTGTGTTGTTTAAATTCATATATATACACTTATGCAATAAGCAGCCATTCATTCCGTTGATGTTAGATTAACACAAGGTTTATAAGGTTGACCCAAACATGTTTGATTAAATGATATACTTTGCATGTTTAACATTGATTTAACACGTTTAATTTGTTTTCTAAAATCGTCCTCGTTTTAAACCTAAGTTAAATTTTCAGACCGTTAAATGCATAATTTTCAGCATTTCATCTTTGATTTTTTTCAATCTTTAATATGTTCAGATTGTAACCTAGTGTAATATTATAATTTTTTAAATATTCTAAATGAAATATTCAAATAATATATAATATTGTTGCAATTTTTATTAATTTTTGTTACATATTTCATTCAGAGAATTTATAATATGACATTAGATGTAAAAGGGCGTCGACGTTTGTAATAGACTTCCATATCTATTAATAAACTGATTCTGTACATAGAGATGTAGATATGCAATCGCAATGATTTGGTATAAATGAGTACGTACAGTTCTAGAGTAGCCATGATTTATAGTATTAAATACCTAATTTTTAATTTTTCTTTTTTAGTTATAACTTTAGTTGTTTATTTATTTTAAAACCATTATACCGGTATAACTATTTAACGTTGCAATTTATAACAGATTTGTATGCAAGACACTGAGTTATGAAGACAGTCACAGTGCTATAATTCTAATCGGGTTTATTTTAAAATCGACCAAAAATATCGATTTATGTTCAAATCACATTCTCAAAAGCAGAGTAAAGACTTTGAAAAACTGACAACTTACGTCAAACAGACAAGCTTACTCACCGAGTGGGATTCGAACATTGGCGTTCAGAGGTTAAGAGAAATATACTTTAACTAACACGTATTACATATACTATAATGTCATGTTTAATGTGATTCAATATTGCACAGTTAATACTATACAACATTTAATGACTAGTTCAAACAAATAGCATTACCCTCCTGAATATATATATATATATATACAATCATGTACATATTGTGTACAACAATGATTTTAACAATTACTTGATTTCAATGTACCTGTAAAATTATTACTAGACATTGTGAATGGAGCTATGAATTATAGAAACGTTCATTGTCATCATTAAATATTTAGTCTAGGTGTCATATTAATTTTTGATTTTTTTAATTTTCTGAATACAAATATTCAATGGTGTTAATATGTCGAATAAATATTTGAATATGGAATTCAGAAAACTAAAACTCTCTGCAGTATGACATTGAAATAAAATACTCGAAATAGCCATTAACACCATGTTAACAAATTCTCATTGAATGTTTATAGTGCAATAGTATTCAGTGAATTGTATAAAATAAGATGAAAAACATGGCTGATCTGAACCCCATAAATTTTACAATAATTCCTTTCTGGAATCTTACAACCATAACAAGTTTTGATTAAAAACCTTTACAAACTCTTTTTTATTTAAATAATATAATATCATTGATTACTATATAACTGCAAAAATTCTGTAGTTTTTTCGCGAGCATTAATTTTTGCTATTTTCACGGTCGATTATTTTCTGCAAAACCGTTAATACAACGCGAACAAACCTAAATTAAAATTAAACTAATAACAATATTAGGTTAGGTTATAAGAAATCAGAGTATCCAATTGAATATTAATCCGGTTTATATATTAATGTTTGTTCTGGTACTGTGGATTCATCTATTTTCGTGATGTCCTATTTTCGTGGTTTTAAGCCTGAGAAATATCGTTTCGTGGGGTTTGGTAAATTCATGGTTTGATGTAGTATGTTACTTGTGTAATACATATAGATTAATACTATTTCAAAAGTTCTTGGATCACGGTTGCAAGTGTGTTTTATATACTATTTCGTCAACGTGTAAATGCGTCAGTGTATCCACGAAAATTGAGACATCAAGAGAATTAAACACCTCGGTATTAAAAGAGAGACCGACTATAGGTGTATATCTTGGACATCTGCATCGTTTTTACATATCACAACCGGTATTGTAGAGTGGTGCAACACGTATTCACTAACACTGCCTAGAATGGTACGCCTGATTTTACCGAGTCCTCTACTGCCGGTCACTATCAATGAGGCGTCCTCGTCTTTAGCCACTTGACATATCCCGACTCCAGGATTGCCATTATATCTCACCACTTTCCCTTCCATCTGAAAAAAACATAAATGTATTTGGCGTATAATGGTTACATGTGTCTTTCGTTCTCAGTGTTACTTTCACACACATGTCGAGTGTAGCTAAATAGACATGTAAGTGAATATCAACCTTACATCTCTGTATTTATAATTATTGGCTTTTTAAGAAGGCATATCGCAATATTGTTGGTAAGTATGTTACCTTTTCGAAGCACCTGGCCTCACTTTTTTTTGCTAAAATCCGAGTGTTAAATTTAGTTTGCCAGTTTTAAATTTTATAATAACTTCAGATTTAAAACAGACCTAGGAGTTTCTTGATACCCATGATTAGATGCCAAAACTTTTTTCATGCTGGTAATTGTCTCAGGTCCTTTATTGCGCACAATAATATTATCAGCCTTTGTCTCATATAACTAATGTTATATTATAACCACTGAAAATCAGAATTTGAAACATAGTCGATCAAATAAATAATGACTTGTTTACCCGTTCAATACTTGGAATGTCTATAATATGATGTAAGCTTCCGATATCAGTACAGACATATAAGGGTTTTCAAGGTAAAGAGATTTATCATAACACTTGTGCGTTTGATATGCGTTTTAATTGCTTTTATTCCGTGCTTAATTTCTTCCTGATCCATCTGACTTGGTATTCAAAAGAAACCCTCTACAGCAGCTTATATTTATTATGGTGAACGATTTCTTAACAAGGAATTAAGAGGACTCGGTGGCCGAGTGGACTAAAGAGCAGTCTTTCGGACCATAGTGCATCACACTATCTTGATTTAAGTCCCACACGGGACAGATCCTAGCTTTATAAAGTGTGAAGAAAGTTTGCCAGATTGCTTGCCGTGGGTCGATGGTTTTCTCCAGGCATTCCTGTTTAATCCACTATCCATGAAAAATTTTATGGAAGTCGTCACTATATTGTTTTTTTTCAAAAACACTCTGGAAATATTCGACGTCTCATAGTTCCATGTCCCTTTCATTTACAATTTTGATTACACACGTGGTGGGTGTAGCTAGCTAAACAAGATGTACTTACCCTTCTGAAACACTCCGCATCTTTTTGCTGGTGTACACATGTTTAACTTAATTTGCCAGTTTAATTTTTACTTGGCTTCGGAATTGTGATTTGGACAGGGATTGCGAGTTTGTTTTTATTATCACAGCAATTTAAGCGTAAATTTTACCTTTCTCTTTTTCACCATTTCTTCAAATTGTTGTCCGATTTTCTTGACGTGATCGTCCTCCTCCGCTAAGATATTCGATATTAACTTAGGATCAATGGACATAAGAGTGATTGCTGAAAATATTTATGATACCGTACATAGTAATTTTTTCCTTAGATACTGAAACTTTTATATTTTAAACATTCTACGTGTGATTTGAATGGAGAAAACCCGCATTGATACACAATGCTTGTTTAATCAAGTTTGTAAAGCATTCCATTCCAGTTATGCAAACAAATTGAAGACAATATTCCTTGTAATAAAAGTTGCGAAATAGCTGTTGATGAACAAGCAATATTATTATGGGTTTTTTAATATAAGAAAACCAACTTCATTCATTTTTATTTTTTCGGTCGGTAGTACAATTGTTTATTTCGCATTGTATATAAGGCCATAATAAAAAAATTTCTGTAAATGACACAAAATCTGTCAAGGAAATGATATTCACAAATGTTATTAAAATGTTGCATTTGGAATACATGTCCAAATCAACACAAAACTACCATTCCATGTCAAAATCATAATCCCTAAAGTATAGTAAACCTTTGAAAACTCGCAGATTAAATAAAAACGGGAACTTCAAAATGGGACATGATACCTATTGCTCATGAAATCAGTTATAGTTTGTTATAAGTTACAACAAATATTTGTCGAAGAGCTTACTTACGCTGGGAATTAATTTTATGGTATTCAGCACAATAAACAATGACAAGTCTGTCTCCTTCCTTGTAAAAGTGGGATGCATACCCTGTAAATACACAAGTCATATTTAACCATAATCAGCCCTAAGTTTCACAACTCTGGCAAATGTGATATCATATGGTAATGCGTTTGCTAATTAGTAAGATATTTTAATTTAAGATGCCATAATGAAGACACTACATGCTAAAAACATTTGTTTAGCTCAAAAAGAGATTGTCAAAATATGCTACGTGTTAGTTAAGAAAAATCTAAGTTTAGAAATAATTGTGATACTTAAGCTAGGCTCTGACACAATTTGCGAAAGATACCATAGAAGGCGGGTTAGTTTACAAGCGGTCTAAATGGGTAACAATCGCATGTAGTAGACCAGGTTTTGATATATTTTGGTTTTTTCTTAGTTCTGATCATTGTAATCTTTATTTGTCTACAACTGTCTAACCATGGTACATTTTATCCTCTGCCTATCGAAGATAAATGGGATATTAAATTGGAGTTTCCGTCCGCCCTTCCTTCCTGATGTCCGTCCTACCGTCCGTCCGAAATTCTTGTCTGTGCTAATTCTCCAAAACTATGAAGCAAATTTTCACGGGACTTGGTGCAAAGTATCAACATAGATAGGACATACATATATCCTTAACCCGAATTGGTTTGCTCATTTTCTTTGAGTTATAGCCCTTTGAACATAAGTGCAAATCACAAAAAAATAACTTGCTGGCGAGGGATTCTTTTCACGAAATTTGCTTCTTCATTATGTGCATGTATTTTAAATCAGTATATACATACATTTATATGCATTTCTGGAAATATGATTCACCAACAGTCACAATGTTTTGATAAATGTTTCCAAGTACCGAAACATAGCATTCTACTTAAACATTCTTAAGGTATATTCATATTGACACATTACAAGAATGACAAATTATGTCAACATTAAAATAAAGCACTTCTTTACATTAAATATAAAATATTTTAAAAGAATGACATGGATATCGGACGCATCCAAATATAGCTCAAATTGGTATACATTCCTTGGATGTCAATAAAAATTCACAGTATAAAGTACCATATCTGACATTTTATAACCTATTCATACCTGTGAATGTGCAGGTTCTCACAAACAAGTTTCTATACCTTGATGTGTAAAGTTATAAATTTATAACTAGCAATAAACATTTAGTTATGTTATTGATGCACTTTATCTATTTAAATATATAAGATACTGTTCAGATATACATCGGAATACATCTTTGTATGTACACATATGCACTTAAAAGTATATATTAAACAAAGAACATAATCATAAACAAACATAATAATCCATGTCCGAATCACAATTCAGAGCAAAGTTAAAACTTTGATACTGACAAGTTAGGTTAGACAAGTGAACTTCCACCAGGGAAATGAGGCCTGGTGCTCCGGAAGGGTAAGGATTTCCTGTTTAACTAGCTACACCCGCCAAGTGTGTAATCAAAATTGTAGTGAAAAGAAACATGAAACAGTTGGATGTCAAATATGTCTAGGGCAGACACCAACAATACTGTGATAAAGAAACCAATCAGCAAACAATGGTGCACAGTTTGTACCCATTGGTATACCGATTGTTTGCTGAAAAACTATATTACCAAACACAAAAATATGTTATCTATCCAAAACTCCAACATTTTGTTGATGGTATCTTCATTAAATATTTGTTTGGAATCCGTATGGTGCTTGATAAAATAACCAGAATCCCTGTTCAGCACCAGATATCTGCATATTGGCTTACAACATTGTAAGAGAAAGACAAGTGAATAATTTCTTTAAGGCGTTCTTTAAATTTAGAATGAGGTATAGTGGTGTATAGTGTAGAAACATCAAATGTTTTTATACTTTTTACATGAGATAAAGTATTAGAAGCAAGATGTTCAAGTAATTCTTTAGAATTTTTGAAAATCCACATTTGGTTGATTCCAGATGTAGAATACACTTTTTCTGAATAAGACTGAATAAGACTGAAGACCACCTTTGACGATTGTCAAAATTTGTGTTAGAGTTACCGATAATGATTTAGTAGTACGTTTAGATGAGCCTGCTATATTTCTTTCCTTGTATGGATTTTTATGAAGTCTAGGAATCCAAAACAAGTAAGGAAAATCAAGATCTTCCTTTTTAAGATTGATACCGAAAGACTCGAGAACTCCTCTATGGTTGGAAAGAACTTCATCTTTGGTAAAATTAGTTCTAGTATATGCAGGGTTATTTGATATACTATCTAAACCAAGCTCTTTAATAAGACATTCAAGGTAGAATCTCTTACAAACGAGAATAATGTTGTTGGAAGCCTTATCAGCTGGGACAACAACATATTTGTTGTGTAGGTTTTTTAGAATTGCCTTAATTTCTTGATCCTTGAGTACTGAAGACGGTTTTGTACTCATAGACCCATTAAATTTAGCAATCCTCGTTTTAACGAAAGATCTCACAACCTTTATCCAGTCGGATAAGGTATCAAGCTCCACATCTTCTAATTTAGCCCAACGTCTTTCGTACTCTTTAACAGGATCCATCATACCATGACAAGTCTGAAATTCTGTCCCTAAGTAAAAAGCTGAGCTTCTCTATATTTAGGGTCTTTTAAGAAATATTTTCTTTTAAAAAGTGGCAACAGTTTGCTACTAAACAAAACATTCGATGTGTTCCGGCAAGTCCAATTCACCTAGTTTTATATTTTACTGACATTATTGATAACGGAGGTTCCTATAGTGTTGTACAGTCAGTCGTGTATTCTATAAAGTGGATCCATAAGCTTCGTAACCTACAGGATCCCACCGATAGAACTTTATGTGAATAACCTAGTTGAATCAGCCAAAAGGCATAACAATCGTCCGAAGTCTAAAATTCAGTGGTAACTTCCGAACACATTGTAGAGCTGCGTGAGAAATATTCTTATTAATGACGTCTTAATTTTGAGAGATTTATGTTTTTTAGTTTTATGTTTTGTTGGTTTTTTACGACTTGAGGAAGCAATTGCTCTGAAATGCAATAATGTTTCATGCAATGGTAGTGATATTTCTTTATATTTAGAAAAAAGTAAAACCGATCAATACAGGCAGGGTAGTGAAGTGGTCATAAGTAAGGGCGCCTCAGCAGCATACCTAGTCAAATTGCTTCATACATACATTATGGCAACTTATATTTCACTAGAATCTAACCATTATTTATTTAAACCAATCTATAGATCTAAGGGGGTATGTGGTCTTATATATAAAAACCAACCTATTAGTTACACTAGAGCAATGGGAACGGTGGTATCAAGACTGAGGGAAGTATGTGGTTCAGCAAATATAGGCATTCATTATATGCATGCTGGTAGTGCAAGTATGGCAGCACGTCAGTTAATGAATGGTGTTGGAAACGTCACGGTAGGTGGCGGAGTGAGGCGTCAAAAGATGGATATGTTGAAGATAGTTTAAAAAAAATTGTAGGTAACAAATCAGTTCAATTTGTAAGTTTCTTAACCGTTCTTTTAATGTTCTGTCGTCTGCCACAGGCTACATGTTTTTATATGGTTTAAGTATTATTTTGGTATTACTGATAGTTTTTTGCATTACAACTTATAGCAAAAAATACATGTCTTTATGTTTCTTAGTTATGGTTCTTAATTAATTGATGGGCGGGATTTAGTCTTGATTGCTTAATAAAGGTATGTTAATTGGACATGTTCCACGGGTAATATAGGAGTAGTTACTCAGTGTTTAAGCCTGTACTCTCACCGTAAACGTTCGTAGCTACAAGTTTAAAAATAATTTTGTTTGGTATATTCAGGATATCTTAGCTGAGGTCAGTTTTAAGGTTTCCCAGAGAAATGTTTTGCATTGAGTTTTTTATCTCTGGGTTTTTAACCTTGAAACCGACTTCAGTTTATTTAATGTGTGCATACATTTATTTTGCCATAGAATACATTCATTTACAATATATATATAAAGTCATGTAAACATATATAGTTAATACATGTAAATGTCGCCTGTTGATCGTTTGCCACAGGCTACATGTTCTGTCGTCTGCCACAGGCTACATGATTTTATAATATGGTTTTAGTATTTTTGGTATTTAAGTATAGGGAAGACTAATCAGGGCCCACACCCGATGAACACTATTACTCTGAAGAGAAACTCATTACATTAGTGGTAATGTAAATTTAATAAACTGGTGATTTTAAATTACACATACATGTATTTCATTTCGTCTTATTGTGAAAATCTAAGGACAATATGATCATGTGATCACCGTTCGTACGTTTTAGTTTTAAATAGAAACACATGGTAGATCCAATAAAAGTTTCTGGTTTTCATTAAAGACTTGGCATTTGGTATATAATACAGAAATGTCGTCGATTTGACACTGACCTGACGAAAAGGCGTCGAAGTTAGGCTGCCAAGTGACCGAGATGTATGGATATCTATAGGAGCCACAAAGCTTCAGAGATGTATATATCAGCTGCCGAAAAGCTAACGATATATAGATAACTAGGAACATAGATACTCTGCCGATCCTTAAGTTATGATTGGACTATTCGGTACTAATTGTCTTAGCTAAGTGTTAAACTTTCGACGTGTCCGTACTGTATATGTATATGGTAAATGTATAACTTACAGTCAAACGCCTTCTGTGAATGGTCACTCCCATCCATGGCAATCACAACACATCGTTTCTTCTGTTTCTCTGCCATTTTGGTTATGTCGTTACGTGGGTATATATTAAATGACCTTGATACTGGTATAGTAAGTATAGATAACTGCCAGTAGTCCTGATATGACGGGTGAGCTTAGGTAAAACAATTTGGTTGACTTAAGCGATAACGAACTGATAACCGAGTGTTTGTGTTGGTCTAGATTTATTTCAAATTATTGCTTTATTTTTATATAACAACAGGTGTTGCATTTCAATTTTTTATATTTATTTATAGTTTGCCAATATTATGTTTATTTAGTTCTTTTTACATGTAAAGTTAATCTGAAAAAGAGTAATATTGTACAGGTAGCGGAATGAAATGTTTACGACCAAGAAAAAAACATTTTTTTTTCATATAATAATAATAATTTTTAACCAACCCGATATACATCCTTTCTAGTAATACAACTGTTTATGTATATGAATAAACATTATCGTTGTAAAATTATTATATCGGCCAGCCTAAGTAGGCTTACGTTGCACTACCTCGAATATATATACATATATATATATTAATGGAAGTGGTCATTTAGAGGAGTAGAGGAAACTCGAGTGTCCCGACAAGTGAACTTAATTTTTTCACAATAGGACCTGTCCGTTTGCGTGTCGAGTCAAGTTGGTAATAGGTACAGTGATCTGAAAACTGGTGTCACCAATTTGATATACAGTTGAATCTCGTTATCTCGAACTCGGATATCTCGAACTACCGGATATCTCGAACTTTTTTAAAAAGTCCGAACAGAGTTGTTCTTTATTAAACCAAAATCACTCCGGTTATCTCGAACTCGGATATCTCGAATTAACGGATATGTCGAACAATATTTTCGTTCACTTGAATGAAAATCCTAGGAAAATTACACTCGTTAAGGGTCATTTAAGTAGGAAAATTCAAGTGAAAACCATTTGGTTGAAAAGCGTGAAATAGGGGTATAATTATGAAATTACCTACAAAAGTGTAAAGATTTATAAATAAAAATAAAGTAGGAATTGATAATTTAAGAAATTTTAAAATATTCGTTGCATTTTTTAAAGAAAATTGGGCAAAAATACACGTGTTGGGGAAAATAGCTTACACCTTGTATAAAGAATTGATTTTAAAAAATGAAAAGATATTAAGATAGTCAACGTCATAGAGCAGTGCAAAGGGGCCAGAGTTTGTTAAAGAAATAAGAGGTTTTTGAAAACTCGACAATTTACGGTTGAGGTTATATACGATTTATTTTCCTTTTAAAAATGCGTGTACCAGGCGTGATAGTTCGTATTCTAAGGCTACCAACGATCCAAGGGAAGATTATAAAACCTAAGTTTGAATATTACTTGATTATTGCTGAGGCATATTCGGCTTTATATAGTTCAACATTGTTGAAACCAAACAATATTTACCTCGATCTAATTAGAACAGTATTGTGTGACCGTGCACTTTTAGTGACTTGTTGTATTTTGGATTAGTAGTGGCCTTAGAATATAAATATCACGCCTGGTACACGCATTTTTAAAAGGAAAATAAATCGTAGATAACCTCAACCGTAAATTGTCGAGTTTTCAAAAACCTCGTATTTCTTTAACAAACTCTGGCCCCTTTGCACTGCTCGATGATGTTGACTATCTTAATATCTTTTCATTTTTTAAAATCAATTCGTTATACAAGGTGTAAGCTATTTTCCCCAACACGTGTATTTTTGTACAAATTTTATAAAAACATGCAACAAATATTTTAAAATTTCTTAAATTATCAATTCCTTCTGTATTTTTATTTAAAAATCTCCACACTTGTGTAGGTAATTTCATAATTATACCCCTATTTCACGCTTTTCAACGAAATGGTTTTCACTTGGATTTTCCTACTTAGATGACCCTTAACTCGAACAAAAAATTTAGGAAAATTAAATTTGTTAACTCGAACAAAAAATTTAGGAAAATTAATTTGTTAACTCGAACAATAAATTTTGAGAAATCAAATTTGTCAGCGCCTACAGATTTTTTGGTAGAAAAAACACATTCCGACACAAATAAAATATTTGACTGTCGGCCTCGTGTTGATTTTAAAATTACAACATTGCACTGACCTCCCAAATTTCTTAAGCCCTTAATTATTATCCCTTGCATAAGCAATTAAACCATCCAGGAGATTAGCAGGTGTTATAATTACTGCCAAGCTGAACACACTGTGGTACAGCGTACACGGGATATTAAAGCATAACATGAGCAAAACAGCCAGTGTAAACAACACCAGCGGGAGTCGAAAGCCGATTTTTTACTTATCTGTTCATTTTAACATGTGATGGTGTATTGGGGCATCAATCGGACACATAAACGTTTCTATTGAAATAGTTAACTGCATCTGATACACTGTTTAAACTTTAAAACAAATTGATAAAGCGCAAGTCCTCACCTGTGATTTTGCCGTCGCCGGGAGTTTCTGTTCAATATTTCAATTTTCACTTCTTGATTAAAAATTCTGAAGCGTACAATTCCTCTAGGATGTTAAGAACTACATGTCGACCAAATTTCAGCTCAATGTATTGCGAAATAAAGGAACAGGAGACGTTGAAAGATCGACGTGGTGTACTGGGAATTGATTCTCATCACCGGTTTAGTGTACTGGGAATTGCAAAATTACGTTTACCGGGAATCGTGTATAACATTATTTTCAAGTCCCAATTTTTAAAGAAATTGGGGATTGCGAATGTATGATACAGTTTGTATGCATGGTGCATACAATAATAAATAAGTTTCACTGTGCAAGTTTATATTAGGTGTTCATAGTAAAGGCTCTTACCTTGATTTCAAAATTGAATTAGGTAGATTGCCAATATTAAGAGACATAGAGTGATTCCATAGTTTCATTAAAATGTTTAACACTTAAGGATATTCAAACTAATATGGTATCCACACTAGGAAAATATGACCTTCGAATTTAAAAGTAAAAATGTGGATTGTGGGATTTAAACGCAACAGAAAGGCCTAGAAGGTCTGTCATTGATGCAACCCCAGAAAAAGTCAATAAAGTTTATGATATTGTTACGACTGACAAGCGAGTTACAGAATGGTATGTAGCCAGTTGGTATTTCACAGGGAATACATGTATTACATTTAATTCTGACAGAAAATCTTGCAATGAGAAATGCTTTCAGTTGGGTACCAACTTACCAAGGCATCTGAAAACTGGTCAGAAGCACATCAAGTGCACTTTGTTGTGTGCTTTTTTCAGAGATAAGTTACTATGGATTAAACGTGGGTTTATCAATTCACCCCAGTGGCCAAAGTTTACACTTGATCACCCTGAAAAAAGACGAATACTGTTACATCAGCTGGAGAGGGTATGACCTCGGCTTCCAGTGATGCTGATCATGATCTGGCGGTAGGTTATCTCCAAAAGGGACAAACAATCAATGACACATACTATTCATCACTTATGATGCAGTGACGGAAAATTATTAAATTCAAGAAATGACGGGAAGTTCAGTAAAGATGTGCTGTTCCGCTAAAAGTAGCCTATTTAAATCAGACAAATCTTAGGAAATGATAGTGAAACTGCAGCCAGTTGGTGCTTGGTATATGTGTAATACCTTATTATTAGTAGTAGTAGTAGTACTTGTTATTGTCTACAGAATGATTAAAAATTGTCGATTCAAGGTAAAATATATCACGTTTTAAACAGCATCACTTATGAGTGGTCGGAATTGTGCACCGTTATCAGTATGTAGGTTGCATTTACATAGAACATTCAATAAACAAGCTGTTCTTATTTAGAGGTGGTCTTTACGTTAATGCCACTAGACTCAAAAAGACAATATAGGCATTATAGAAACATGTATGTAGAATGTGTAGAGTTTTTTTTTATATCTCATATTACGAGGGACCATCCTAGTATCCCATTTCCGATTGAGAGGCCGCGGTTGCCTAAAGAATAAGACATCAGTCTACAAAACAAATCCAGGGTCTCTCACCGCTGTGTGTTCGAGTCCCACTCAGACCACATGCGGAAAAGTGATTTTTCCTTGCCGTTGGCCTTAAATTGTTTACCTGGTATCAGTATAATGTGCCTGGGGAGTGGTACGCTTGTCTGCAGGATACTGACTTTGTGAGCTAGCACGTTAAAGTCGCCATGAGTGCGCCCTAGTACAAAGCAGACCATAAAACACACTTGCACTTCACATACATACACGAACTTGTTCATAGATTAATAAAATTAATAGTTCTCGTCGCGAATAGCTGGAAAATTGCTGATGCGACGTTAACCAACCAACCAACCCATTTCCGATTGTCCGACACGGCCATTATTTTTGTGCCTTGTTTCAATACCCGGATACAAAATTACACGCGTATCGAGGTGTCAGTATAGTTTTAGGCACTTTTTTGCAGAGCGTAACGGAATACATATTTTTGAGTTGCACATCCGATATTTAGGAATTAAAAAAATGTATATAATATTTTACCAAGTGCATTATTTCTGAAATACTATGGTTATGATAAACTAACAGGCCAAAAATGACAGTGTCTAAAAACTGGAAATTTTGAATACATGTAGATAAAATTTGAGCTTTCATCGTGGATTTGCAGAAAATCGAATCGGTTGACATTAGGATTTTTCTATATTATTTGATAAAACTATATGCTTTCTGAACACATTTATTTAAAAAAATCTATCGAGCGGATTTTTTACAATCAAAGCATCAATATACGGCGCCTTGTTGAAGCGTTTATGTCAAAAGATGATTTTCTTTTGCGTCTAAAGACTGTATACGAGATTTTGGTACAATAATATGAGCCAGACAATAAAGCACAGAGTCGTCAGTGGATAGGGCCTGGGTCCCCTAGGCCAAAGAAGGTTAAAAAGCATAAGTCCACTGGCAAGGTGATGACCACATGATGTGTGTGACTTTGAACCAAAGAGAAGTACAATGATATATAACTGGAGTGCACTATGCAAACTTGCTAGACCACACGAGAACTGATATCTGTGAAACCGCCGCAACAGGACAACGCAAGAGTACACAGTTGCAAAGTTACAATGAAGTTGAGTTGAGTTGAGTAATGGTGTTTAACGTCCCAGTCAAAAATATTTCACTTATATCGAGACGTCGCCAGCTATAGGCGAAGATGCAGAAATTTTGCCTGTGCGTTGCGCTGACGGCATTATACAGCAGGGTTCTTTAACGTGCCAAGCCCATCGTGACACGGGACCTCGTTTAGTTTAAGTTCCCATCCGAAAGAACCGTGACTTTCATTTCGTAATGCCGAGTGCTTGGTGAAAGAACAGTCACTACCCACTTTCAAGTCTTGGGTCAGACCCGGCCGGGGATCGAACCCACGACCTCCCACATACGGAGCGGGCACTTTACCAACTGAGCTACCGCAGTGGTGGCTGTGGGGCGAAATACCACATTCTGCCTAGCTCGTAGCGACTTCTTCTTTTCCCAAAATTGAAAAATGATACCCGAGGGCGTCATTTCAGGTCTGACCAAGAAGTCATGAAAGCAGTTGAGAAGTGTGTCGTCAATGGAAATGACCCTGTCTTTTTCAGATCTGGGGTGATGGATAAGTGCATCACACTAGAGGGCACTGAATTACATTAAAAAGAAGAGGTGGATCTAATCCGGAAAAAAAGTTAAGCTGGTTTCTTATTGATAGGCCCTCGTAAATGAAAATTCAAAATAAACATATGACACTATGAACCATGTTTAACATGAATGTGTTATATTGTTAAAACTTTTTATTTATAAATCAGTTTCAAGACGTTTGATTTTACTCTCGTCTCATTTGTGGACCTGTTTTACACCAGATACCTCCTTTCGACGACTGTCTCGTCTTGACCTTTGATATTTAAATAAGTTATATTTTAGCTGGTCGATTTGATCTAATGACATTAGGTTAAATATTTAAAAAGATTTCTCAAATTGCAATCTTCATTTTCCTGCTCAGTTCCAAACTACAAAGTTTTTTTTTCTTTACTTTCACTAGTTGCATTTGCTATGACACTGTCAAACTTTAACAATTTAAATACGGATTATATTTTGACATTACACATGGGCCTTTGTAATAATTTAGTAAACACTTGGATCCCTCTACATATATCGGGGAAATGTTTGTTAAAGATGTGGTCTATGTATGTTTTATCTTCATCTCGTCTATAATGCATTATTAATAATTACAGATGTTGAGGATTTTCACTAGATAATTAATTGTTTTGTTTGTCATTGAAAAAGAAGTATAAATTCTATATAAGTTCATTAAAACATGAAAATCGCACAGCTGACAAGATATTTGAATCCTCAATTCCCAGTACACCTACTTCCTCCTTAATTGCCAATACCCAGTACACCTTTTTGCAATTCCCAGTACACCGCATGTTATCCTCCAACGTCTCCTGCTCCTTTATATCTCAATACATTGAGCTGAAATTTGGTCGAAATGTAGTTCTTAACATCCTAGAGGAATTGTATGCTTCAGAATTTTTATTTATCAGGTGAAATATGAAATATTGGAAAGAAACTCCCGGTGACGGCAAAATCACAAGTGAGGACTTGCGCTTTATCAATTTGTTTTAAAGTTTAAACAGTGTATCAGATGCAGTTAACTATTTCAATAGAACCGTTTATGTGTCCGATTGATGCCCCAATACACCATCACATGTTAAAATGAACAGATAAGTCAAAAATCGGCTTTCGACTCCCGCTGGTGTTGTTTACACTGGCTGTTTTGCTCATTTTATGCTTTAATATCCCGTGTACGCTGTACCACAGTGGAACATGGCTGCCGAAAGCGTGTGATGTGAACATTACTCAATACAACCGGAAGCTTGGGGTGATTAAAGTACACAAAGCGAAACTGGTATGGAGACCAAAGCCAACTCCGCTATTTGTCGGCTAATAACAAGTAACAGATAATTTCCCGATTTTTTATATACTACATTCTCAATCTCACTTTGAATATATGTATATATATTCAAAGTCCCAAGAAGGATGAAAACGTTAGCAAAAATGTTATCTTAGTTATTTTTTGTTTTAAATAATTTCTACCATGTGTAAGACATTATTTCAAATCATATATACATAGAAAACCACTACCCTCGACAAGTACGGTAAACCGACATACTTATTCACATATACATATGCATGTAATGGGATCTGTCCCACTGATATTCGAACCAAAACGGTGATAGGTACAGTGACTCGAAAACCGGTGCAAAGGTCCCGTCCGCAAACTTTGCGGATATATAATTCTGTTAGTAACACTATTGTTCAAACTCAATTGTATTCAATTGCATTTACAATTGCATTCAATTGTAATGAATTTATCGAATTGAATTTATTAATCATCATCATCATCATCATCATCATCATCATCATCATCATCATCATCATCATCATTTGGTGTTATCTTCGTCATCAAAATCGATATTTTTAACAAGCCACATCAATCCAGGAAACAATAGTCATACTTTCTTGGAATATCACAAATTCAGGATGTAATACATAAATGTCACAAGATTTATAATAAATACAAATAAAGCTTACATGATCTTACTTCCTTTATATTAAAGTCAATCCTTGGTTACTTAGAAATGTAAATAAAAAACTTGAAATGTAAATAATATATGAACAGTTATAAATGTACTTGGCAAAAGAGAGGGGCTTCGGGAACAAGTAAGCTAGAACCCTTAATAAAGTTAATTTATCCCCCATCCCACTCACCACCACCCGTGCTGTGCAAATCAAACTGAATAACGATCGCTAGCTAGTTTAGTTCGATATACACGTCAAATGGAAGTTATAAGCACTATAAACGCCATTTCTGGACAGACCAAAGATTAAGTACATTTACGTTTCGCATTTTTTGAAAAACTTACTTTGGTTTATTAATCCTAAAATATATTTAAGACACAGTCGTGTACGACATGAATTTCCAATTGCTGGAACAGTCGGCAATCAATGACGTCACGCGTATATGTACATAAATTAATAATAAAAAAATCCATACTAATCCATGTCCAAATCACAATCCCAAAGCAAATTAAAAACTTACAAATAAGGTTTAACACGTGAACTTCCACCAGGGAAGCAAGGCCAGGTTAGCACCTGTTTAGCTAGCTTCACCCGCCAAGTATGTAATCAAAATTAAAAGTGGAAGGAACATGGAACTATATTCAGGGCAATCCTGGACACCGAGACATCAAACCTATTATGATGACGATGACGGTCTAGACTAAGCAAGAAATGGGGGGGGGGTGTCATTTAAGCATATAAAACAATATATAATTATAATCACATTTGGTTTCACGGTTTAATACGGCTGTAAAATGGCAAAATGTGGCTTGTGATTACTAATAATACGAAGCAAGTCCATTACTACATTGATGTCACCAATAACTTTAATTTATAAGGAAGTTTTATATATTATCTATCCTTGTATCATGTCTCTGTCATAGATCTAAACTACAATAAAATGTACAAGTATTTGTTTATAAAATAATTGTACAGGAAACAACGTTGACCCGTTTGCTTTTTCATCTATTTAAATATTTAATACGGATAAGAGCATGGGTGCATAGGGACCAAATGCATCATGGGGACATGCATTGTGTACGCATTACCTTAGAATACCAACTCTACCCATGTATTGGGTGGATCATTGTATGTGAATATTCCTAATGACAGGTCATACGGACAGGTCGTTGTTGTTATTGATTTCGTTTGGAAATACTTGGGGAAGTAAAATAAACGTATTCCCGCTTGACTTAATTCATATTGTTCCTTGAATGGCATACAAAACACAATACTTTTTCATTTGGGTTGATTTTGTGCAGTTTTCTTAATTTCTCACCAAGATAACTTTGTCTCCTTTTACTCTACTTTCATTGTTTTCTGCCAACTCTGCTCCAGCCCTGGGGTGGGGGAGTTGGGATTGGTGGCCGAATGGTCTTAAGCGCGAGGTAAGTTACGTATCACAGCGCCTCTCAGTGCCTAGGTTCGAATCCCACTCGTGACATTCTAGTGTGAGGAGGTTTGTCAGTTCACTTGCTGAAGGTCGGTGGTTTTCTACTGACACTTCTGTTAAATCCACCATCCCAGAACTTATAAGTAAAAGAACCTTGAGTGCTGCGTACAATTTCATTAATCCACTCCTTGTGAATTCCACTCCAACGTTGCCGTGCGATATTGTTTGGTGGTTTTCTGCATGTGTGGTCAACCTATTCAGCCAGTTCCACTTTCTATTTTCAGTTTCTGTTCTTATGTTAAATTGGTTTGTTCTTTTCCGGGGCTCCTTGTTTACAATTTTTCTGCCTAACGGATTGTCCGAGGCAGGTTTTTAATAAATGTCTGTATTTTGTTGTAGAGTGTCTCTGTCATACTCCAAGTTTCTGTACCATATGAGAAAATTGATTTTGCATTCGAGTTGCATACGTTGATGTAAGTCAAAGTATTCCAGATATCACTAGTACCGGCTATTATCCATTCAGTGTCCCTTACGTTCGGGTGTCTATATCACGCGTGTCTTAATTTCATTTTTTCCCTCTTTGCGTGTCACAGGTTATTTTCTTGGTTACATTGGCAAATATTTTGGCTACATAATACTTAATTTCTTTTAAAGTTGTTAAAACCAGTGGCATTTGTTTTAAAAATTCCTTGGGCAAAATCTCAAAAACAAAGATACACTCCTTCATGCAAAGTATTTCCTCAGCTAAAATTGGTTAAATATACATTTAGTTGGTCCTTTTGAGTATTTTTTCAACCCCATGAACAAATGTTGTTTTCGATATTTTGTTACAAGCTCTACTGATGGGGATTTTATATTTTGAAGCGTCCGTTTAGTGCTGTAAAATTAACACTGGTATACATTATATTAACATGAACTGGTTCTTATAATTGTCTCAGCTTCAGTAATGATAGTATTTTATTCAAATTTTTAGCAATTACAAATTACAAACCAATTCTTCCGGGGTTCTTCTTTGACATTTACGATTATTCTTCAACTTCTTCTGAAAATAGACATCATACTCCGATAACGAAGGCGGCAATTTCTGAGACTTTTTCGTTCATTTGTCAATTTGTAGTAACATTTCGAAAGTTTCACACTAAGCTGGCGGATTAGTGCTGAATCGGCAGCTCATCAAGGTCCTTCGTTAGCTATCTCTTCGGCAGCTGCTATCTATATCTGGGTAGCTTTTTATCCACTAGCTCATCATATCTCTGCCACCAGCCATTCGTCGCCACTAGCTTATCATATCTCTGCCACCAGCCATTCGTCGCCACTAGCTTATCATATCTCTGCCATCAGCCATTCGTCGCCACTAGCTTATCATATCTCTGCCACCAGCCATTCGTCACCACTAGTTTATCATATCTCTGCCACCAGCCATTCGTCACCACTAGTTTATCATATCTCTGCCACCAGCCATTCGTCACCACTAGCTTATCATATCTCTGCCAACAGCCATTCGTCACCACTAGTTTATCATATCTCTGCCACCAGCCATTCGTCACCACTAGTTTATCATATCTCTGCCACCAGCCATTCGTCACCACTAGCTTATCATATCTCTGCCACCAGCCATTCGTCGCCACTAGCTTATCATATCTCTGCCATCAGCCATTCGTCGCCACTAGCTTATCATATCTCTGCCACCAGCCATTCGTCACCACTAGTTTATCATATCTCTGCCACCAGCCATTCGTCACCACTAGTTTATCATATCTCTGCCACCAGCCATTCGTCACCACTAGTTTATCATATCTCTGCCACCAGCCATTCGTCACCACTAGTTTATCATATCTCTGCCACCAGCCATTCGTCACCACTAGCTTATCATATCTCTGCCACCAGCCATTCGTCACCACTAGCTTATCATATCTCTGCCACCAGCCATTCGTCACCACTAGCTTATCATATCTCTGCCATCAGCCATTCGTCACCACTCTGCCACCAGCCATTCGTCACCACTAGCTTATCATATCTCTGTCACCAGCCATTCGTCACCACTAGCTTATCATATCTCTGCCACCAGCCATTCGTCACCACTAGCTTATCATATCTCTGCCACCAGCCATTCGTCACCACTCTGCCACCAGCCATTCGTCACCACTAGCTTATCATATCTCTGTCACCAGCCATTCGTCACCACTAGCTTATCAAATCTCTGCCACCAGCCATCCGTCGCCACTAGCTTATCATATCTCTGCCATCAGCCATTCGTCGCCACTAGCTTATCATATCTCTGCCACCAGCCATTCGTCACCACTAGTTTATCATATCTCTGCCACCAGCCATTCGTCACCACTAGTTTATCATATCTCTGCCACCAGCCATTCGTCACCACTAGTTTATCATATCTCTGCCACCAGCCATTCGTCACCACTAGTTTATCATATCTCTGCCACCAGCCATTCGTCACCACTAGCTTATCATATCTCTGCCACCAGCCATTCGTCACCACTAGCTTATCATATCTCTGCCACCAGCCATTCGTCACCACTCTGCCACCAGCCATTCGTCACCACTAGCTTATCATATCTCTGTCACCAGCCATTCGTCACCACTAGCTTATCATATCTCTGCCACCAGCCATTCGTCACCACTAGCTTATCATATCTCTGCCACCAGCCATTCGTCACCACTCTGCCACCAGCCATTCGTCACCACTAGCTTATCATATCTCTGTCACCAGCCATTCGTCACCACTAGCTTATTATATCTCTGCCACCAGCAATTCGTTACCATTAGCTTATCATATCTCTGCCACCAGCCATTCGTCACCACTAGCTTATCATATCTCTGCCACCAGCCATTCGTCACCACTCTGCCACCAGCCATTCGTCACCACTAGCTTATCATATCTCTGTCACCAGCCATTCGTCACCACTAGCTTATCATATCTCTGCCACCAGCCATTCGTCACCACTAGCTTATCATATCTCTGCCACCAGCCATTCGTCACCACTCTGCCACCAGCCATTCGTCACCACTAGCTTATCATATCTCTGTCACCAGCCATTCGTCACCACTAGCTTATTATATCTCTGCCATCAGCAATTCGTTACCATTAGCTTATCATATCTCTGCCACCAGCCATTCGTCACCACTAGCTTATCATATCTCTGCCACCAGCCATTCGTCACCACTCTGCCACCAGCCATTCGTCACCACTAGCTTATCATATCTCTGCCACCAGCCATTCGTCACCACTAGCTTATCATATCTCTGCCATCAGCCATTCGTCAGTCAAGCTTCGATTACGTTTGGTTAGCTCAGTGTTAAACTTTCGACAGGTCTGTGTTGTAATTAAAATTAACTTGTATCTGAATTATCCAACTTGTAAATTCTGTGAACTTGCTAATCCAATTTCTAGCTTGTTGTTATGAAAAAAAACCCACGAAACCCGTAAAAACTTTCGCTAAACTTCATTTTTCCGCAAGTTTATATCACTAAGTCCAATACTTTCTGTACCATTCCTTCCTACTGTCTGTATTATGAACTGTAGACTTTGCATTTTTCAAATACCTAGAGACGGATTTTCGCAGTACAAAAATTCGCGAAAATATTTCCCCGACCGATCCAGTTTGTTGCTTTCCCTGCATCCCAGCGTGCAGATGTCCACGAAAAGCTTTGATAAATCAATGATCACTTCCGGGATACTTGTTAACTAAGTAACTTAATCATTGTTTCCGTATTATTGTAGCTTTATCGCCCACAAGTATCGACAGCGGATTTTATCGCTTGTGTTATCTTATATATTCACGTTTGGATTAGTTATCACACTGTAATGCACATCGATGTCTAAGGTACGAAATAATTTTATATATCGTTATTTTAATTTTTTATAAAAAAGGGAGGAAAATGTCTGGTTTATGAAAGTTTTTCCTCCACTGGTTTTAGTATAAACAACCGGGTTTTATCCCTGTATTTACTTCCGGATAACAGTTTTAATTCATGTGAAGATGCATTTTACCGTGATAATCTATATCTGAGAGTTAAGTTTTGACACTTGTCAATACTTCAAAGTCCCCAAAAACAAACCGAGTTGCTGCATGTGTCCTCCTGATACAGACAGAGATTGAGTGAGCTTGTAAGAAAAATAGATGACAGTTAGCTATATGTACCATGATTGGGTCAAGGGCCAATGCATGACTAGGCCAGTTGAGAAATTTATGTTGTACTTGCACTATTTATAAGGCCAAGGAGATTTTATGTCACTTTGATATTAGGTTAAATACATTTATTATGTTTTTTATCTTTAAATGTACATTTTCATTTTTTATTTTAATGTTCAAAATTGCAAAAAACCGGTCAGTGTCATGTATTTTTAAAGTATAACATGATCCAAATGTCTCTTGGAATAACAGGTACCCCACATCCAGCAGTCCGATTCTCTCTGGACACACAATTTGTCTTTTTAGTTTTACTCTTGTCGTTTTACATAGTACACTTGTTACAAAAGGGTCCCCCGCATACTCTCTCTCTCTCTCTCTCTCTCTCTCTCTCTCTCTCTCTCTCTCTCTCTCAACTTAGAACTGCTGTAGTAATCAATAATAATAATAATAATAAACTCTAAGATGGGATTGGTTCTACTCGAACCCGTCCATAATCGCCGGGAGCGGAACTATGTCGGGACTCGTTTTTACGCAACGATTAATGAAGATTCTGTTTTATATCGATGTGGTCAGTTTTGGGACGATGGACTCGGAAAATTGGAGTACCAGAGATAACCCTTACCTTAGGCAAGAAGACTGACAAACTTTAAATTGTCATATGGTACATTTTAAATTTGAAGATTTCGGTGCGAGCACTCACTGCGTCACTGACTATTTAAAGTGTCTCATTTTTTTTATTATTATTTTTTATTTATTTATTTATTTTTTTTTTTTTTTTGATTACTCATTTTTGTTCCAGTAGCAAAGAGCATGATGATTCTACCAGTTTCAAGATAATCGAACATATGCTATTCTTTGGATAAATAGTATTAATAACACATTTATTTTATTCATGACTATTCTCCCTCGTTTGAATTTCCCGCTAAATAACTTAAGTGAGTCATTGCGTATTGTCTCCCTTGGGTTGTCCTCTTCTGCGGAAGTAACCCGACTTCCGTTTTCAGGTGTCAAACTGAATTTTTTACCTGTGTCTGTTTCTGTGTGAAATGCATCGAAAATGTAAAAAGATGTAATCTCCCCATTATTTTATACCGTATATATACTCCTTTTTGAAAAGACATCGAAGACTGATCGCTAAAACACAATGGTAAGAGAACACACCTGTTGATCAATGAATATTCATTATGATTGATTGACTGGCCCTGGGGCTGGGCCTGGTGTATTAGGAAATGGTTACGAGTTTCATAAAATTGAAGGCTTAAGCATTGACCATGTGTGTCTATTTAATAATTGTATCATTTGATGAAAACTTGTTACTAGAAGAAATATATCGACAGCAAATTATGAATTTTGTACATTGTGTTTTGGGAATAATTTTTGAAATTCTTGTTCAAAAGTTAATCATCTTAATGCACAAAATTATTATCATCAAATAGAAACATTTAAAAGTTAAAACTGTATTTTTATATCAAATATTTATTATTTTAATAATAACTATTTATTTGGTTAAGTTAATGGAGCTTTGAGCAACCTTTCCCCGATGTATTAATTTATTTGGTACCATATATATATGTTGGAGATGATGTATCTAACATGGTTCCTATTCTACCCCAAAAACGGGAAAATATGAGATATAGGGTTTTGGCAAGTAACACGGTCCCCATGCACACTGTCAAAATCTCAAATATCTATGTACCCTGTGCCATAATCCTGTATAACATTTCTGTCACAATTTTAAAGTGGCACTAAAAAACTTTTTAACTTTTATTTCATATTCTGTGTCACTTGGAAACCTTGTTGCCATGTTTACTTGTGATAACTTGATTTTCAATCATGAAATGTACAAGTCACTTCCCTGTAGGCTTTACCGATGAACGTTGCTTGCATTTATGTACCCAGGCAGGTTTAAGAAGATTATTATTTGTAACCTGTCAAATTGGTATCTGGTCAACTCGTTCCAATTCCAACTCATTCCAACTGATTTTCGCCAACTCGTTCCAACTTTTTTACCAACTCGTTCCACTTTTTTATGCAGAGTTTTTACACCTGTGTTTTAATTACCAACTCGTTCCAACTAAATTACCAACTCGTTCCAAATACCAACTCGTTCCAACTTTTTCACCAACTCATTCCAAATTTAAGAATTTTTAATGATTTTAGCCGTTACCAACTCGTTCCAACTTTTAATATAATTAAATAATTAATTTAATATAAGATGATTTAAAAATCAAGGATCTCCTAATTTTTAATTAATCACAACGTTGCCCAGCTCTAACCACGTGGAGGTATCCTCTTCAAGAGCCATAATAGTTCAAAGTTCCAAAAGATATATTGCAGAGATTTCTTTTTTTTAATGATACATTTTTTCTTTATATTTTTTTCTTTTTCTTTTCTTTTCTTTTTTATTTCTTTTGTATCTCTCTTCATTTCTTTTTTTTTTGTGTTTTTTATTTTATTCATTCTGATTGGTTCATTGTTATTTTTGACTGTTATCGTGAGTAGTTTTCGTAGATTCGTTTGATCTTGTTTAAGAATACTTTGTGTTTTTCACGCACACTTGTCGGTAAAAAGAGGAAAAATAACCTAATTTTTCAATCGCACACTAATGTTTACAAAACAAGTAAAGGGTTTATTTGCGAAACTAAAATATACTATCCGTTTATCTGTTTATGGTGCCGATCTACTTAATAGTTCCGACAGTCTTGATAAACAAAGACATAGCAATTAATTGTGACAACAATACCTAACATTATTTATTATTTATCTGTTATATGATTTATTTGTTACCGTAATTTAATTGTTTATCTTTATTATGCTATTCTTACTACGTCCGGTTTAAAGTGTGTTTAGCACTTGAAATAAAGGAACTATGGGGGATATTTATCTATTAAAAATAAAATAAAATAAAATAAAAACGCATGTAGATCTAATCAGCTTAATTGAGAAATTTGGTACGAGTTGGTAGTTGGAACGAGTTGGAAAAAAAGTTGGAACGAGTTGGTAATTCAGTTGGAACGAGTTGGTAGTCAAAAGTGGAACGAGTTGGCAAAAATCAGTTGGAACGAGTTGGAATTGGAACGAGTTGACTAGTATTCGTCAAATTAACTAATCCGATTTATTGCTTTAATGGAAGAAATTTCTTTAAAAATGTGACAATTGTTTATTATGATAAGAGAAATGTCTAGGTTATAATATGTGGCCTTGTACTTATTCGGCCTTTGTGGTCAAGTGGTCTAAAGCTTGATGTGGCTCACCATTTAGGTTAAATTCCACCTTGGGGCAGATTCTTGTGTAAAAAGCTTGTCAGTTCACTTGTTCATAGAAAATCAGTGGTTTTCATCAAGCATTCTGGTATCGCCCACCATCCCTTAGCTGACTGCCTCACTATAAGTGAAAAATATTATCGAGACATAAAACTGCATTGCTTCACTCTTGTACTTTATTGAGCTACTTTTTTTGCCTACCAGAAAATGTACAAAATATTTTATGCCAGCTGGAAGTAGTTATTTATTTGTACTTTTTTTCTATTTTTAGCCTTACCACTGGCAAAGTCACAATGTTAAAACCAGCGGGGTGGACGATATGGTCTTGCTTCAGAAGATCTCTGAAGGAGCCATTGTGGAGAATCTACGGAAGAGACTTATGGAAGACTGCATATACGTATCCTTAAAAGAAAATGGAAAGTTTTATAACTAAATAGGCTGGGGTTTTAAAATTAAGAGATAGCTACAAGAAATTAAAATTGTAGTCAAAGAAAATCATTAACAGGTGTTTATTCACGTTGGTAAAATTAAACTAATACATAGCTGTCAAGAGTGATAGGAAGCAAAGAGTGAAACAAATGTGTGCTGAATGTGCACCCAGGTTAGGGGGAGGGGATCTGGGGACATGCTCCCCAGGAAAAATGTTAAAAATCAAAGTCAGAATATGTTATTCCCTGAATTCTGAGAACAAAACTAAACATTTAAAACTTCAGAAAATTTTCATAAAATATGTACTCACAACATGATCAAACACAAAATGACAAATTTTGGATATATTGATAGTTCTCGCTAATAATTTGTATGAAAATTTTGAACAATATGATGTTTTACAAATGTGCATGAGAAAGTGAGTGATTTTAGTGTGAGGGTGATTTAAAATCAAAATGTGTGAGACTTGACATGTATGCTAATATGATATAATATCCTTGTGTAAGCTTGTAAGTGAAGTAAGATTATGGAACTCCTCCAATACAATAAAACCTTGTTATAATGCCATTCAATGACATTGCCACCTCGCTTAGTTATAATGCCATTCAATGGCGTTGCCACCTCGCTAAGTTATAATGCCATTCAATGACATTGCCACCTCCCTTATAGCCCCACTATTTCTGTAAGTCTCTATAGATATACATGTACTACCAAACCCCCCTATAACACTAAAATTTGACTGAACAAATAGCAGCAATGAAACAATGATTTACTGCACAGTAAAACTTGCTATAGCTACCCGTTTTCATATTGCTATCTATATTTTGCAAATGAGTTACTTTCTATACTTTTTTGAATGGAACATTTAACTTATTGAGTTACCCATACAACTGAAACATTTCTAGACACCAAGGCCATTCAAATACTAGTTTGAAGCTGCATGCTGACACAGTCAATCTTTGACAACATATTGTAAATTTATATTTTACCAGTATATGTGTATTTAATGAATACAAAGTCTTATACATTGGTTGTATACATCAAGGTTTTGATTCTGTTTCCTTTTGTCTACCCACTTCACATTGATAAATACATGTATACATTATATACAAATGTATACCGGTACATAGACAAGATAGACTATACAGCTGTATATATAAGTTAACACCAGGAAATGATTAATAAGGGGAAATATTTGTAAATAATGAGCATGTTGAGATAAATGTACATCATTTACTCATTTTCTTACCTAGCCTATTTAAGACCTTGAAAAAGGAGTTTACAAAATTGTACAATTAATATTTTAAACATTTCAGTAAAGCCCGGAGCTACTAGCCTAGGCGACAAAAGTTGTCTACTACATGTTTGGATTAGGGTTAAGTTTATCACCTACTTCCACTAAGTTAACATTTTGTGAATATGTTTTTGTAGTACAAATTACTCCATACTTGCTGCCTACTTTAAAACATTTGCCAGGGATGAAGATTAGCAGGGGCCCAGTAGCCCATGGCTCCTAAAAATCAGTCTGGGCACCTTAATGTTTACACATTTTAGCTATTTATTACTATTACAACTTCTTTTCTAAAGTGAGCTGGGTCCCTAACTTAAAATAGTTAAGCTTCATCCCTGTTTGCTTTTTACTTTAAAATTTACTGAATGCTATTTTTAATTAAGTTTAATTTACTATAATGAGTGTGTTTCAGTTGCTGTCAATTGTAAAATCCTCCTATAGCTAGTTTACACACAAATCATCTCAGAAATTCTTTTAGGTCCAGAATTTTAGGCTAGATAATAGTCATTGGACTTGTATTCTGTAAGCCATTTCATGTGTGTCTTCTGGGTACAAGAACAGTTGTAAGTGATAAGAATAAAATACAAACTGGATTAAAGCAGGAAAAATAAAAAATGTAGATGTAGTCACCTGATTTACCATTTACACATTGTTTATATTGAGACATTTTAATGAATCATCACACATGTAACATAAATATTATAACTCTTAAAAGATTTTCTGTTTCCTTATGATTAAAATCATCTGATAATTTGATAGGTGAACTTATTTAATGAAATAAAACATACATTTGTATTTAAATCAGTATCAAAAACTATAACATCATTATAACCCCCCTCCCCCTGCAGTTTAAAGGTATAGGGTATATAGAAACTACCCTGTCCCTCTGTCTGGCCATCTGTTACAATATGTATAGTGTTTGCGCCATATCTCAGATGTCTATGAATCGATTTTGGTCAAACTTAGCACAAATAAAAACTGATGTGTCAAATACCAAATTTTCCATCCGTCTGGCTGGTCTGTCTGTCCATCGGTCCACTTATTATGTCTACGCCATACCTTCCATGTCTATCTGGTCTGTCTGTCCATCGGTCCACTTATCATGTCTACGCCATACCTTCCATGTCTATCTGGTCTGTCTGTCCATCGGTCCACTTATCATGTCTACGCCATACCTTCCATGTCTATATATGGATTTTGATCATGTTTGACACAAGTGTAAACCACCATGAGACAAATGTGGTGCATACTTAATTTAGGTACATATGACAATAGTCATTGTCACATGGTCAAAATTTAGAAATAGTAACTGCAATGTTGTGGATGGGGATTATATGATTTTCAAAAGACGGCTCTAGTAATTTCTTTCATGGAGTATTTATTTTAAAGTTTAACACCTAGTGTTGACTAAATGCCAGTAATCACAAACTTTAATTGTCATGAATAGAAGTTTGTTGACAGTATGTTTTATTCACATATTTAACATTTCTTGATTATCTGATTAAAAAAACCATGCTTATGCAATATATCTTAAAATTCATTCAGATTTTTCTGAGTACATATCTGAAGTACACACTTAAATGTTATAATAACATTACATGTAAATTGTATTTACAAAAATTTAAAAGAATCTATTTCATGCACTTGTAAACTTGATGTAAGACAATTTTGTCTTCCTTATTGTAAAACCTGAACTTTAAATATAAAATTTAAAAAAGAATGAAATGAAAATATAATACGGCTATGCAATTGAATTATCTAAAAATAAAATATTTCATGGATTTTTTTTTTTTTTTTTTTTGTTTTTTTGTTTTTAGCTCACCTGAGCCAAAGGCTCAAGTGAGCTTTTCTGATCACAATTTGTCCGTTGTCTGTCGTCGTCGTCGTTGTCGTCGTCGTCGTAAACTTTTCACATTTTCATCTTCTTCTCACGAACCACTGGGCAGATTTCAACCAAATTTGGCACAAAGCACCACTAGGTGAAGGGGATTCAAGTTTGTTCAAATGAAGGGCACACCCTCTTTAAAGGGGAGATAATTGAGAATTATTGAAACTTTGTTGGTATTTTTCAAAAATCTTCTTCTCAAAAACTATTCCGCCTGTAAAGCTTAAACTTTTGTGGAGGCATCCTTAGGAAGTGTAGATTCAAGTTTGTTCAAATCATGGTCCCCGGGGGTAGGGAGGGGCCACAAGAGGGGGATCAAGTTTTACATAGGAGTATATAGAGAAAATCTTTAAAAATCTTCTTCTCAAAAACTATTAGGCCTGAAAAGCTCAAATTAAAATGGAAGCATCCTGAGGTAGTATAGATTCAAGTTTGTTCAAATCATGGTCCCCGGGGGTAGGGAGGGGTCACAAGAGGGGGATCAAGTTTTACATAGGAATATATAAAGAAAATTTTTAAAAATCTTTTTCTCAAAAACTATTAGGCCAGAAAAGCTCAAATTAAAATGGAAGCATCCTCAGGTAGTGTAGATTCAAGTTTGTTCAAATCATAGTCCCTGGGGGTAGGGTGGGGCCACAAGAGGGGGTCAAGTTTTACACAGGAATATATAGAGAGAATCTTTAAAACTCTTCTCCTCAAAAACTATTAGGCCAGGAAAGCTCAAATTAAAATGGAAGCATCCTCAGGTAGTGTAGATTCAAGTTTGTTCAAATCATGGTCCCCGGGGGTAGGGAGGGGCCACAAGAGGGGGATCAAGTTTTACATAGGAGTATATAGAGAAAATCTTTAAAAATCTTCTTCTCAAAAACTATTAGGCCTGAAAAGCTCAAATTAAAATGGAAGCATCCTCAGGTAGTGTAGATTCAAGTTTGTTCAAATCATGGTCCCCGGGGGTAGGGAGGGGTCACAAGAGGGGGATCAAGTTTTACATAGGAATATATAAAGAAAATTTTTTAAAATCTTTTTCTCAAAAACTACTAGGCCAGAAAAGCTCAAATTAAAATGGAAGCATCCTCAGGTAGTGTAGATTCAAGTTTGTTCAAATCATGGTCCCCGGGGGTAGGGAGGGGCCACAAGAGGGGGATCAAGTTTTACATAGGAGTATATAGAGAAAATCTTTAAAAATCTTCTTCTCAAAAACTATTAGGCCTGAAAAGCTCAAATTAAAATGGAAGCATCCTCAGGTAGTGTAGATTCAAGTTTGTTCAAATCATGGTCCCCGGGGGTAGGGAGGGGTCACAAGAGGGGGATCAAGTTTTACATAGGAATATATAAAGAAAATTTTTTAAAATCTTTTTCTCAAAAACTACTAGGCCAGAAAAGCTCAAATTAAAATGGAAGCATCCTCAGGTAGTGTAGATTCAAGTTTGTTCAAATCATAGTCCCTGGGGTAGGGTGGGGCCACAAGAGGGGGGTCAAGTTTTACACAGGAATATATAGAGAGAATCTTTAAAAATCTTCTCCTCAAAAACTATTAGGCCAGGAAAGCTCAAATTAAAATGGAAGCATCCTCAGGTAGTGTAGATTCAAGTTTGTTCAAATCATGGTTAAATAATAGTGTATTTTCCATGCTGTATTCTTTTATATAAGTATTTTGATATAAAGTTAAATATATTGTTCATGAGAAATATATTAATTGTACTTGTATTTAAAAGCTAATTTTTAATGTAAATCCTGCTGTATTCTATAATTTCTATTTGCCATTTCCCGATTACAGTATTCGGCCTATGCATTTTCTCTCTTTTGAGATTGGTAGATTGCATGATGAAAATTTTTTTTAAAATTATTTCATTGGTTGAAATGCTGTAAGAAAAAGGTAACGGAATAAGCCGAGGCTTGTCGAAACATCAACCTTTTACGGTACATAGAAATACTTACAAATTGTTTAGTGAAAAGCATCGGTAGGAAGTATAGATTTCAGTTTGTACAAAACCTCCCTCCCCTGCACTCACTTCAATACTGAACTCATTTCGGCTTCTACCTAGCAAGTTGCTCAGGTGAGCGATGTGGCCCCTGGGCCTCTTGTTTTTTTTGTTTTTTTGTCACGACTAGTAACTCTTGCAAATTTATGCAAAATTAAAACAAATTTGATAATTTCCCAAAATACATATAGGTACTGACAGTTAAACACAATGGATTTTGATTTAAAAAAAACAATGTACAAGTTGACTAGTGTAACCAGGGTGCTTGACGTTCACTTTCTTATAAGTTAATTATGGAGGGGCATTAAAATGATGTTTTACTGTATATTGTAATCAAAGTAAACAATCAGTATGATCCTTAACTAGCTATTAAGACCTACATTGGACCGGTATTGGTGTCAGTCAATCCATTCAAGATGTTACCCATATTTACGGACAGAGAAGTGGAAATGTATCAAGGAGCTGTAAGTCAATTATAACAGAAATATTAATACTGTATATGTTGTGTCCACAATAAGCCTGAAACTCTAAACCAATTAAAATATCATTATGAAGCATATTGCAACAATATCTTTGAGAACATGGAAAATAAACATTTTGCTTGTTCCATGGATGCTAGCAATATTTATTTTGTATTTTTGAATGGAAAGTTACTAACTTTTAGGTAGTTTCCAACAAAAATAGTTTTATGGTCAAGTAGTCCTTGACAACCAACTGACTGTCCTGCCAAGGATAACTTCATTAATATGTACAATGCAATATAGATAAAGTTTTACCAAATAAAACAGGTTCAATTAAAAAGTTGGGTTTAGTTGCTGATTTAGTTGGATGGCGTAAATTTTGGTTGCATTCGACAAACACTTCCAATGGCTCTGTATTTGTTTTAAGTACTTTCATCCTACATGTACTACATGTCTTAAACAGTCCCAATGGTCCAAATCTACCAGGTATTTCCTCTGGACCAGAACACTTTTCCTGCTAATGTTCCCATGCACCAAATTCTCTAGATTGTCAATTTTATTAGACTTACAATGGCATAAATGATTTATCAGCCACAGACAAAATTCTTGAAATTTTCTAAGAATTATGATGACATGAAAATAAGAGAGTCATACTCCACTAGACTTTTGTCATGGACCAATAGAACAAAGTCAGACAATTCTGTAAGTTACCTATACATTGTGTATTTGTGAACAATAAACATGATGAATGAAAACAAATTAAATGTATAATGAATTTGATTATATTCTTGTTTTTTTTGTAGGCCCAGTATGAAAATCCGCCCCATGTTTATGCCTTATCAGATAACATGTACAGAAACATGATGATAGATATGGAAAACCAGTGTGTTATTATAAGGTAAACTATCTCAATACATGTGTAATAGAACCTTTAGTAAGCCGTAGACATACATAGGCACATCAAAACTTCTGAACTGTGGTGCTTATGTCACTCAGATCACACTACATGTAGGCTACACCAATATGACGATGACTAGCTGTGTGCTTGTCTGCTTTGTACTATCATGTACTCCATGTGGCTGTTAGATGGTAGTTCACAGAGGTTGCAGTCCCTCCTGAAATGGACCAAAATTAATGATTTTCAACCACAATGGACTGAAAATAAATTTCTGTCAGAAAAGAACTGAAATGAAGTAAAATGTGGTCAGTCCATCTGCCACACATTTGTTTCTGATCAATATCTTCAACCTAATTTTAATGTGTGCCAAATTACAGCTTAAATGTTTTCATCAATTTGAAAAAAAAATCCTGGTAAGTTATTTTGGCTGATCCATTTCATCAGTTATTGTGTAATACATGTACTTGTACTTAGATACAGTGCATCTCACCCCTTAGGTTCTAATCTCACATAGGGCAGATTCTAGTGTAAGAAAGTTTGTCATTTCTCTTTCTGAAGGTGGGGGGTTTTCTCAAGACACCAACACCATCACTCCACTCAACTGGTTATATTTAAATGTTTCTTTTTTTCAGTGGTGAGAGTGGTGCTGGTAAAACTGTGGCTGCTAAATATATAATGGGATTTATTGCTAAAGTATCAGGAGGTGGACCCAAAGTACAGGTAATATACATGTATACTCATGAGTGTAAATTGTAAAATTTCTGCATCAGCTAATTCTTATGATAATTGCCATACCAAGATATTCACAAGCATTTATTTTTAGTGTTTTTTAAGGATGAAAGTGAATTACATAAAAATAAAGTGTTCAAGAATGTTTTATTTTCAGATATTGTTAATCTCAGAAATTTACAAGTAAAAAAAAAACATGAAAAGTTCTTGACTTACAGTGTGTGGATTATATTGAAAACGTGAGGTTACAGTGCTCCATTGGTTAAGTTTTCAGTGGTGGATTTGACCCTGGTGACAATTATGGACCAGAGTATTGGCACTATTAAAGTCACCAAGTCACCATCATCATGACTGTAATAGTTTAAAAGCAGATCAGAAACATCTGCACAAACTATTATATTAATACTTGATATTTATAAAGATGTATCTTGATGAAGCTGTTTAACTAATGCATTTTATAAACAGATATGTGCCTCTGTTTTATATATTTTGAATAATAATTTGGCATTTTCGTTATTTCAGAGGGTCAAAGATGTCATTTTGGAGTCCAATCCTTTACTTGAAGCTTTTGGAAATGCAAAGACAGTTAGAAATAATAACTCCAGTAGATTTGTATGTATTATATATGAAATTTTGATAAAACTGAATTTTTGGAGTAATAATGTTATAATAATGTCAATATGATCAAACTACTTTAGGTATCACAGTGTTGATAAAAGTGAATGTTTCAAAATTTTAATAAAATTTGGTAGATTTAATTCATCTATTTGGGCATAATAGTAATGGGAAATTGCTGTGCCCATCAGGCACTGCTATGGAATATCTCTGCAGCTGATATGGGTATTTTACATGTTGAAAAAATGATAAATGGCAGTTCCTTTTGCACATATCAAATATTATTTCTCCAAGGACATCACTGTGTGTAAATATCAACATTTTCAGCATGAGAATTTTCCAAAGCAGCAATATTTTTCCTTTATAGAGAAATATTATTTTGGTAATTGAGAATGTGCATAATGATTATTATTTATGTCTAGGGTGAAAAAAGCAAAAAATTTCAAACATGGATTATCTATGACAATTTTGTCTAATTCACTGTCACATACACAGTTACTCTGACAGAAATATCATACATGTATAGATTTTTTAACAATCATATAAAAACCTTTGGCATTAAATTGCAAGTTGTTCTGAATCAAACACATTCATATAAAAAGTAAATTTTCATGTTTTTTACTGTAAACCGTGTTTTTTTAGCGGCAGTTTTATTTTAGCGCAATTGGCGATAAGAGTGTCAGCGCTAAAATAAAACTGCCGCTAAAATTACAACAACAAAAAAAGTCACTGTACATCGCTGATGTGACTATGAATGGGTATGGACGCACGTTAAATGGTTATATACTCAGTGTTAAAATAATAATAGTTCTGAATGACACTGGTATGGCTTCCATCAATATACCCACATATGATAAGTAATTAGGGATTAATTACCCAGACCCGGTAGACTGACCACCGACAAACGGATAAATTAGGAACACTGGCATAGCTGTTAATTACTGGCCATTGTATGTGATACGTACAATCTGACAAGTCTCCTGTTCAGGTAATTAATTTTAATTTACAAGTAGTTGGCTTCAAACATTAAAGTATTAACAATTATATCAACAAATTAAACCCGTTATGCGAAAATCGTTTATTTTTTCTGTGATGTCGGCAACATAATATATATCCTAATTATTGACCTCTATAATGATCTAAGCGGCTGTTATCGGGGATATATCGACAGTGTGTCGAAACATTTGTATTTTAAAAAAACAGTTGGTATTTAAATGAATAAAAACAAAATATAAATATTTATTCAGTAAAATGTCTAATCGATGAGAGGGCCGCCAAATTATGATGAAAGCTTCCTGTAGACATCTGTCTGTCTAGTGACTTCCTGGGTCAGTTACGGAGATTTTCTCTCAGTAAAAGTCAAACAAATTAAAACACAATTACATAGTTATTTTTATTATTTTCTTTTGACCTGGCATCCCCTTCTCAAATTTTATTTTTTTAGCTAAAACTTGTGGGTTTTAGGCGAGAAAATACGGTAATATAAAGAGGTATTAAACAGTTCAGACTGGAATTGATTACGCTAAAATTAAACTGCGCTAATATGTTTACCAGTCAACAATCGCTAAAATAAGTATGCGCCAATATAAAGCGGTTTACAGTATTACATTTATATATTATGTTATAGCATATTTTGAGCATTATTAATTGTTAGTTACAAAACCTAATAAAAATATTGATCTAAAATTACTAGAATATATTAATTAAATTTACACATGTATTTGGTTGTTTTGATTGCTTTGGGATAGTATGTTTGCAGTGGCCACATGTATCATAAAATACTTATAGGAAAGAAAAAAAAAGCTGTATTGGTAATTGAATACAGTGTTGTTGGTAAAAGCTGAAGAACACAATCATGTTTAACATGTTAACAAACACTACAAAGGTAAAATGAATAAACTAACTTTTTGTAATGAATGAATTGACATTAAATCTGTTCATCTCTGTACACTTTGGCTTTTGTCTAATATGCAATCTAAATCTGGGTTATTTATGCTATAACTACAGGGTAAATATGTAGAAATCCAGTTTAGCAGAGGAGGGGAACCTGATGGTGGAAAAATATCAAATTTCTTACTGGAAAAGGTAAAGACTTATTAAACTTTATACTGGTTCTATTTTCAATTATATTGTATATGTTCAACTGTGCAGGTTGGGATTCACTGTGTCATTTTCCCCCTCTGTTTGGTAATACTTTAGACCTATAACATTAAATTTCTTTTTGGTAAGCTAACACTAAAATTCTTTTTTTTTACTTATATTTTTAACTGCTTTACATTTGTAGTTACCAGAAATATAAGTATTTTACAAGTATGTATCTTGTTCAAGTAGGATTCATTCTCATCCCAAGCATTTTGCCATACTGGTACTTTATCTTACAGGCTGTCACAAATAACTTTTTTTGGGTTGGTGCTAAAAACTGCACAGGTCTTAAAATCTTGTGTGGTAAACAAACTGAAACCTGTGCAATTTTACCATAACTATTATAGCAATTAAATATATTGCATGAGTTGCAGGTGGTTTTGTTAAAATTAATTTACAAAATTTATGATACTTTTTGTGTTTGTTATTTAAAATTCCTGTTTTGAATGATGCCGTAAAGATTACTTAACCAATGCCAACACAGATGACTCCAATATTTGATCAGAGTTTTTATTTTCACACTAAACAATAATTAGTTCTAAGTCGTAATTTTAAAAAAGTTGAATTTAGCACAATTGCATACTTAATTTTGAGCCTTGACAATACATATAAATACCAGCAATTCTTGTTTGTTTCAGTTTCTGTTACATTTGTATGTTTGAAGATTAATTTGTAAAAATATACTGATGATGGTAACTTTATTATATTTTCAGTCCAGAGTTGTCAGTCAGAACCCAAATGAGAGGAACTTTCATATATTTTATCAGATTTGTTTTGGTGCAGACAATAACCAGAAAGGTATGTACTTGTAAAATAGTTTTACATTTTATACAATAACCAGAAAGGTATGTACTTGTAAAATAGTTTTACAATTTATACAATAACCAGAAAGGTATTTACTTGTAAAATAGTTTCACATTTTATACAATATTCAGAAAGGTATGAACTTGTAAAATAGTTTTACATTTTATACCGTAACCAGAAAGGTATGTACTTGTAAAATAGTTTTACATTTTATACAATAACCAGAAAGGTATGTACTTGTAAAATAGTTTTACATTTTATACAATAACCAGAAAGTTATGTACTTGTAAAATAGTTTTACATTTTATACAATAACCAGAAAGGTATGTACTTGTAAAATAGTTTTACATTTTATACAATAACCAGAAAGGTATGAACTTGTAAAATAGTTTTACATTTTATACCATAACCAGAAAGGTACATACTTGTAAAAAAGTTTCACATTTTATACCATAACCAGAAAGGTATGTACTTGTAAAATAGTTTTACAATTTATACAATAACCAGAAAGGTATGTACTTGTAAAATAGTTTTACATTTTATACAATAACCAGAAAGGTATGTACTTGTAAAATAGTGTTACATTTTATACAGTAACCAGAAAGGTATGAACTTGTAAAATAGTTTTACATTTTATACAATAACCAGAAAGGTATGTACTTGTAAAATAGTTTTACATTTTATACAATAACCAGAAAGGTATGTATTTGTAAAATAGTTTTACATTTTATACAATAACCAGAAAGGTATGTACTTGTAAAATAGTTTTACATTTTATACTAACAAAAGTAAAAATCTTGTTCTATGGACATGTCTTTAGATTTCAAAGCTATACCAGTAGTTAAAGGGATGTTCCTTAAATGTCTTTTTTACATTGACAATAAATCTGAAAATTTGCAATTCACTTAATTTTCTTGAGAATTGTCATTTTCAAATATTTGTGCACTTTTATGTTAGCGATGTGAGATGAGGGTTAGTATGATTGTAGAGGAATTATAGCAAAATAAAACATTTGTGAAAATTTTATTTCTGCATTTTATCACCCATGCAAATTTATGCAAAAAATAAAAGAAATGCACAAATTTCTAGATCTACAGTAGTTATGTGCGAGTTAAACCCTTATCATGCTTATGGTGATGATATATGCACTAACAAAAGGTTTTAAAGGACCCCTTGATCCCAGTGGTCTAAAGTACACTCCCTCACAATCTAGGTTCAAATCAATCATTGGACAAATCCTAGTGTGAGAAAGTTTGTCAGTTCACTCGCCAAAGGTTATGGTTTTTTTTTCAGGGCTTTTTGGTTTTCTCCACCAACTTTTTTAACTAACCACCTCGATATGAGGGAAAAAATCTTGACTGGGGTGTAAAACACTGTTAAAAATAATTTAAAATTATTTCACAATATCTTGTTACCATCAGACTTGGCTATACATGTACAGATAATGTAAGTCATTGCTTTTTAAAATCTTCCTTAATTTAATCATATAAGCATTCCATAATTGGTTATATTTGACTGGTTTATGTTATCTTATCATCATTGTTTTATTTGTTGTAGAAAATCTCGGTTTAACAAAACCAGATTACTATTACTACTTAAATCAGAGTGGATCCTATAAAGTAGACGGAACAGATGATGTCAAAGAATTTAAAGATACACTGGTAATAACATAGATCTGTATGTCTTAAGGTGTTTACTATGCTGATACACTGGTAATAACATAGATCTGTATGTCTTAAGGTGTTTACTATGCTGATACACTGGTAATAACATAGATCTGTATGTCTTAAGGTGTTAACTATGCTGATACACTGGTAATAACATAGATCTGTATGTCTTAAGGTGTTTACTATGCTGATACACTGGTAATAACATAGATCTGTATGTCTTAAGGTGTTAACTATGCTGATACACTGGTAATAACATAGATCTTTATTTCTTAAGGTGTTGGGGGGGGGGGGGGGGTGTTGGACTGGCTGAGGTGTACTGACTCTGTGTGCTAGCACCTTAAAGTCACCCTGTGTGTGCACTAATACAATGCAGACTATAAACTGATAAAACACACTCCCACTTCACATGCATACACAAACTTGTTCATAGATTAATCCAGAGATTTTAAAGTAGTTAATGGCTGATGCAACACAATACTTAACAACAACTTCAAGTTGAACAACAACAGTAGAAAAATTTCTGTCAACTATTGCAAATTGGTAGAATCATTCTAAATTTATAACAGTTTTTCATAATTATGATAATTTGTCTCTGTAATACTGTAATGCATATAAGTTGTATGTTACAATATTTACAGTAATTACCTTGTACTTGTGTTTAACATTTAAGAATTGAATTGCACTTTTTACGTTGTTATCGGGGTGTAACAACGTGAAAATTATGACAAATTGTGTAAAACCGCGTAGCGTATAATTACAAACCCAAAATTTAACATTTTTTTAAACTGACCTACATTTCTGAACTGATCAGCTGATTTTCAGAAAATCGACGTTACAAGGCTGAACTGCGTAGTGATACAATAAATGACATCTTTATGAAACGATAAAATATCCGATAAAAAAGCTGAAATAATTTTGAATTTATATCTTTTTATTCATTTTTTAGTTATTTTCAGTCAACATATAAATTATGTTACATTTAAATTCATTGACAAAAAGGGATTATATTATGTCTCGCAATCATGAAAACAAACAACACTTTGTACAACGTCATACGTGACGGCCAAACGTTACAAGTAGGACAGGCGTGTTTACATTTTGATTTTACCCATAACATAAGACAAACGGCTTTGGTTGAATGAACAGTGTGTTAAACAAACCCTGACACCAACTATTGACATGGAATTAATGTTTTCTTGGATATATCAATGTTTTACCACCTATGGACTGGGTGTGAGATGGGGGATTCTGTCAGCGGTGGTAGCTGTATGGGCTGATCAGGGACATTTGTAGAAGGTAAACAAGCGGCAAAGGCGAATTTTAGGTTGGAATATAGATCTAGTATGTTATCAATTTTATTAAATTATTATTGGCAGGCCTACCACTGTCATTATCATCAAGATCCAGTTCAGAATCAACCATCTGACTTATCTGCATACTGGCTGTGACTGGCATTGCATTCCTCAAAATATTTATCCTGATCCCCGGCTATACATTGTCTTGGGGAAATAAAATGTCTTTGCTTTCAATAGGATGCGTATGTGATGAATTTCAAACAAAACACCCTACACTGAGGTTTGGCATCCAAGAATACCATGGTGCGTGTCATATTGCTTATACTTATAACCACGTAAAATGCTCGGTGACGATAAAATGTCGATTTTGAAAAATATTTCATAAATATACAATCTTAAATGTAAATATTATTAAAAATATCGGTGAAAATAATTAGAACATGTTTGAATTAATTTTTCAAAATTGAATTTATAAAAAAATCGAAGTATTTTAATGTTTCTATGTGAAATCGTTCCCGATCTCCTCGTTTGTTTACAATCTTAAAATGGCTGTTGAGAGATGGGTACCGTAATCCCCGAAACAGGCCCAAAGTAGTTCCGGTAGAAAATGTTGTTATTGGAAAATAACACCGTGTTTTTGCAAGACGGCAACCAATGAAAATGCTCTAAATTGTGTAACAACGTGAAGTTTGTAATTATTGTAATTTAATAGCATACATGTACATGTACACAGTGATACACAGCCATGACTTATTGGGAACAGTCACTGCATCAGCTGACCTGCTCTTGTTTACAAATGGACAGTTGAACCATATTCAAATTAAATTAGATGTGGATGCCCCATATTGCATTCTGCTATGGCAGACTGAATGATATTGTTAAGCATAAGTATTATAAAAAAATACTTTGGAAAAATTTACAACTTCTTTCTGCCATTAAAGGGTGAAAAAGTGATAAATGCTCAAAAAAGACCATCTTTAGGATTTTAATGTAGTAAAAATTATTTCTTGAATGCATCATTTGTATAATTAAAATGATAATATTTTTCAGCATGCTATGTCAGTAGTTGGAATATCAAATGATATCAGAGAGGAGATTGTCTCCCTTGTAGCAGGAATTTTACATCTAGGAAATATCAGTTTTGTAGAAGATGGAAATTATGCAAAAGTAGAAAATGATGACTGTAAGTTTTTATTTACCTAGATTACATGACCAGACAGGTGAAAGGGGTATTATTTTTCTCTTACCTAACAGACCACTGCGGTAGCTCAGTTGGTAGAATGCCCTCTTTTTAAGTGGGAGGTTATGACTGTTCTTTTGACAAGCACTCGGCGATATGTAATGAAAATTATGGTTCTTTGGGATGGTAACATAAAATAAACAGGGTCCCATAGCATGATATAGAAGCCTGCTATATGATGCCATCAGTGCAATGCACAGGCAAAATTTCTGCATCTTCGTCTATAGCTGGCAATGTCTCAATACAGTTGAATCTCGTTATCTCGAACTCGGATATCTCGAACTACCGGATATCTCGAACTTTTTTAAAAAGTCCGAACAGAGTTGTTCTTTATTAAACCAAAATCACTCCGGTTATCTCGAACTCGGATATCTCGAATTATCGGATATGTCGAACAATATTTTCGTCCCCTTGAATGAAAATCCTAGGAAAATTACACTCGTTAACTCGAACAAAAAATTTAGGAAAATTAAAATTGTTAACTCGAACAAAAAATTTTGAGAAATCAAATTTGTCAGCGCCTACAGATTTTTTTGGTAGAAAAAACACATTCCGACACAAATAAAATATTTGACTGTCGGCCTCGTGTTGATTTTAAAATTACAACATTGCACTGACCTCCCAATTTCCTTAAGCCCTTAATTATTATCCCTTGCATAAGCAATTAAACCATCAATGAGATTAGCAGGTGTTCTAATTACTGCCAAGCTGAACATGGCTTCTGAACGCGTGTGATGTGAACATTACTCATTACAACCGGAAGCTTGGGGTGATTAAAGTACACAAAGCGAAACTGGTATGGAGACCAAAGCGGACTCCACTATTTGTCGGCTAATAACAAGTAACAGATAATCTCCCGATTTTTATATACTACATTCTCAATTATAAATACAAATAATAAATAATGCAGTTTTTATATATCATGTTTGAATACATACGATATAGGAGAAAACGGCAATATACAGTTTGACAAGATAAAACTGGAAGCGACTTCCGGTAGGCGTGTACGAGTTACTTCCCTTTTGTTGTCGTTTTTAACATCGGTTATCTCGAACTCCGGATAAGTCGAACTTTTTGCATTTCCCCGTCGAGTTCGAGATAACGAGAGTCAACTGTATAAGTGAAATATTTTTGACTGGGACAGTACTCAACTGTTACATTACATTTTTAGCTCACCTGACCAAAGGTCATGTGAGCTTATGGCATAGCGCAGCGTGTGTATGTGCGTGTGTGTGTGCGTGTGTGCGTGCGTGCGTGTGTGCGTCGTTAACACCTATTTTCGACTTCTCCTCTGAAACTACTGGACAGTTTTTAATGAAACTTTGTCAGAAGTATATATGGGCCCGTGCAATTCAGATTTGTTCTTGGCGTTGCTATGGCTACCATAACTAGGTCAAGGTGACCTAGGGGTGCAAAAATCTTAAAAAATCTTCTTCTCCGAAAGTACTGATTGGAGAAAAAATCTGATGTGATATTTGGCTTGTCTAGGGTCTTAAGCCTATAGTTTGTTCATTTTGTGAAATTCGGATAAAAAATAGGTTACGCGTTTTTGCGTTTAATTTTGAAAAAATCATAAAATAGCTTCAAATTGTTATAACTTGACTATTTGACCAGATAATGACATGGGGTTTTCAGTTTTGACATCTTCTTGTTAGTATCTTCAAAATGAGGTCAAGGTCGATTGTTAAGGTCGTGACCTAATTTTTTTTACCTCTGATTATAATTATTATCTCAGAACTATAAACTTTTTGTATAGGCATGTATATTAGAATGTTGTAGGTATCGATACAACGATCATTTTGATGTATAGAAAAAGGTCATGGGTTCAAAGGTCAAGGTCACAGATGCGAAATAATACCGAAATGGTTAATTATCTTGAAAACTATAAACATTTTGTATAGGCATATATATTAGAATGTTGTAGGTATCGATATAACGATCATTTTGATGTATAGAAAAAGGTCATGGGTTCAAAGGTCAAGATCACAGATGATGCGAAACAATACCGAAATGGTTAATTATCTCGAAAACTATAAACATTTTGTATAGGCATATATATTAGAATGTTGTAGGTATTGATACAACGATCATTTTGATGTATAGAAAAAGGTCATGGGTTCAAAGGTCAAGGTCACAGATGCAAAACAATACCGAAATGGTTAATTATCTCGAAAACTATAAACTTTTTGTATAGGCATGTATATTAGAATGTTGTTGGTATTGATACAACAATCATTTTGATATATAGAAAAAGGTTATGGGTTCAAAGGTCAAGGTCACATATGTGAAACAATACGGAAATGTTTAATTATCTCAAAAACTATAAACTTTTTGTATAGGCATGTATATTAGAATGTTGTAGGTATCGATGCAACGATCATTTTGATGTATAGAAAAAGGACATGGGTTCAAAGGTCAAGGTCACAGATGTGAAACAATACCGAAATGGTTAATTATCTCGAAAACTATAAACTTTTTGTATAGGCTTGTATATTAGAATGTTGTAGGCATCGATACAATGATCATTTTGATGTATAGAAAAAGGTCATGGGTTCAAAGGTCAAGGTCACAGATGCAAAACAATACCAAAATGGTTAATTATCTCGAAAACTATAAACTTTTTGTATAGGCATGTATATTAGAATGTTGTAGGTATTGATACAATGGTTATCATGATGTAAAGAAAAAAGTCATTGGGGTTTAGTATTTATGTGTTCTTTAAATCTATCAGCTAGCCATTAGTTATCAGGTGAGCGTATCAGGCCCATGGGCCTCTTGTTTATCTAGGTATCCTGGCCCTTTTTCTAGAATAGCTGCTCAGGAAATCTGAAAATTTTATTTCATCCCAGACTAGCTTTGACACATTTGATGTAATTTCAGACTGGTTTTCATAAAGAAATAAAATTTTCAGTGTATTAGTCCCTTGCCCTGGTGAAACTGGAATAGAATACATGTATAGTGTTTGCGATTGTCCATTTGTCCGTCCATCTCTCCCTGTCTGGATAGTTTCATACAATGATAGTATATGAAAGTTCTTACGTGGGGTCAAAAGATGTAGGTCACATTTGCTAAAAACGGGTTCTAGGGGTTCCAGATGATATGAACTGCTTTCTTGTTGGATTATGTTTTGGGTCATAATGTCAGTTGTGTAAGTCTTTTTCTTAATATAGATTTTTGGGTTTCTGGGTGATAACTTGTGTTAGGAATGACCAATTTCAGTGAATTTCAAGCAGTTATAGTATATAAATATTTCTTATTTGTTTTTTTTAAGGTCAAATTTTATATATCTTCATAAATGCTAACCAATTGAGTTTAAACCAATATATGCATCATTATAATGTATTTATATAAGTTATACCGCTGTTAGTACATTGTATATTTATTCACAATGATTTAATTACAGTTTTGGGTTTTCCGTCATTTTTACTGCAAGTTGATCAAGAGTTGTTGAGGATGAAACTTCAAAGTAGAACAATGGACAGTAAATGGGGAGGTAAATCGGAGAAGATTGAAGTGACATTAAACGTGGAGCAAGCAGAATTTACCAGAGATGCCTTAGCTAAAGCCTTATATACAAGATTATTTGATTATTTAGTTCAAGTAAGTAATAATACATTAAAACATTGGTTTATTGACATTATTTGTTCAGTCAGATTATGGCATAATTGACAGATCGCTGACCACGCCCACAATGTTCTGACAAAGGCTCGGAATGATTGAATTACACACAAAAAGAATGAAAAACTTGGCCTGAATTGTGCCATTGTGTCACTGACACAAGTACGTTATTAGTTGTGATGACACTGCTTTGGTACCGTGATGGCGGCCAGTGTTGGAACATAAAAGGCATGACCAGTGATACGTCAATTAAGGGGTTTGGCAATAAACTGAAGGAAGCTTAGAAAAAACATGAGAAAAGGATTTTTGCCCTTAATAATATTAAGCGAGTTTGCATAGAACTTTAACAAGGAGCATTATAAGGAGGTTTAACTGTATATCAGTTGGTTCGTAGTTACCATGGAGTCTTGTGTGGTTTCTAGATGGGGACTTGAGTGGCTATTATCACATGGCACTTGGATGAACCCTACTCAAATATGTTCAACATAAGATATTACAAATTATGTGTACTTTGACAGGTATAAATACACATAACAATCAACACTTGTAGAATCTCTATTGTAAATCTGATTTTTACACTTATATTTCAGGTTGTGAATCAAGCTATGCAAAAAGACCTAGAGGAGATAAATATAGGAATTTTAGATATTTATGGTTTTGAAATTTTTCAAAAGAATGGATTTGAACAATTTTGTATAAACTATGTGAATGAAAAACTACAGCAAATTTTTATTGAATTAACTCTCAAGGCAGAACAGGTAAATTTTTTATTTTACAATATACAATTTAATTTCTGGATATTTTTTCTTTAGATAATCCATGTTCAGTGAACATGTAGAAGGGACTTTTACACCACTGACCCCAAAATGGATATAAAGGCCCAATAAATACTGTATTTTAGCCTATTCAATATCAGTCAAGTGTCAGAAATATGTTCTGTCTCTGCTTTTTTCTTAAAACTTGACTGGCAACTGCAACAGTTTTCAAAAATGACATAGTACATGTATCATATGCCTAAATAAAGAGTTAATCTTTGGATATTACCATGCTGGTTCTCAAAATAACTGGAATTATTTTTGTGTTAATGTTGGCACATTTTATGAAAATATTACCCTAACTTGTTTCAATTCCTGGGCCAGGATGGTCTTACTAACCCAAGTTCGAGATTGAACAATTGAAAATCAAATGATAAATTTTTAGAACAGTGTTGTGTATTATACATTAAATTATCAATCTGGTGCAGTGATATCCCTATATGTTTTCCTGCTACTAGTAAAATCATTTGAAACATTATCCCAGAATAAACAAAATCAATGTTGCATCTGTCTATTATTGCATCATTTGTTTTAAATGCAATGTAGGTGTTTCATTCATTATTATTTAAATTTTATCTATTTGTAGGAAGAATATGTACAAGAAGGTATAAAGTGGACACCAATAGACTATTTTAATAATAAAATTGTATGTGATTTAATAGAATCTAAGAAACCTGCCGGTGTTATGTGTATATTGGACGATGTTTGTGCTACAATGCATGCTGTTACCGAGGGAGCTGATCAAACACTTCTACAGGTACATTAGTTGTTTAGCAGTGATTTTGTGGCCGTCATCACAGTATTGTTGACAAGTTTGATGTCTCTGTGTCCAGGATTGTCCTGGATATTTTTGACGTCTCATAGTTCCATGTTCCTTTCACACAATTTTGATTACACACGTGGCGGGTGTAGCTAGCTAAACAGGAGGTGCTTACCCTTCCGGAGCATCCGACCTCACTTCCCTGGTGGAAGTTCATGTGTATAACCTGACTTGTCAGTTCCAAAGTGTTTACTTTGCTTCTGGATTGTGATTCAGATATGGATTAGTATGTTTGTTTTTGATTGTTATCTTTTTTCAACAACTATCTTCTGTTTTTTAGATTTGGAAAATTTGCATAATTTTTATAAACTGGAAAAATATAAAAATTTGGAATTTGATATATAGTAAACTACATTATGACATAAAAGCAATGAAATTCTCATTTCAAAGACATGTTTTGACAATGTCTATCGTTTTGGTGGGTCAAGACAGTTTTTTACAACTTTATTTCATAAATGTTAGAGTTTGCTTATGTATGGCACATCTCTAGTCTTCATTTTTGTTTAGGGGATTTTTAGCTCAACTAGCTATAGCCAGCTGTGCTTATGGCATGGTGAAGCATGTGTCTGTGTGTCCGTAAACTTTGATCTTCTCCTCTAAAACCACTGGGCCAATTGAAACCAAATTTGGTGTGGAAGGACCGTAGGTGGAGTAGATCAAAGTTTGTACAAGGCAACCCTGTAGGAAATCCAAGATGGCCACTGTTGCTATAAATAGCAAAATCACTAAAATGGCCATTGCGCATTCAATTTTACACTGATTTTCTTCAAATTTGAAATATAGAAAGTAGATACCTGGCCATTTAACATATATAACAGGTTTTTTTTGAGAATTTTTTTTTTGATCCATATTTAGCAAAGTATGCAAATGAGGTCAATTTTTTAGCCAATTCTTTGAAAATTTTCTTCTCAGACACCACTGGACCAATTGAATCCTAATTTGGTTTGAAAGGTCCCTAGGTGGAGTAGATCAAAGTTTGTACAAGGCAAAACTGTAGGAAATCCAAGATGGTCGTCATTACTATAAATAGCAAAATTACTAAAACGGCCATTGTGCATTCAATTTTCCACCAACTTTCTTCGAATTTGAAATATAGAAAGAAGATACCTGGCCATTTAACATATATTGCTAAAGCTTATTCTGGACAGGAAAACATTCATCTTCATTTGAGATATCTCTGTCTTACCCCGTTACCGGTGTAAGATTCTATTATTACATCATGCTCATCTGACAAAACCAATCAATCATTTAAAGAAAAATACTTTAAATTTGTAAAGGAAGTGTTTTGTGTAAATGTAGCTTTGATATTGTTATTTCAGAAACTAAATGGAGCTGTAGGAACACATGAACATTATCAGGGAACAAATATAGGCTTTGTTATTCATCATTATGCAGGAAAAGTAAGTACTTGTAGTAATAATTAGAACTATGTCATTCTCAAATTTGATTACACACATGGCACGTATGGCTAGCTTAATTAGAGGTGTTTACCCTTCTGGACTATCCAGTCTCACTTCCCTGGTGGAAGTCCATGTGTTTAACTGGATTTGTCACTTCACAAAGTTTTACTTTTTTGTTTTTTAACATTGAATGGTATGTTTATTTTTTATTTAACATTTTATGAGGATGCAAAGAACCCGGTTTGAAATGTGAATTATTTAAGGAAAACAATTTAAATAGCTGTTAAAAGCTAGCACCCCCAGGTACAAACATGGAATAGTCTATAGAAATACCATCTACGGGACTTAAAAAATGTGACTTCATAATCTTTATAGACAGATAGTCTTTTTGTGAAATAGGAAGGAAGGGGACTTTAATTTAAACACTGTCTAAATAAACAGGTGGTCTTTATATAGAGGTCTTTTTGGGTGAAATATAAACAAAGGATTTTAGATCCCTGGTACTAATGGATAGGTTGTCTTTATTATTGTTTATACAGAAGTCACAAGAGCAATCTGGCTATGACTGCTAGATACTTGTCAAAACCAAAACTTCTTTTTTGGGGAAGATGAATGGCGAGAGAAGACATAATTCTCACTGTCAGTGGCTGGTTGGTACTGCAACTTGTCACCAGCAAGTTCACTGTTTGGGGAAGTTTGCAGGAGAATGATGGGAGTAGATGTGACTGTTGCTGGCAGTGGTTGATAGGCATCTAGTGATTGTAAATTTTGTTATTGTAGGTATCATATGAAGCAGAGGGATTTTGTGAGCGTAATAGAGATGTATTATTTAATGATCTCATACAACTAATGCAATCTAGTCAGTCGTAAGTAAATCTTTTACATTGTGTTTATTTATAGCTCTCTTTATTAAAAACTACAACTGTAGCAGAACTTGAAAATACAAAAATCTAGGAAGTGATTGTCCTTTTACCGAGCACAAAGCATTAAAAATGAAAATCTCTGGGTCCTTCAGAAGAGACATTAAATGCTGATGACTTGGGTCATGGTAGGCCTGGCTCCCTGCACATTGCCCTGAATGTACTACAAAGATAAAAAAATTCTGCTACTTCATCTATAGCTGGTGATGTCTCAATATATATCATGTATATGGTGTATTGCTTCTATGCCTTATGTTTGAATAAAAACCATCCCCTTTCATCAGAGAATGCATTTTGCTGTTTTAATAGATTATTGAATTTCATATTAATTATTTTTATTCTTTTTAATTTATAGTTAAAACTTGTTTTGAAACCCTTAATATTTTATTTACCTCGTAACCTTACACTATTTTGATATCTTGAACTTCATTTTATATTTTCTGTTTTTCTTTATAAACCTTTCTTGATTTATTACCCATAATCTGAGTAGTGGTGATGAATGAAGGTTTTACAATATGCATCAAAGTTAAACTCTTCTATATTTCAGAGATTTCTTGGTTAGTTTATTCCCGGAGGATGTGAGTTCACAAACCAAAGGAAGACCATCAACTGCTAGCATTAAAATCAAGGTAAAATGTTTATATTTTTATAACCCCCGCCCACACAAAGCAAAGGTTAAGGGATTTATAGAAATCTCTCTGTCAATTCTGATGTTTTGGGGTTGGGATATGTATTTAATGAGATATTATTGATGTATTGTAGACACAAGCTAACAAGTTAGTAGACACATTGATGAAATGTACACCACACTACATCAGATGTATCAAGCCAAATGAAACAAAGAAACCAAGAGACTTTGAAGATAACAGGTGAGTGTAATTTCAAGCCTCAGATACATGTAGAATTTAAACAAAAAAATTTAGTCTTCCAGGGTACCTTTCATGTCTTTGAAAAATAATTACATGACACTCTGACAATTTATTTGTCTGGCTGCTAAGATGGCAGTTTTCCCCATAAAGTAAAATCAGGGGTGTCAGTTTATATTAGGTTAACTTTTTAATTTATTATACCTTATGTAATAATCTAGCCATTTCATTAGAGAATAGTTATGAAACAATTTGTACTGTCACAATGTATATTATTACACCTTATGTAAAAATCTAGCAATTTCATTGGATAAGAGCTATGTAATAATTTTTACTGTCACATAAATTTTATAATGTCACATAGCCTTGCGCGTGACTATGTGACAGTACTTTTGTTCAAGTCACCTCCTTTCCTTAAACTTTAACTGGATCACGTCAGCGCTTTGAACGAAACATGTTTTCAGTTGTGTCTACACAAGCGTCTTTTGTTATTGATATTGTTTGCAAATGATATTTGCGGAGGTTGACAATGGGTATCTTTCCAATTTATTAGAGTCTAAAGACTCTGCATCAACTAAACAGACCTTTTAGCGGGCTTTGGATACGTTTCATAAATTTCTTGGCTAAAATGGCTGTGGATTTGAGGAATTCCCGGTCGATAAATTGGATGAAAATTGCTAAAGACGAAGGATGCACTTCATGTATTGGTAAAATAAAAAAAAAACATTCAGTGTAATAAAATAAATATTACATTTCTGACAGGGTGACAGTACATATTGTCACCTCTAGGAAGCATTGTTTGCCGAGGCAATCACATACATGTAACACTGCATGTGACTATGTTACAGTATTGTTTAATTTATTGCCTTTACCCAAGGTCCAAGGTCATATCGAAAAGGTCAAGGTCACAGGAAAACATTAAATGTTCCCTTTAATCCACGGATATTCATGTGACCATGATGAATTGAATTTTGTCATATATTTGGTACTTGAAACTTGATGTTCCAGGCGCCGATGAATGTCTTTTATGTTTAGTTCCAGTAGACATCACCAAAAATTATTAGACTTTCTTTTATAACTTCTAATATCGATGTGAATAAAGTGTCATTTGTTTAGCTTTCATTCTTTACTGAACAGTGTTAAAAAAATACTATTAAATGTACCCACCGTTATGTGTAAAAACCCTGTGGACATTGTATTAACATAGTTGTGTTGTCTATGTAAACAGGTCAAACAGCTGATTTAGAATACCGCGCGATTAACACAAATAATTACCACCCCTTATTCAGTAACATTGTAAGTGTTGGAATAATACATTTTAAAGCATGAATCACCCGGGTTAGAAGGTAATCTCGCCTTCGCTTGACTCCAGAGTAAAAGAAAAATGGCATAGCGTGTTTGGAAAAAATAAAGGGAGGAATGGCAATTTCCCGTGAGAAATCGATCTAACAACGGGAGTTTGAAAAATTTACGAAAATCTGTGAGGTTTTGTCTCACGGCGAGAGATATGGCATGTATGATGTTGGGGTGGGGGTATTTGGCCTTCAAGAGACAGTTCTAGCTGTTTTTGTCTCCTCCCTTTCTGACTGTTCAACAATTACTTTAAATGAAACATGTTATCAGTTTTGTCTATACAAGCATGATATTGAAACTGATGTCATTTACATTCAAGAAATGATGTCTGCATGAACAGCAACAAATTGAAGTTGAACATGTTCAATATTTGGCTAGGTTGACAGCAAATACCTTTCTTCTTAAGAGTCTACATTAACTAACAAACTTTACTTTGTAACTTTTGCAGAGTTAAACATCAAGTTGAATATTTAGGACTCAAAGAAAACATCAGAGTTAGAAGAGCTGGTTTTGCATTTAGGAGAGAATTTGCAAAGTTTCTACGCAGGTTAGTCAAGTGAACAATGTCTTTAGGAAGATTTCAGAAATCGTCGAGAAACTTTAATGTTTAACCTACATGTATATTTGTCTGCAATTGTAATAGTAATAATTATGGAATGTATAAGTTACAAGATATTCAAATCATTCCAAAAAGCTTAACATTTTCAGAATTTTATTGGATTATTCTCAATCACAGAAAACTTTGAGTTTGTACAACTTTTTTATTATTTTCAATCACATACAACTTTTAGATTATTTTCAATCACGGAAAACTTTGAGTTTATTTTCAGACATTTACAACTTTTGGATTATTTCAACCACATACAACTTTTGGATTTTTTCCTACAACTTTTGAATTTTTTCAGTTGATTTTTAGCTCACCTGAGCCAAAGGCTCAGATGAGCTATTGCAATCTATCACCGTCCGTCGTCCGTCGTGCGTCGTCCGTCGTGCGTCGTCCGTCGTCCGTCGTGTGTAAACTTTACATTTTAATCTTCTCCTCCAAAACTACTGGGCCATATTTGATGAAACTTAGTGATTATCATGCCTGGGTAGCAGCCTTTCAAAATTGTGTTCGGGGTTTGGCCACGCCCAACAAGATGGCCGCTGTTACTAAAAATAGCAAAAAGACAAAAAAATCTTCTTCTCTGAAACCAAAAGGTGCAGGCAAATTTTGATTGGATATTTGGATTCAGCATACCTGGGAACATTAAAATTGTGTTTTTCATGAAAATTAGACGAAAAATAGGTTACGCGTTTTTTGCGTAAAATTACGTAATTTTTAAAATAAGACATTTATTGTTATAACATCATAACGGCTGAAGATAATTGTATGGAGTTTTCACTGTTGATCTTGTCTTGCAATTTTCTTCCAATTAATGTCAAGGTCGAAGGTCAAGGTCATGTCCCAGTTTTTGACCTTTGATAAAAAATGCTATTTTTTTAACATTTCTCGTGAAAATGGCGTAGGATTTTCAGTTATTTGTAGGTATTAACATGACAATCATTTTGATACATAGATCAGGGTCATGGGTTCAAAGGTCGAAGGTCACAGATGTCCAAGAATACCAAAATAGTTAATTATCTCAAAAACTATAAACTTTTTGTATAGGCATGTATATTGGAATATTGTAGGTATTGGCCTAACGATAATTTTGATATATAGATAAAGGTCATAGGTTCAAAGGTCAAGGTCATAGACGCGAACGAATACTTAAATGGTTAATTATCTCAAAAACTATAAACTTTTTGTATAGGCATGTATATTAGAATATTGTAGGTATTGGCCTATCGATCATTTTGATATATGAATGAAGGTCATAGGTTCAAAGGTCAAGGTCATAGAATTGAACGAATAATTAAATGGTTAATTATCTCAAAAACTACAAACTTTTTGTATAGGCATGTATATTGGAATATTGTAGGTATTGGTCTAACGATCCTTTTGATATATGAATGAAGGTCATAGGTTCAAAGGTCAAGGTCATAGCTGCTAACGAATATTTAAATGGTTAATTATCTCAAAAACTATAAACTTTTTGTATAGGCATGTATATTAGAATATTGTAGGCATTTGCACAACAATCATTTTGATATATGAATGAAGTTCATAGGTTCAAAGGTCAAGGTCATAGCTGCGAACGAATATTTAAATGGTTAATTATCTCAGAAACTATAAACTTTTTGTATAGGCATGTATATTAGAATATTGTAGGTATTGGCCTATCGATCATTTTGATATATGAATGAAGGTCATAGGTTCAAAGGTCAAGGTCATAGATGCAAATGAATACTTAAAAGGTTAATTATCTCAAAAACTATAAACTTTTTGTATAGGCATGTATATTGGAATAAGGTATGTATTGGCCTAACGATCATTTTGATATATGAATGAAGGTCATAAGTTCAAAGGTCAAGGTTATAGATATACTTAAATGGTTAATTATCTAAAAACTATAAACTTTTTGTATAGGCATGTATATTGGAATAAGGTACGTATTGGCCTAACAATCATTTTGATATATGAATGAAGGTCATAGGTTCAAAGGTCAAGGTCATAGACGCGAACGAATACTTAAATGGTTAATTATCTCAAAAACTATAAACTTTTTGTATAGGCATGTACATTGGAATATTGTAGGCATTTGCACAACAATCATTTTGATATATGAATGAAGGTCATAGGTTTAAAGGTCAAGGTCATAGATGCAAATGAATACTTCAATGGTTAATTATCTCAAAAACTATAAACTCTTTGTATAGGCATGTATATTGGAATACTGTAGGTATTGGCCTAATGCACATTTTAATATACAGATGTTTTAGCTGTTTATAAATAATATATTGTAGCTAGACTTTAAATATAATATATATAGCATACTTATATAATAATTATTATAATTAATTTGCAAAAATACTTGCATATTATTGGCCCTTACTTCTGAAAATTTTGATATTCTCTTTTATTAATGTCATTGACCATTGAACCTCTGCATAAGATATGTACTCTTCTTTAGGTGAGCGTTAAGGCCCATGGGCCTCTTGTTTTTATCACATACAACTTTTAGATTTTTTTCAATCGCATACAACTTTTGGATTATTTTCAATCGCATACAACTTTTGGATTACTTTCATTTATTAAAGAAAAATACTTACTTGTATTAAAGCTGGTGGTCAAAGTTGATTTGATATGATCATATATGAGTGTTTGTGACAATTTTGCTTTAATTGACTTATTTATCTAGGTATGCCATTTTAACACCAGAAACTTATCCAATGTGGCGAGGTGACCCAAAACAAGGAATTCAACATTTAATGAATTATGTCAATATGGACAGAGATCAGTGGCAGCTAGGAAATACCAAAGTCTTTGTGAAAAATCCAGAATCTGTAAGTTATCAAAATCCAGAGTCTGTAAGTTATCAAAATTCAGAATCTGTAAGTTATCAAAATCCAGAGTCTGTAAGTTATCAAAATTCAGAATCTGTAAGTTATCAAAATCCAGAATCTGTAAGTTATCAAAATTCAGAATCTGTAAGTTATCAAAATCCAGAATCTGTAAGTTATCAAAATCCAGAATCTGTAAGTTATCAAAATTTAGAATCTGTAAGTTATCAAAATTCAGAATCTGTAAGTTATCAAAATTCAGAATCTGTAAGTTATCATCTCACGAGACGAGAGGTATACATTGTATCAAATTTATCGGTCCCAAGAGATCATGCACTTTAATCCTGGTAAACAAATCCAAAAAGTCTGAAAGGTTTTTTTTTGTCGGAAAATAGTGCAAATTTTAACTTTTTAGAAAAATGTTTTAAGAAGAAAATTTGAGATTTTAGAGTATTCTTTGGCAAAAACATAAACAATTTTAATTTATATTTAATTTTGGACACATAATTGATTTATACGCAAATATAAGGTCAAATAAAGTGTATAAAATAAAAAATCAGTAACATCAAGCATGATTTTGGGTGTTCAGTAAATCATGTATGTATACCATATATCATGTTTCTTGCACCCCAGATAGAAAAATCCATTAAATGAGAGGTGAAAGATATCTGCATCTTGTACCCCCCTGTGCAAGATAGCCTAAACACTGTTTTTACTGCAAAATTTTATCAACAAAATAAGAGGTGTATCGATAAATTGAAATTCCTTTTAAATTGAAATATTGTATTTTCTGATGCAAGAAATAGAATCAATCACTACTTGCTGTGCCAGATAAGGAAATCTCAACCCTAGTTATAATATATTTGGCCCAGAACTCAGCAAGCCTAATTCTGGACCCAATATATTAGAACTGGGGTTGAGATTTCCCTAACTTGCACCACAAGTTGTGATAGATTCTATTATTCTATTTGTCTTACAGCTATTTTTGCTAGAAGAAATGAGAGAAAGAAAGTTTGATGGTTATGCTAGAGTAATTCAGAAAGTCTGGAGGAAGTACCACGCCAGAAAACTCTACTTCAAACAGAGGGAAGAAGGTATTTCATATTCATATATTTGTTGTTTCAAAATCTGTAAGCATAGATCTTGTTAAATTAATGTGGAAATGATGTACAGTGATAACAAATGAATCCCAGCAGGATACTTCAGTAAAGATTAAACTTAGATCATGCAGTTCTTGTTTAGTGAATGTATTACTGTAAATTGGGAATCTACAGTCCTTTCATTTTCCTGGGTTTTTTTTCAAGTAAATTTGTGACAGAACTGAAACACTTACTAGAACTTAATCAAACTCTCATGAATATGTTATTTTGAGATACTTTACTAGAGACTGCATTTTTAAGCACACCAGGCAACATGAAAAAAAATCTATGCAAGTGTCTCAAAATTATGATTCTCACATAAATTAACAGATGTAGAAATTTCCCTGTACATTGTATATATGATCAAAATCAAACATACTAATCCATGTCCGAAGCAAAGTAAAAACTTTAGAACTGACAAGTCAGGTTAGATATGTGAATTTCCACTAGGGAAGTGAGGCTGGGTGCTTCAGAAGGACAAGCACCTCCTGCTTAGCTAGTTACACCCACCACGTGTGTAATCAAAATTGTTAGTTCTGTTTGTAATTTTAATCACATACATGTTTTTTGTTTCAGCATCTGATTTGTTATTGAACAAGAAGGAGAGAAGAAGATTTAGTTTAAACAGAAACTTTGTCGGAGATTACATTGGTCTGGATGACAACCCTGGGTTACGAGCTCTTATTGGAAAGAGGGAAAGAGTAGAGTTTGCAGATACAGTTCTGAAATTAGACAGGAGGTTTAAAGTGAGTTTATAAGGCTTTTGGATTAACTAGTACAAGTTATTTGGTTGCATTGTATGACTGGAAGTGATAGAACTATAAAGACCATGTCTAGACACACCACTGCGGTAGCTCAGTTGGTAGAGTGCTCGCTCCGTAAGTGGGAGGTCGTGAGTTTGAATCCCAGTTGGGTCTGACCCAAGACTTAAAAATGGGTAGTGACTGTTTTTTCGCCAAGCACTCGGCATTACAAAATGAAAGTCACGATTCTCTCGGATGGGAACTTAAAATAAACGAGGTCCCGTGTCACGGTGGGCTTGGCACACTAAAGAACCCTGCTGTATAATGCCATCAGCGCAACGCACAGGCAAAATTTCTGCACCTTCTCCTATAGCTGGCCACATCTCGATATAAGTGAAATATTATTGACTTGGACCTTAAACACCATTACTCAACTCAACTCAACCATGTCTAGACAGTTCAATGGTTAATTACTGTAAATGTATTTATTTTTGCGGTGTACTAATTTTTGATTATTTCTTGGTCTTTTTTTTTGCACGAAAATTAATACCAAACAAAAATTATATTATGCTGATTGTGTTATTGTGCATATTTGAAAAAAAATGCAAAAATTTAACTACACAGACATGTCTAAATTTGCTATACCACGAAAATAAATACATGCCAAATTCAAAACATTTTCAGTTGTTAATGGTAACTTGAATTATGGAAAATGACTGTAACTTTTTACTTTTTGTTTTGTTATGAAAAAATGAAAGAACTGGACATCTTGCAAACATAACATAATTTGCATAAGACTTTATAAATAAATCAGCACATTAAATACTCCTACAATGTTAACAGGAAGAAGATTGATATTGCTATGCTGTATAAGAATTTATGTTTTGATTCCGTCATGGCATCAAAAGCCAATTCTTTCAGACAAAAATCACAGCAAAGCTCAGATCAATCAAAATGATTAAAACAAATGAGAATTAAATTAACAGTGATATCATGCTTAAAATAATTTTATAATTTCAACTGAAAACTAAAAGTATGTTTATAAGGTAGTTTTCAAGACTACCACCTATGTGGGATAATTTTCCTAAGAAATAGTCATATTTTCATATTTCAGATTGCAAAAAGAGATTTGTTATTGACTCCTAAAGCAGTATATCTTATTGGCAGAGAAACAGTAAGTTACTATAATCCTAATCAAAAGTTGTAATTCTAGCATTGAAGTGATCAACATCCAAGTCACTGGGTGGATGAAATCAGAAATCTGTGATGTAGTCTTTTGTCATAAGACCATAAAGACATTACATTCCTATTTCCATGTTCAAATGGTAACATGATTCTTCTGACATCACTTATTTAAGTTGTTACTGAGGTTGTTATAAGTAATGTGGTTGGTAAGGCAGGCTCTAAGCCACTTTGCCCAAGAGGGGACACCCACCATATCAGGAGGGTTACAGTACCCTAACTTATTTTAGAAATAGCTTTCAATTTGTTGGAGTTTACTGGGTATTAAAGATTTTGAAAGTGTCCCTTTTCATTTGCCAACCAGTTTATTATATAATTGCCATTTTCAAAATCTTGTTTATTCACTCCTAAACCTTAATAAACTGAAAGTCATTTTTAATATTTACAATACTAACCTTTGACATTTCTGCTTAGAATTTAAACAAGTTAATTCATTTTAGTATTAACTTCTGGTTTTCAGTTTTGTCCTTGAATGGAACAGTGCCGTTTATTCCTTGGAACAGTGCCGTTTATTCCTTGGAACAGTGCCATTTATTCCTTTAGAACATTTAGCCCTCTCTTATTTGATGCCCCACATTAATACCCAAACCAAACAGACTTGACAATAGATGGACAGGTCATGCTTAAAAGTTATTCTTGTCAATAAGTTTATGTAAGAAAAATCAGCAATTATAAATATGTATTTTCAGATAAAGAAAGGACCTGATAAGGGCAAAATGATAGAAGTTATAAAGAGAAATATACCCTTAGAACAAATAATGTGTATATCACTGAGGTAAGATTATAACATGGGAACAGGTACAATATAGGTTATAATACCCTTTGCCACTCCAGTTATCACCACAGTAGTTTGAAGTCACAAAATCGCATTCTTGTGTGTTTTTTATTATAAGAATCTTGATTGATCGCCAAATCCCTTTGGTAATGTAATTTTTATTAAATATTGATTTTACTAGTTTGTATAGATCAAGGTTTAGTTATATATTGATTTTACTAGTTTGTATAGATCAAGGTTTAGTTATATATTGATTTTACTAGTTTGTATAGATCAAGGTTTAGTTATATATTGATTTTACTAGTTTATATAGATCAAGGTTTAGTTATATATTGATTTTACTAGTTTGTATAGATCAAGGTTTAGTTATATATTGATTTTACTAGTTTGTATAGATCAAGGTTTAGTTATATATTGATTTTACTAGTTTGTATAGATCAAGGTTTAGTTATACCAATCTGTACTAGCATTTTTAGCTTGTATTTGATTGGCTATGACATCCTGTGATATACAGATACACATGTAGATACATTGTAACTGTATACTATCTGTTAGCTACCGGTAAAGCTTCCATGGTTGCAAAAATCTGTAAAGCTTTCACAGATGCTATCAAATGATGTGTTGTTTACATGAAACCTTTCACAGTAAACTGTGTACTTGACAATCAGCTGTTCTGGAATTAGTTTTTGCCCAGACTGTAGCTTATGCATAATGTTCAATTGCTAAGTCAAATAGCTTACAATATCAGTAATTGGCAAATCCAGTAATGTATTTATAGAGAAATGATCTTTAATTTATATTTGTATTTTATTATAGTACACTACAAGATGATTTGTTTATAATCCATGTAAGCGGTGATTATGCCAGTCTCCTACAGTCAGTATTTAAAACAGAATTCCTGTCTTTGGTATCAAAGAAATATAAAGAAAAGATGAGTAAAGATCTTAGACTTCAGTTTGGTGATCAGTAAGTAACTAATAAAATACAGGAGTTCAAAATTAGGATTTGTAGTGGAAGATCCAGGGCCTTTTGATTTTATTTTGGCAGGTCCCAAATAAAGCTTTGAAAGTCCAATAATATAAACATTGAATGGTCCCTGTGCAATGTTATCATATAGAAAAAGTATATAGGATTAACCTGGTAAGACAAAAACAACAGCAGGTCCTTTAGACTTTTACAATTAAAATATTAAGGGTCCCAATGTAAAATCAATAGGTCATGGACCTCGGACCCATGGAATTTTGAACCCCTGGAAATTTCTATCACCTTCACACCACTTGTCCATAATTGTTTTGTTACAAGAATCATTTTGCTGTCAATTATGCCTATGAGAGAGAGAGAGAGAGAGAGAGTATGCTTGAATCAACAAAATACGGGAAATAAGCTTTGTTTCAAAATATTTTAAAACATAAACAACATTTACAAACACATTCACTCACCAAATAAGTATGCAATTTTGTTTATAAAAAAACGAAAGAAAATATCCAGTAATTGTTTACATTGTATGGAAAAAATATTTCAAAGTTGTGTATTATGGTCGAAGGGGAGATAACTCAAATGCAAATCGATATTTTAGTAAAGCTACAGTGCTTACGGCAGTAGCGGATCTCAGTCAGTAGCGGATCATTTTTTAAAATAAAGTTGATTTTTTCCCTATCATTACGAGAAACCAATAAAATTCGGATATATTTCTGTAATTCTGATAAATTTACTTCATTCTACACATCATTTATGTTAATAAACGTCCTATTATTTTAATTCTTGGCTTTTTCATGCGAATGTCATAAGCGTCTCAACGACACGGATGTGTTTTCCAAACACTTACTTTCGATTCGGACGACGTGTTCAATACTTTCAAAGGTAATTTGAAATGATTGCAATAGCTATTTACAACCGTTAATATATCTTCTTTCAAGACATAAACTTTTATTGAGCTTTACAGTTCGTGACAATAAAAAATAAACCCATTTTTCGAAGGGTGCAAGTACGGCAATAACGGATCAGCTGAGCACTGTAAACAGGGGACCTCTCAAAAGGCTAATGAAAATGGGGATCCGTAATATTTCTTAAGAAAAAATAAATTTTGCGCCTGATGTATATGTTGTAGTAAATTGTAAATAAACAATGCAGAGACTATTGGAGAACCAGTGCCTAGCTTCCCTCCTTGACCCCATGAGAAAGATGGGTTCATTGTCATGCTATGCCGCTATCTTATTTATCATGATAATACCAGATCAATGGGCGTTTTAAAGAAATCATAATTATCATGCTTAAAGGATAACCAATATAAGATTCGAATATATTGAATTAATACATTAATTAATATCCAACCCTATATATTCTTTATACTTTTATGATTAAGACCATGAAAGTTTTATTCCATTCTATATTTTTGTCTGGTAACAATTTTGGACATATGATGCACATTGTACACTCCCAATATGTATCGTTGTTTGTATACACTGTTCTTGTTAAAATAAAATCTTCATGGACAACAGTATGTCATAAAACATAAGGCACAATATTTTTTTATTTTCTTCACCATTCTTTGCTTTTATATGTCAGTATTCAAGACAATGTTAATTGACTTAATTTATTATTACATTTATATCAGAAACCTGTTGATGATTTGTTTTTTTATTTATATAAATCATGTTATTTGTTGATATATTACGGTTAATTTTTTTATATTGTTTCATGATTTGTAATTTTTGCAATTGAATGATGAAAACTCAAACTAATCATGTTTTGAGTTGATTCCCTATCGTTTTCTTGACACTAGGTGGCGTGATCCGCTACTCACAAATTGATTCGTTACTGACGTAAATACATGGGATACAAAACGGGTGGATTGCCCATACTTATAGTCGGACGATTTTTATCATCTAATGATAATTTGAAACAGGGGGGAAATGTCAATTGCTAGTACCAAAAAATTACAATCGGCTGCGATGATTTTTTCGGGGAGCAGTGAATATTGCACTAATGATCCGCTACTGCCGTAATCACTGTATTAAGGACATGTGATCTTAGCAATGTTGCATGAAAAGTGAGCAGATTGTCTTAACTTAGAATTAGTTGAGTTTTTATAGCAATCTTTAAAAAACTTCTAACATTTACCAATGCTACAATATGCTTATATTTTTCTACATTATAACATTAAATAATCTCCAGAATTTAAGTACATGGTTTTGCATACAATGTATGTATATATGTATATAATATTAGTAACAATACCATGAAGAATTTGATGTTTTGCTCTGTGTATGAATTACCCGTGTATCTTAAATTTATATTTGTGAAATAAATACATAAATTTCAGTATATACTGTAAGACTGCTTTATTTTGACACATATTTATTTTAGCAATTTTTGTTCACAAAAAAATACGAACAGCTTTATTTTAGTGCCAACACTTATACATACTTAATTTTAGTGCAAATTTATTTTAGTGGAAATGTCAGACTGCCAAAAGCGCTAATATAAATCTGCCTCTAATATTTCTAGATTTACGATATTAAAGACACAGGTTCACTTATGTTTCTACAATTCCAAAATTATTAGTTAACTAAATATCCAAAATTTAGTCCTTTTGAAAGAATTTTTCATACAAACTTGATTACATTGGTTACTTTAAAAAGAATTTCTCAGTCAGAAATTAGTAGCCAATGGCGATTTTAACTACAGGTACTAGAAATCATGAGAAATGGAAACATTGGATCTTATTTCTTATTTCAGATTAGATTTTCCAGTGAATCACTTGTAAAGAGGATGTTCTATTTCATATTTCAAATTAGATTTTCTAGTGAATCATTTGTAAAGAGGATGTTTTATTTCTTATTTCAGATTAGATTTTCCAGTGAAGAAGGAAGGATGGGGGGGAGGTGGTAGCAGAATGGTCAAGTTCATTAAGTTACCTCAGCCACAAGACATGCCCATAATGAAATCGTCTGGAAAAACACTGAATGTCAGTGTTGGTCCTGGATTGCCAAAAGATTCAAGTAAGTGCTCATGAATTATTTATGCTATAATGTCGCCAAATTTTGGTTTGTGAATTTTGTAATGTGACCAGTCTGAGATTGTGTTTCTGACTTTCCATAAGATTCAAGTATGTATTAATGAATTCTCTAATACTGTTTACTCTGACCTTTTGAACTCCTGAATATAGATGTGGATATGTATATTTAATGATTTGCCACCTCTTGATATATTGTTAAGCATGTGAACTCCCGCCCATGTATTATTTGATGATATACCACGGGTAAATGTTGATCATTTCAATTCTTACATGACTTAGATAAAAAGGATTGAAATAAATATTGCGAACTTTTTCTTCAGAAGTACATTTTACTATCTATTTGCAAAAAGGTTCATTGAAACAATTCGGCTATTGAGATTACCTTTGTTGAAATAAATGATTTTATGAATGAAAATTACGTCACAACCATTGTTCCCGACTCATAGCATGACATCATAAGATAAACAAGGGAGTATGTCATTAAAACGGAACAGCAATGGGTATATACTACTGCTGACTCTCTTCATGTTTCATATGAAGGAAAATGCAGCTCATGTTAGATTTAGCAATACTGAACCACCAAAATAAATGTTGCAACAAATGTTTTTTTCCTCATGGAGAAATGTCCACAATATTCTGATGTTATTCTGTGAGACTGTCTTGAAAAATTGTACTCATTTGATGTGTCACAAATATAAAATATAAAGTTCTGGTAAAACAAAATGAAAATAATATTCTGACTGATTAAATATGTAGGTTATAATCTCTGATATTTTGAATTTATTTTCAGGACCAGGGAAGAAATCCATGTCAGTTGGAAATGGAACACTCCGCAACAGAAGATCAACCAGAGGACCTCCATCCAGACCAGCACCATCACGGCCCCCGCCAAGTTTCCCAGCCCCTGCAGCACCTACTGGAGGTAACTACAAAAACAGTAGCCAGTTTAAGTAGAGTGGATTAGAGTATAATACTACTTATAATACTATAATCTTTGCATAGCAAGTTTTACATATGTTAGAAAAGAATAAGTTAGAACAAAACTTCTGTCACAGTGGTTTTCTGCTATTTCTTAAAGGTCACACAGTCCGTGATATTAATACATAAAATGTATGTTCTTTTGTATTAATAGGTCCTAGAAAGTCACGTAAACTTAGTGACAGCAAGGCACCATCCTTACCCAGAGAAAGTTCTAACAAAATGGCCAAGAAGATCCACCAGGCACATATGATGAACAATAACGATTTTATGGCAACTCCAGAGGCAGGAAATGCTGGGTAAGTTGAGAACATTTTAGAAGATAGTGACTTTCATAATGTTTTATTATTTTATTTGTTAAACACAGTGTAAAACAGTTTTACATTAATTATTTGGACAGCATTAGATAATTGTAGTACTGTGCATTTTATGAATGAGTTTGAAGAATCACCATGTTTGTCTATCTGTCGGCCTGAATTTGTGGGTAGAACAAAACACATTGTTGCTTCAGAAGAAATTCATGAAACTTCACACAACTGATCTTCATGCATGGTCCAAAAGAGCGTCATGACCTTCAATGAGTTTCATGTTTTAAGGGTCAAGAAATGCCATCAAGGAAAATTATGTATGGACCATAACTCATTACTACTTTTGAGAAATTTCATGACACTTAACATGATGATCTTTGTGATCAAATAATGTGTTGGGTGTGTCTTAGCCATAAACCAAGGTCACATCATAAATGTCAAGCTAAACATGGCACAATGACCATACTTTAAAGTCAAGGTCACAATGGGTATGTGGGATTTGAGGTTACTGTGAATTATGGGGTCAGTGAGCATCAGTCCCTCACTGATTTACTTTCACGATTATTTTGACCTTGTGGAACACTGTGAAACTTCACGATTATTTTGACCTTGTGGAACACTGTTAAACACACAAAGGTTAATCGCACTAGCAGATTCACAACAATTAACTTTTGCAATTATTTTGACCTTGTGGAACACTGTGAAACAAGCAAAGGTTAATCACACGCGCAGATTCACAACAATTAACTTTTGCAATTATTTTGACCTTGTGGAACACTGTTAAACACACAAAGGTTAATCGCACTAGCAGATTCACAACAATTAACTTTCGTGATTATTTTGACCTTGTGGAACACTGTTAAACACACAAAGGTTAATCGCACTCGCAGATTCGCAACAATTAACTTTCGTGATTTTTTTGACCTTGTGGAACACTGTGAAACAAGCAAAGGTTAATCGCACTAGCAGATTCACAACAATTAACTTTCGTGATTATTTTGACCTTGTGGAACACTGTGAAACAAGCAAAGGTTAATCGCACTAGCAGATTCACAACAATTAACTTTCGTGATTATTTTGACCTTCTGGAACACTGTGAAACAAGCAAAGGTTAATCGCACTCGCAGATTCACAACAATTAACTTTCGCAATTATTTTGACCTTGTGGAACACTGTTAAACACAGAAAGGTTAATCGCACTTGCAAATTCGCAACAATTAACTTTCGTGATTATTTTGACCTTGTGGAACACTGAAACACACAAAGGTTAATCGCACTAGCAGATTCACAACAATTAACTTTCGCAATTATTTTGACCTTGTGGAACACTGTGAAACACACAAAGGTGAATCACACTCGCAGATTCGCAACAATTAACTTTCGTGATTTTTTTTACCTTCTGGAACACTGTGAAACGAAGAAACGTTAATCGCACTCGCAGATTCGCAACAATTAACTTTCGCAATTATTTTGACCTTGTGGAACACTGAAACACACAAAGGTTAATCGGACTCGCAGATTCGCAACAATTAACTTTCGCAATTATTTTGACCTTGTGAAACACTGTGAAACACGCAAATGTTAATCACACTCGCAGATTCACAACAATTAACTTTCGCAATTATTTTGACCTTGTGGAACATTGTGAAACAGGCAAATGTTAATCGCACTCGCAGATTCGCAACAATTAACTTTCGTGATTATTTTGACTTGTGGAACACTGTGAAACACACAAAGGTTAATCGCACTCGCAGATTTGCAACAATTAACTTTCGCAATTATTTTGACCTTGTGGAACACTGTGAAACACACAAAGGTTAATTGCACTCGCAGATTCGCAACAATTAACTCTCGCAATTATTTTGACCTTGTGGAACACTGTGAAACACGCAAAGGTTAATCACACTCGCAGTTTCGCAACAATTAACTTTCGCAATTATTTTGACCTTGTGGAACACTGTGAAACAGGCAAATGTTAATCGCACTCGCAGATTCACAACAATTAAGTTTCGCAATTATTTTGACCTTGTGGAACACTGTGAAACACGCAAAGGTTAATCACACTCGCAGTTTCGCAACAATTAACTTTCGCAATTATTTTGACCTTGTGGAACACTGTGAAACAGGCAAATGTTAATCGCACTCGCAGATTCACAACAATTAACTCTCGCAATTATTTTGACCTTGTGGAACACTGTAAAACACGCAAAGGTTAATCACACTCGCAGTTTCGCAACAATTAACTTTCGCAATTATTTTGACCTTGTGGAACACTGTGAAACACACAAAGGTTATTGCACTCGCGGATTCGCAACAATTAACTCTCGCAATTATTTTGACCTTGTGGAACACTGTGAAACACGCAAAGGTTAATCACACTCGCAGTTTCGCAACAATTAACTTTCGCAATTATTTTGACCTTGTGGAACACTGTGAAACAGGCAAATGTTAATCGCACTCGCAGATTCACAACAATTAAGTTTCGCAATTATTTTGACCTTGTGGAACATGTGGGACCTCACTGACATTTCTAGTTAACTATACATTGTATAAGCTTTACAGTTTTTTAGAATAAAGGTTTAAATTTTACTTTTGCTAACCCTTTTATTGTTTGATCAATATTGCTGAAATTCTGTTGCTTTTGTGTGACTCTGTTGACATATCTATGTATAGCTGTACATATAGTAGTTGTATCACTTGTTGCATTGCATCATAATTTTATTTAATCTGCAACAGCAGGCAAAGCAAGCCTTTTCTGGATCATTCAAATACTCAATTTACTCATTTAATTTACTTTTTTTTTAATTGACACATAGCATTAACTTATTTTAATAAACCTGTCATTTTGTCAAAAAACAGTACCGTAATTATCATGACATTGAAAAGATTGTACTTTGCTAAACATGATCCATGTTAATAGATTTATTGCAACACTATTATTCACATTATTTGGGTTCTGTAATTTTTGCAACTGTATTCTTCTACTTGGGTGTTGTCATTTGATAGTCATTGCAATGCAACTGAAGAAAGACCATAAGTTGGGAAGGGTAGTCTAAATTGCATGCTCATGGATCACAGCTTCTCTCACCACCTTGATTCTCCCACATGAGATACTGTTAACCAACTTTGATTCGCAGATATTAACTTTTGTGATCTTCTTTCTCAGCCATATCACAACTATTAACTTTCGTGGTATGGACTTTAGCTGTATATTTGGTGTAAATAAAACCATTTTTGGAAACAGATTCGCAACAATTAACTTTCGGGATTATTTTGACCTTGTGGAACACTGTGAAACTGCAAAGGTTAATCACACTCGAATAAAAGTTGGTTTACAGTAGATAGCTCCTAGTGTGAGAACGTTTGTACATATGATAGCAGAATGTTGGTAGCTCCTAGTGTGAGAACGTTTGTACATATGATAGCAGAATGTTGGTAGCTCCTAGTGTGAGAACGTTTGTACATATGATAGCAGAATGTTGGTAGCTCTTAGTGTGAGAACGTTTGTACATATGATAGCAGAATGTTGGTAGCTCCTAGTGTGAGAACGTTTGTACATATGATAGAGAATGTTGGTAGCTCCTAGTGTGAGAACGTTTGTACATATGATAGCAGAATGTTGGTAGCTCCTAGTGTGAGAACGTTTGTACATATGATAGCAGAATGTTGGTAGCTCCTAGTGTGAGAACGTTTGTACATTGATAGCAGAATGTTGGTAGCTCCTAGTGTGAGAACGTTTGTACATATGATAGCAGAATGTTGGTAGCTCTTAGTGTGAGAACGTTTGTACATATGATAGCAGAATGTTGGTAGCTCCTAGTGTGAGAACGTTTGTACATATGATAGCAGAATGTTGGTAGCTCTCTAGTGTGAGAACGTTTTGTACATATGATAGCAGAATGTTGGTAGCTCCTAGTGTGAGAACGTTTGTACATATGATAGCAGAATGTTGGTAGCTCCTAGTGTGAGAACGTTGGTACATATGATAGCAGAATGTTGGTAGCTCCTAGTGTGAGAACGTTTGTACATATGATAGCAGAATGTTGGTAGCTCCTAGTGTGAGAACGTTTGTACATATGATAGCAGAATGTTGGTAGCTCCTAGTGTGAGAACGTTTGTACATATGATAGCAGAATGTTGGTGGTTTCTCCAGGTACTCTGATTTCTTCCACTATCCATAATTGACTGCCTCCATAATACATGGTACAAGTTACAGAATCTTGACTGAGGTGTAAGACTCCATTATTTCACTTCACTCTACTCTTATATGAATATTTGATTTTGTATGAAGATATAAAATAGAATGAACGTCACATCACCCAATGCAACCAAAAACATTTTACCTTGTTTTTAGTGGAAAATGCAAAATGGATCTTAAATTAGCCCATTTTTAAAAACATTTTCATTAAAATAGACCAAATAATATTCTAATGCTTTGTCACATAGATCCCAATTTTAAGTAAACATTGAGCCAGACTAATGTTTATATAATTGTTTTATTTATCATGTTTATATCTGAAGGCTTTATCTGTTACTGTTTGTGCCACTTTGACTGTGATATGTGAAGTTTGCTGTTTTATTTTTTTTAAAAGAAAATCCAATTATGGTAACTTGAATTTGCTTTGTTCAGTTGTAACTGAAGATATGATCATAAAATATCTCTTTGGAGAAACAAATATCTCCATCATTAGGATTTTTACATATTGAAAATCCTGTTGCCACATGATGGAATATTTTGTTTGACCCCATGTAATGAATTTTTGAATCTCTGGTGAATTTTACAGAAATTATGGCCCTTGGTCTTTGATAATTTCATTGAAATAACAGTTTTCCTTACTTTTTCTTGGTATAAAAATCTACCACAATTAGTGACTTAAAGTCAAATTACTATTATGTTATGCTCTGTTGATTTTTCGGAAATTATAACCCTTGGTATGTGAAAATTTAACAAAAATAACTGGGTCCAATATGTTGGCACATGGGGTATTTGAGCTCAATCACTAGAGTTTCTTTCATTATTCGTCAGTACCACTTTTTGATATCACAAACAAAATGACACAAACAACAGATTTAGTTTGTACTATTTCTGATTTTAAACCATATTCAGGAATGCTTTACACTCAGTTTTATGCATATGTTAAAATATATCATAGTGTAGATGTTGTTGAGGAAATACTGAGTGTACATTAATATTGATCATGAATTAGTAATCCATTTTAATCAGACTAATTTATATATTAATATATATCTGTTATTATTATTATATCTAAAGGCTTTATCAGTTAGACAGGAACGCATGCAAGAGTAAGTTACTAACCACAGTAATGATATGACTCAATTTTTAAGTTTTGTGTTTCAATTTTGAATTTACCTTTTCAAGTTTAAGTTTTTTTTTAGTTTTTTTTCAAGTTTTAACAATTATTTGGAATGATTATCAGGACACAAAAACTTCACTGGTTGCAGATTCTAGAATAACTTATGGTGAAATATTACAACCTTGGTGAAAATTGGTGCAAAATTTTGCTTAGGTCAGCAATATTTTCAGCATACCTGTCAATAAGCTGTATGTAATGTTTCAGCATACCTGTCTTTAACCTGTATTTTGTATGCTATTTATAAGATAATACATCTAATTGATAGATGGGTAGGTTGAATAAGGTGTTACACCCAATGACCAGCCTTCAAAGTTTGTTTCAAAAACAAAAGTGCACTTTTTAAAACTGACTTCCAATCACTTGCATACATCAGTGTTATTAATAACAATAATTATGATGTAAAGTGTTCATTATATTGCCTGAATTGGTTACAGTATCGTGAAAATTTTGGGATGTAGAAATGATACCTGTTCTCTGGTCACAAAGTTCAAATTTAAAATGGACAAGCAGGCCGCCATTTACAAATTTTAGGTTGCCAGACAATTCCAGGTTGATTTGGCCACCAGTTTAGTTGACAGAACTGAGGGCTGCAGTCCAGAATATATCACTTAATTTTCAAAGACTAGAAGTAGTATGATATCCACTGATTCTAAATCAGAAGGTTTTTGATGTGGACCAGATGATAACAGAAAGTTAATGTGTTAAGGCCAGTACATAAATCAGAAATGGTTGTTTTTGAGTCCTGAATCATTCAATCAAATAAATTGTGCATGTTAGTGCCTGTTAATGTTTGGTGATGAATTGATTTGGTAATGCTAAATACTAATGCACAGTTAACTTAGATCACTGAAGCAGGATCAGGAACATTGTCACACTAAATATAAACCAACATGAGATGATCTCTCGCAAAATATCATGACTATATTTAGTGTCTGTCCATCTGGCAATATGTTTGGGTGATGAATTGATTTGGTAATACTTCCAATCCTACTAACATTACTTATTCACAGTTAACTTATATCACAAAAGTAGACCAGAAATTTGCAATCTAATGGCACACAGTATAAACTTATGTAAACTCAATCAAAGAGATTGGTTAAATTGTGCATTGTTGGGATTGCTGATGCAATTTTGCCACAATTTGCAGCAAAGTGTTATATTAATAGAAATTTTATTATTACCCATTCAGAGACTTGAAGAAATGGGGGGGGGGGGGGGGGGGGGGGGGGGGGGGGGGGGGGGGGGGGGGGGGGGGGGGGGGGGGGGGGGGGGGTGTGTAGAACAAAAATATAATGTCAACTAGCAGTCAACAGGATGACTCTGTGAAGTATTATATTGAAGAGTTTTTCTGAATGCTGTTTTCTGCAAAATATTTATTTCACTTTAAAGTTTACCTCATCAACACCACAAGATGAGAGTAAACACTTATCTAATGAAAAATTTTGTGCCGTATCATTATATCAAACACAAATATACCAATCAATGTTCAAAGTAACAATTCTAAAAAGAAGTATACAGTTGAATCTCTTTATCTCGAACTCGGATATCTCAAATTTCCAGATAAGTCAAACTTTTGACTGCTGTCCAAAACTTATCTCGAACTTTGGATAAGTTAAACTATTTTTATTCCCCGTGGAGTTCAAGATAACGAGATTCAACCGTATATTAATAACAAATAGTATTACTAACTAACTGAAATTTTCACAATTATTACAAGACTTTTGCACTTTTTATTTTGCATGGTACATTTAGTTTACTAACAACTGGCTAAGCATGCTAGAGTCACAGTACATGAACAAGTACACATGAGTACAGTAAAACCTGTATATAAAGACTGTATACCCAAGGGGTCTATAAATTAACAGAATTAATAGACAGGCATTTAATATAGTGGTTCATTTTACTTGAGTTATAAACAAAAAGGACCTTAAAATAGTTTTAATGGACAGGTGATCATTTTATAAAGATTCTGTTTTATTTAAAGTAAGAAAAAAAGAGATGTTCAAATGATGGTATTCATGGACAACTTGTCTATATATAGAGGTTTATTTTGCTTGAAATACAAAGGACCCGGGAAAAAATGGCCCAGTTAGAAAGGTCAAGTCTTAATATTGAGGTTCATTTTGGTTAAAAAGAAAAATGACTTTAAACACCGATCATAAATGGGCAGGTTGTCTTTATTTAGAGGTGGTTACTATACCAGGTTTTAATGTACATAATCTTTGTATGAATAAAATGACAAATTAATTTCTTTTGCTATGTGGAATATGTGATTTTAAGAGTTTTGTAATTTTACCTTCTTTTTGCTTTTTACTTTTTAAATTCATATACCTTAAGTTTCCATGGTTTTGTTTTTCTTCCATTGTGTTGCTAATTACTGACTGGTTGTGGTAAAGCTTATAGTAGTTTTAATATTTTTTATATATCATTATGTTTTTGTTTTGTATTGAATTGCATCATTTTGTGAAAGACAACTTTGACCTGTCCGCTTGACCTTTCATAGGAGAATCCATCCAATACATGGGTAGTATTAGGTTTCACAGTTAATACATGAACACGGTGTTAAGTGTATCTCATTATATAGACAAATCAAGCATTAGTGTTTCATTTACATTAATGTGCTACTTCCCAATAAACATTTAAATTTAAGGTCCAGCAGATAGGTCAATGCTGTTTGCCAATTCTATTGCATGACACAAACATGAAGCCTATTCACAAAAATAGAGAGATGTTATTTTGTTACATTTTATCATATGCTTAATTTGTAGATAATCTAATATTAATTACTCAAAAATGTAAAGCAGTATTTATTTAAAGTGTAATATTTAAATGTCAAATTTTAAGTCAACTCGCATGAATTATGATGATGTGATGATGATCAGGATAGATAATTAAGTCATGATTTATTCTTTAATATGCTGCAAATCAGGAAATTTAATTTTGAGAATCCTCAATCCAATATTATATGGCATTGTTAGATTGTTAGATTAATAATCCTCACTGACATCCCCCCACCCTCACCCTGCTGCTATAAAAAAGAAATGCTAAAAATTCTTCATTCTCGTAATTTTTCTTCAAAATAAATTTTATACATATTCTATAACATGTGTATGAATATGTATATATATTTTTTCATTAGCCTTACATATTTCTTATATCTTTCAGTTTAAGACTTTTGACATTCATAGGACTATAAAATGCCAAATGACCGCATCAATGTGTTTGAATATTAATATAGGCAATACAGATTCTGAAACTATATATAATACACAGTAAACATTGGTGTTCAACTCTTGCACGTTCAATTCTGTGGTCGAAATGCTCTGAAATATAATCCCAGAATTGAACAAAAATTAACCCTCAAAAATGAATTCAAGTTTTTAAAAAAAAATATTTTAATGAAAATATAACAGTTAAACTGTTTTGAAATGGCGTTCATAGTCAATATGAATGCTAAGCCTTTGCACCACAGACCGATCATAATGTGGTATCAGGCATTATTCAGTTTGTAGTGTAAGGGTTTGACATTCATATTGGATGAATTCATAACCAACATTTAGTCTAGTGTTTAATCATTTAAATGGGGCATGAACATGATAATTGGGATACAAGTAACTTATGAAGAATTATCATTTTATCTTTGTAGAATTTAGGTAGACCTATAAAAGAACTGCACCATAATACATTAACATGGAAGCTAGTTGATGCTTTAATTTTAAATAATTTGTTTAGAGTAGTTTTGAGTTTTGTTGCTCATGTAACTTATCAGAAAAGTTCCAATTAATATCTTTTACTTAAGTAACATGCAGCAAAACTTGTTATAATACCTTGATAACTTAGCAACCTGAGACTTATCACCAAACTATTTTCAAGTCCAAATATCCATATGTATATGTATATCGCTTTATAACAACAAAAACTGAAAAAATATGGAGATGTATTGAGGTTTTGCTATACTAGTCTGAGGGGCATTATGATGTGGTGTTACTGTATTATTATTCAATATTTTCCAATACTGGAGGTCAGGAAGCTGGTCAGAATGTCAATTGTTAGTTAATTCATTAATCTATAAGTTATCGAAATTGTTTATTAATTACTGAAAAAACTACTTTATATATGATCTATTAGCATTAATTGACTTTTACCAAGGCATTTTTGAAGAACAATTTAATATTTTGAATGTTTTAGTGTTGCAAGACAGAGGACCAGTGTAAAGCCAAGTCCAGCAGCAGGACGACCAAAACCAGCTCCGTCGAAACCGAAACCAGTGTTACCCCAGTGTAAAACTTTATATGCTTATGATGCTCAGGACACAGATGAACTTAGCTTCAATGAAGGAGATATAATACAAATAGTTAAAGAAGGTAAAAAAAAAATAGTACCACCCGTCCCTACCCTAAAATTATTACCCAAACCATCTGTGTCCAATGTTTTAACCATTGTTACAGTAGTGTAACATGCTTAGTATATGCTTAGATGAAGAAGCAAGAATTGTCCAAGGACATAAATGTAATACTCGGCATTAAAAAACACTTAGATTTTTACAAAATAAAATGTTTTGTTGGCCACCTTAAGTATGGCACTTCACCAGTGTGAGTGGAGTAACATGACTTTTTGTCTCCCAAGCTCAATTCTTAATTAAATGATCCTGAAACAGGAAAGTCTAAGTATAAAGTACAGGTAAGTACAATTTGGGTCGTTGTACATATAAAACACTATAAATATAATGAAGTTAAGCATACTTTGTTCATATTAATTTCAGATCCAGCTGGATGGTGGACAGGAAAGTTACGTGGGAAACAAGGACTATTTCCAGCAAATTATGTAGAAAAAATATGAATAAATTAAAATTAGTATAGGTCTATTTGTATATATATTATAAGTGCCATTTTATATGTATATAAATATATGTATATTTGTGTGGAAAAATCTATGCAGCATTTTAAGAAGAACCTTATAATAGAAAAAACATGGGCCAGAATTCAAGTTGAGCCTTTGAGATAAATATGGACCAGACCTTCAAGCTGAATTAAAACTGAACCTATGGTACAAATATGTACCAGAACTTAAGCTGAGCGTATGGTACAAATATGGACCAGAACTGCAAGCTGAGCCTATGGTACAAATATGGACCAAAATTCATGCTGAGCCTATACATGTATATATGGGAAAACTTTGGACCCGACTTTGAAGCTGAGCCCAGGAGACAAATATTAGGACAATCTGTGATCAATTGTTTAACTCTATAAATGAAATGTACGTTTCTTTTCTCATATAAATTGTAAATTTGTCAGGTGTGTACAAATTTTTAACCCAGTACACTTGCAAGTTTCTGTATTTCAGCATATATGTATATGGACCAGAGTTTCAAGCTGAGGTCTGGAGATAAATTTGGGACAATCTGTGATCAATTAATTAAATTTGTTTAACTTTATGTAAATGAATTGTTCATACATACATATTTTTTGGTCTTGTTAGTTGTTTTCAGATGCGTTAAGTTTTTCACCCTGTACACTTGCAAGTTTCTGTATATTGGTACATATGTTTCAACAGTGCTGTTGTACAAGTACTGATTTGTATATACATGGACTGTGGTTCTATAGATTTGACACACACAAAAACATGACACACATGCACAAGCACATACAGATATACAAAAACACATACACTTTTTATGTATATGGTGCATAATACTAACAACTTGTTAAATCTCAAAATGGTTTTTCCTTCTATACTTTTTTAAAAATTTAACATCGGGAATTTATTGGGTTTTTCATTCTTATATGTATATGTATTGTTAATTTTATCTATAGAATCCTATTATTCATGTTATTTGCACCTGTAAAGGAAAGGTTAAAAATTAAAAATAAAACAAAAGTGATATTTGTGTCTAGTGGTGCTAAAAAATGAAAATGGCTTAAAATAATAAAAAGTAAAACCTTGATTCATTGCAGCATTTGTTTTGTCAAATTGTGACATTATAAATGGGTTTGGTTATATATTGAGGGAAGCTTGTAGAGAAAACATAGAAGTGAATTTTGGAATAAGTGAGGTGACAAAGTTGTCAAGGAGGCATTTATTAACATTAATTAAGCAAGGTTTTACTGTAATAAATGGTCGCTATGGTGACTATAAAAGTTAATGTAACCTTGATAATTTTATTTTGCTGGAAGAAAATTGAATATTTAACTAAAAATTATATGAAGGCAATAGTAATAATCTATATGTGTATGTTGATGTTTTCTTGAAATGACCTTCAAAATTGGGTCAAGGGCATGGCCTACTAGTTTTATACCTTTGTGTTTTTCTACTGTTGTAGATTTTTTTTAAAAATATTTTAATGCATTGTTAATGTGGTCTTATACAATCATAAAGATACAATAAAATTAAGCCTATATTGTATTGAGACCTTTATGGTGTCAACACTTACATTCCTTTGATGGAAATGAATTATGTGAAATGGAAAAAATTCTAAAAGATAAAATTTTAATTTCCCATGTTAGATTGTTGAAATGGTTCCTGTAACTTGAACTACAGTAATTTATCACTACTTTAAAGAATGGGTCTACATAGTCTAGGCTATTTGTCTATTTCATAAATAGAAACAAGTCCTGATGACTGCAGCATAGCTGTTGAAAAACATGTAGACATACTACAACTGTTTATTCTAGTGGTGAGAAACATTTTTTATGATTAAGAGAAAAATTATCATGTTTTTGACAGTTCCTTGTTACAAGTGTGTATGACTATTTTTCTATTTGTCTTAATTGTTACATGTTACCATGGTTATATATTATAAATGGTTACCGTATATATTATACATGTATATGATGGTGATGTTTTTACCAGTTTTTTGAGAACTTTGACAGTTATTTTTGTATGATCACATTTACATATATTAAGTTTTATTATTATAATTATAGTAATTTTGTAAATAATATACATTTATTGTTATATAATAATATAATATATATAATTATAGCATCTGTATATTTGTTATAAATGCTTTTAAAAATCATTTATTAAAATTATATTATGATATTGAATAATTTCAAAGTTAACTGTGTCTGACTTTTTACTGTCTCTATTAGTCTTTATCTAAGTCAAATAATACCATATTATTGTTATCAAAAGTTCATTATACTAGAAGTATCTAATCCCATCATTTCCAGTATCAGCTTTTTATAAGCCTTTCATTTTGAGAAAGGTGATACATTTACATGTTAGAGTTGACTGTTGATGTAATGACAATTTAACTTTCTTTCTTAAACAATATTGTTACCATGACAACTGGGTTATGAAGGTCCTATAACAGTTGACATGTTTATTTTCTGACTTTACAGCTTTCATTATCACTTATTTATTTAGTTAGACACCAATGGAAAAAAAATTTCTTTGATTATTGTTGTTCATTGATATTGCTACCATGACAACTGGATTATGAAGATCATGTTACATTTGAATCAGGTGTAATATCATTTGACTTGCAGCTCATACTATACATTTTTTGCAAGTTGTTGTATGGACACAAAACATAACTATGCCCAAATGCTTTCTTTCTCTGATAATTGCCTTTCACTTAAAGTAATATTGTTACCATGGCAACCAAGTGAAGGTCATGTTATAGTTGATTGTTGTTTACTTTCTGACTCGCCATACCATGTATACAGCTTACATTATAACTTTAATTTTTGTAAGTTAAATATCAATGGAAAAGATAATTGTGCCTAAATGCTTTCTTTCTATGATAATTGGTTTTCACTTCAAACAATATTGTTACCATGACAACTGGGTTATGAAGGTCATAACAAATACTGGTAATTTCAGTCAATTCATAGTGCTGTTTTGTATTTTTATCTGCCACCTTTCGGCTTCATTTTGTTCATCCATCCATCAGAAATTCTTGTCTGCATTAATTCTCTAAAACTATAAAGCACTTTTTCATGAAACTTGGTGCATAGTATCAACATTGATAGGTATATTGTTAACTCGAGTTGGTTTGCTCAATTTTATGGGAGTTATGGCTTTTGACTTAAAAACCTAAAACAGTTAATATTTCTAAAACTCATGACTGGAGACAAATCTGATTTCATATATAGCTTCTCTATAGTCTTAAACTGTACTGTCAGAGCAAAATTTTATTCTGGAGTAATTCTCCAAAACTATGAAGCACTATTTCACAAAACCTGGTGCAAAGTACCAGTATTGATTGCAGATGCACATACTGTAAAGGGGAAAATTTTCGCTTATTTCGAGCTAAAGAAATTACTGCGAAAATTTCACCCACGCGAAAATATATAACATACAGGTTAATAAATCATATATATAGAATATACACCACTTATATTAGTTATGCAAAAATTACACCCACGCGAAATGCAAGGTTCAGAAATAGCGAAATTTTCACCCTGCGAAAATAATCCCCTTTACCGTATATCAATTACCTGAGTGACTGCTCATTTTCCCAGAAGTTGCTTTATGTTCAAAGTGCAAGTCACAAAACAACCTGTTTGCAGGTGATCCTAATTCAGTGAATTTGCTTGTAAGCAACAATAGTTTATTTTATCACAAGTGAGATTGTTACCATGACAACTTAGTTATGAAGGTCATGACCTATACTGTATGTATAATACATGTAATCTCAGTCTGTTCAAATTTCAGTTTTATAATTTGATAATTCTGAATTCACTTCCTTTAACAACAATACTTTATTCAAATCAATATTACATGATTATGTAGGTATATGTTTGTATTTGCTTGATGGTTATAGCTGTTACCATGGTTATACCTGTGTCCATGGTTATAATTGTGACCATGGTTCTAGTCTGTAGGATTCATGAACGGTGGCATTTTCAATTTTGATGTTTAGAAATTAGTCCCAATAATTCATTTTTGTTCTATATATATATTGGCTATGTTACTTACTTGGATTTGTGATCTTGTGGAACTTTTGAAGCTGTTACCTTTGTGTTATGAACAATTTCATTTTCATTTTCTTCATTTTTTTTTTTTTGTCAGTGTGCTTTACAATTAAAGTGCCTTTTGATGTTCAAGATAATCACAAGTCTTTCAAATACATGTATATACATTTCTTTTGTCACTTGACATCCATATTTTAAGTCTATTATTTCAATAAGAAGTTATAATCGTTACAAATTATATATATGCTGAAATATTTTGAAGAAATACGTGCCCTTTCAGAGCAACTGGTCTCACTTCCCTGGTGGAAGTTCACCATTTAATAAAAAACAAACACTACTAGTAATTCATATCCAAATCACAATCGAGAAGCAAAGTAAAAACTTTGGAACTGACAAGTCAGGTTAAACTTAATTTACTTTGTCTTAGGATTGAAATTTATTCATAGACAGGTATGTTTGTGTTTTGTTCATTGATAAAGCTAAATTTGTTTCAGTTGTCTGTAGTTTAAATTAGTTTTAGCATAAGGACAACTTCCCTTATTAGATCTGGCATTTTTGTATGATAATATTATATTATGATTTTTTTTTATCACGTTAAACATACAACATACATGTGAAATGACTGTTTATTTTGTTTCACCAATTTCCATAATTCCCATTGTATCCTATTATTTTACTATGTTTTATATGCATGTTTATATGATAGTCAGACCTTGGCTTCACCACAGACCTGTCAGACCTGTTCATTGGCTTCACCACAGACCTGTCATTGGCTACATCACAGACCTGTTCATTGGCTACACTTCCAGCTACTGTATTACAAACCTCTGAAATGTTTATCACTGAGCTAATGAGCTGAGCAGTCTACGTATTTCTTGCTTCAACTTTAGATCATCCAAAGCATTCACAAATATACAGTATATGAATTAGCCATTTATATCTGTATATTACATAATATTAGTTCTACACTCGGGGGCCAGATTTATCTAAAACTGTCCCATGTGGTTCTTCATGTCAAGTTCATTCCAGTCATTTTTTCTTTGTTGAGCTCATTTAGATATACTGTAACAAGAGAAATTTTTGCGTGTTTTATTGTTGCATACAATCGCGAGAATATCAAGACACGGAATATAAAATTTCACGAATGTTGTAAGTAATTCACTTGCATTTGCGTTGATCATCATCTGACGACATCGGATATAAAAACTCACAAATATCTTGAAATGACAAAATTCACAAGAATAACAAGGTGCGAAAATAAAAGTTTCGCGATTTATATTATTTCTATATAATTCACTTGCATTTGCGCTAACTATCATCTGACAACACGAAAATAAAATTTGCGAAATATCTTGAAATTTTCGCGAAAATTAAATAACGCAAACATTTTTCACTTTACGGTATTCTATCATTTCATGCCTATCCTGTAACTTTTATCTCATTTAAATAACACATTCTGTTCTTTATGTAGTTGTCTTTTTATTCTTAGATAAATGAAATAATGATGCAATATTATAATTATTCGAATGATGATCAATGAAATGTTGCACATATCAACACTAAAGTAATATAATTAATTAATAAAGTCATAAATGTAGAAGGTTTTAATTATTTTTAGCTCACCTGACCGAAAGGTCATGTGAGCTTATGGCATAGCGCAGCATGTGTGTGTGTGTGTGCATCATTAACACCTATTTTCGACATCTCCTCTCAAAATATAAGACAGATTTCAATGAAACTTAGTGAGAAGTATATATGGGCCGGTGCAATTCAGATTTGTTCGTGGCGTTGCCATGGCTACCATAACTAGTCAAGGTGACCTAGGGGTGCAAAAATCTTAAAAAATATTTTTCTCCGAAAGTATTGATTGGAGAAAAAATCTGATGTGATATTTGGCTTCTCTAGCGTCTTAAGCCTATAGTTTGTTCATTTTGTGAAATTTGGACAAAAAATATGTTACACGTTTTTGCGTTTAATTTTGAAAAAATCGTAAAATAGCTTCAAAATGGCGTTTTCAGTTTTAACATCTTCTTGTTAGTATCTTCAAAATGAGGTAAAGGTCATTTGTGAAGGTCGTGACCTAATTTTATTTACCTCTGATTATAATTATTATCTCGAAAACTATACACTTTTTGTATAGGCATGTATATTAGAATGTTGTAGGTATTGATACAACGTTAATTTTTATGTATAGAAAAAGGTCATGGGTCCAAAGGTCAAGGTCACAGATACGAAACAATACGGAAATGGTTAATTATCTCGAAAACTATAAACTTTTTGTATAAGCATGTATATTAGAATGTTGTAGGTATTGATACAACGATAATTTTGATGTAAAGAAAAAGGTCATGGGTTCAAAGGTCAAGGTCACAGATGCGAAACAATACGGAAATGGTTAATTATCTGAAAACTATAAACTTTTTGTATAGGCATGAATATTAGAATGTTGTACATATTGATACAACAATCATTTTGATGTATAGAAAACGGTGATGGATTCAAAAGTCAAGGTCACAGATGCGAAACAATACCGAAATGGTTAATTATCCCAAAAACTATAATCTTTTTGTTTAGGCATGTATATAGAATGTTGTAGGTATTGATACAATGATCATTTTTGTTGTATAGAAAAAGGTCATGGGTTCAAAGGTCAAGGTCACAGATGTGAAACAATACCGAAATGGTTAATTATCTCGAAAACTATAAACTTTTTATATAGGCATGTATATTAGAATGTTGTAGGTATCGATACAACGATCATTTTGATGTATAGAAAAAGGTCATTGGTTCAAAGGTTAAGGTCACAGATGGGAAACAATACTGAAATGGTTATTTATCTTGAAAACTATTAACTTTTTGTATAGGCATGCATATTAGAATGTTGTAGGTATTGATACAACAGTTATTATGATGTAAAGAAAAAAGTCATTGGGGTTTAGTATTTATATTTTCTTTAAATGATCTATCAGCTTGCCATTAGTTATCATGAGCGTATCAGGCCCATGGGCCTCTTGTTTACCATGAAAGGTAGTCTACACCCAGTACCTTGTTCAAGCCCAGGATGAAACATTGCCTTTGACGCAGGGGTTAAAATAGAGAAGTGTTGAATTTTAACACCCCTCGCCCGTCGAATGTTTATCGAGGCGGTCAGTTAAATAATGAGTTATACGCTCCAGTCAATATTTTTTCACTTATACCGATGCATTCAGCTGCGTTCATGGGGTAGAGGAAACATGAGTGTCCAGAGAAAACACCTTCCACAAGCTGACTTTCTTAGACTACTCTGCCAGAGTGGAATTCGAACCTAGGCGGTGATTGGGGCTGTGGTCTGCAAGTCACAATATCGACCACTCTGCCACAAATACAGAGAACATAAGAGTAGTTTAAATTTATCACCCCATGCAGAATTTGAGCAACATCGTGTGTTTGTCACAGACGTATGAGTAATGATGTAATTAATGAAGTTTTACGCTCCGGTCACAATGCTTTCACTTGTACATGTTATATTGAGGCAACCAGTTTTAGAATGACAGAGAACAGGACATTTTTTAAATATATTTTTCCACCAAATTTTAAAAGTCCAAGATATTTATATTTATCTTAAAAATCTATTTTCCCACAATTTTATTATATTTTCCCCAAATTTGAAAAAAGGATTAAAAAAATAAGATTTAGAAAAAAATGCTGCACACATTTAGATGATTTAGTTGAGATATCACTTTCAAATCCTTCAAAAGCTTTTACATTTTAATACTTTGACATTTGACTTGGTGATTATATTATAAACTATGGTGTTCCATTAGGGCCAAATTTGCGTTATCGTTCCTTCGATCTGTACGCGAAGGAGCGAAAACACAATAACGATAAGGGACGAAGATATTTACTATCGCTTCTTCGGCATCGTATCCTGCTCCTTCGCGTTATGGTTCCTTCGCCATCGTATCTTCGCTCAGTTGCCATCGTAGATTCGCTCCTTCGCCGTCGTGTTTTTGCTGCGAAGGATTGAAACTGACAATTTGGTCCCAAATGAACACCATACTAAACGTATAGTAAATTTGGTAACAAAGACTTTATAATTTATTTATAATTTTTTGATTGAATTTCTGATAAATAATACCTATAATTTGATTTTGACTTACAGCATGTGAATACTTAATAACGGATTTACATATAACTGGTTAACTGAGATGAATACTAGCAGTTGTAAAATAACAAAGTTTAATGAACTCAAACATTACTAACAGTCTCATGGGATTTTAATTAATAATATTAGTGACAATGGACAAGACAAAACACTGTATCCTTCAACTGGTACATATAGATCGTCCTCAAATTTAAACTTATAAAACTCAGACGATTTAACGTATGTAGTATTTATATTTGTACCGCGTTCTAACGGCTTTATTTCGTTTTTATTACGCCTAAATTCGCGATATAATGCCTTTCAAATATTGTCATTGCGTTTTAATTGGCGTAATAATGTCTTTATTTTGCTTTAATGTGTTTTTTTTTAAATTCATAATGTCTTTCAATTTTTGTCATTACGTTTTAATTCGCGTAATAATGTCCTTTTTTCACGTTATAGCACCTTTCTTCCGTGGTATAACGCCTTTATTTCGCTTATTATGTTTTTTTTTAATTCACAATGCCTTACAATTTTTGTCATTGCGTTTTAATTCGCGTAATAATGCCTTTTTGCGTTAAAGCGTCTTTCTTCCGCGTTATAACGCCTTTATTTCGCTCTTAAATATGTTATTATTTTAAATTCATGATTTTTTAACATATCAATTCTAATTCTTGGACAGTTTGTAGATGCAAACCATTATTTTAGCATTAGTGAAAATAAATCAAGACCCCAACTCATCAAATTGGTTATTATAAGAATTGACTATCATTTTTCCTGGTTCATCAAGTAATGTACCAGATTTTACAACTAGCAAATCTGATGAACTGCGAACATCGTACAGCATACATTGGATATTACAGCATAAAGTGAGCAAAACAGCCTATATTAACAACACCAGCGTTAGTTGAAATCTGTTTTTTTAACTTTTCTGTTCATTTTAACGTGTGATGATGAATTGATACATAAACTGGATACATGAACGGTTACATTGAAATAGCTACACTGTTAAAGCATTGAAACAAACAGACGAAGGGGAAGTACTCAACTGTTAATGACGTTGCTAGTAGTTTTTATCTAAATTTCAATTTTAATCGCTGTAATATCCAGTGTATACTGTACCACAGTGTGATTGCTCCCAACAAATTCATTTGACTATAATTACTTTGGTTTTAGAAATAATTAAGACTAAGATTCTTTAAAAGATCACAATAGGTTGTTCATAATTGAAAGGAAATTAATCGCAGTATACTTGTTCATTACGACTTTTTGGTCTTATTTCGATTTTGTTTACCACATTTTATTGGTTTTATTTATTTATTTATTTATTTATTTATTTATTTATTTTTGTTTATTTGTTTCGGTTGTCACACAACTGAACTGTTAGGTTTCATTGCAGTATCCGTTACGACTACGTTTGCGTTGCAATTGAAAACAATATAATATTGAAAATAACATGATATATATCATATATATTTTGCAAATTGTAGATACATGTATTTGTTTCGATTATACTAATCATTATACCTTCGACATTATATTGATGGCTGTTATAGCATTGTCACATATGACCCGAGCCTAGACCTATTTGTCAACCGTCTGATACAACATATGCAATGCACGTATATCTGTTTACCAACAACAGATGGTCGAATGGAAAATATTCCAGAGAGAGAGAGAGAGAGAGAGAGAGAGAGAGAGAGATAGTATAATTACTAATGCAGTGTTATAAGAAGAGGTCATGGGGTCATCGATCCCTTATTTTGCCAAACGACCCCCTTTTTAAGTCCTTAAAGAGCCATATTTAACATTACACGAATGCAAATTTGATGTTTTATAATGTTTACCATGAATTGTTTTGGTTTTTTAAAAACTGTCCCCGTCTAAAATTCCTAGATTGAACTAGATTTGACCCATTACACAATCATATTGAACAATTGAAACAAATATAATGTTTTGAAAAAAAAAATGCTGATAGCACGATGACATTTCATAAGTACTTCTCTCACATTGCCTCCATTGAACACTCTCTGAGCATCAAGAGAGAGAGAGAGAGAGAGAGAGATTTGATTACACATTTTGATATTGCTATTTAACCAATTACACAATCATACTGAGTGTCTGAAATTAAAAAAAAAATCCTGATAGCACTGATGACATTTCATAAGTACTTCTCTCACATTGCCTCCACTGGACACTGTAAGAGCATTGTAACAACCCACTTTGAAAAAATTACGCACTTTGAAAAATTTTTTCAAATCGCATTAAATTCGGGACAAGCTCAACGCACTTTGAAAAATTTTTTTCAAAGTGCGTTAAAAAATTGTTCAGCTCAACGCACTTTGAAAAAAATATTTTTTTATTTCAAACAGCGTTAAAAAACACCTGTGACAACCCACTTTGAAAAAATTACGCACTTTGAAAAATTTTCTTCTCAACCATTAAACATCTTTGATTTCAACAGTTTTCTTGGAGCTCTTCTTTACGGGAGACCCGATAATATTCCTTAAACGTGCACCGGGCAGTTTGATAGTCAGTACGTTCAAAATGGCAAAGCACACACACAGAGAGAGAGAGAGAGAGAGAGAGAGAGAGAGAGATTTTATTAAAAGAAAACGAATTGCCAACTGAGAGAGAGAGAGAGATTTTATTAAAAGAAAACGAATTGCCAACTTGTCGACCTTTGTCAATTTGGTGTGTGTGTAAGAAAACGAATTGCCAACTTGTCGACCTTTGTCAATTTGGTGTGTGTGTGTGTGTGTGTGTGTGTGTGTGTGTATGCTAGCATATTCTAGTAATATAAACATGTCTGGAATACTACTATATAACGACATGAGAACCCTTGATAGTTAAGCAGTCAGGACATCGGAACAATGGAAATTATAGCCGATATAACTGCAATTGATGTAGCAGGCAAAATTAATAATGCGCTTTACTACATGAAAAGTAGGAGGTTTGGCGCGTGTGGGACCCTTATATGTAGTAACTACCACAAATTTAGTAACTTTTACAAATCTGAAATGTAATGAAAAAGTGTCACATATGTAGTAAGTTTGGTCACAAATGTAGTAAATGTTTTTTACAAATGTAGTAAAATTTTACCACAAATGCAACAAATGCAACAACTAAAAAAATGATAAAGTGTAATTTTTTTCACAATTGGTAATATCTCGGCTATTCATGGTTCATGTATATGTGAACAGTCATTTTCAGCTGTGACAAGGCTACTACAAGGGAGTTCCGAGATGAATTTCACGTCCCCAGGATATTTATTAGTCGCCGCTTCGAAGATATAATTTTTTGATTTGTTATTGGTCACCCCCGCCCCATCTTCGATGGGTTGAATTTTATTTATTTGTTATGGCATGTTTAATAATGTACTTTCTGTCACGGAAGATAATTTCCGTGTGTGAGAGATCACTGGTTCGAACCCCGGCAGGATCTGACCAAGACTTCTTGAAAATGATATTGTAAAATGAAAGCCATTGGGGAATTTTGGATAAGACCTTACAACCGATGCCTCATGTTGACGCAGATGTTACACGATAAAGTGCACTCCTTAACCCTAAATTTCAAATTCCAAATAGGAAGCATCTCTCATCTATATATGTTTAAATTCTTTTGATAATTAAATTTATGAAATGTAATGTGTAATATAATGCATTACTTTAGTAAAGTAATTGTAATATAATGCATTACTTTTCAAAATGCAAGTAATTGTAATTGTAATATAATGCTAATTTTGCCAAAGTAATTGTAATGTAATACATTACATGTACATTGCAATGTAATTCGCCCCATGTCTGACATATAGGGTCTCACAACCCGCCATAAACCGGTTAACCACACCACCCCTTTATATCGAATGTAGGTCCAAGTCGTACCATGATGGCAACGGGTTTTAAATTTTTATTGTATTGTCTATTGTTGTTGGTGGGTTTTTCGGGGAAGGAGCTTTTTGTTACTGGCATTTGTCCAGTTCCACAATTTTTAGACATCTTTAACACCAATTAAATATTTGTGCATACAACTACTACCATACTACGCATTTGAGCAGGAGATACTACTCCCGGAGCACCTGATCTCACTTCCATGTTTGTCTGGAGATCCGCGCTTCTTTTCTTACACATATTTGCAAGCTATTTAGTTTCGCGAGAAAGGAATACACATTGGTATTGTTTGTGTGGATTTATGTGTTCAATGGCCAAACTTATTAATATATTTTATTTTTAAATTTGAACTAAATCGGACAACAAATAAGACTAAAACGGCCGATTATACGTTTATAGTAACGGCGGGTATCTTGGATATGGCGCGGGAACGCCAACAAAACTTTTAATCTTTACAAACCATGGGTCTTTCACACCAAATTTGGTTCAAATTGGCCCAGTGGTTTCATTGTAAATATACATGGTTTACGGTCAGGATATATATGGCATAGGTGCTACATATCGCAAAGATAGGTGTTTCCCCAAAATGTCCCCCTTGTAACCCCCTCCTCCTCACCCCGACACCCTAGGCTGCTAACCACATATTGAAACTGGTTTTCACATTCTGCGACATACAAACGCTAACTCTGCTATTAGTTTTGTTGGTTAAAACTTGTGTTGGCTGTTGTAGATCATTCTATCACAAATGAAAATATGCGTTGAACGAAGTGAAATAAATTTAGATGTACCTCATTAACGCAGTTTGATTTTTTTGTTCAATTCGCGTTAAACTTGGCCCGCATTCAACACAGTTTGAAAAACAATTCGTATTTTTTTCAAAGTGGGTCGAATTTTATATGTACCTCATTAACGCACTTTGAAGTATTTTTCAAAGTGCGTTGAGCTGAACCATTTTTTAACGCACTTTGAAAAAATTTTTCAAAGTGCGTTGAGCTTGTCCCGAATTTGACGCGATTTGAAAATTTTTTTCAAAGTGCGTAATTTTTTCAAAGTGGGTTGCTACAGAGCATCAAGGGAGAGAGAGAAAGAGAGAGAGAGAGAGAGAGATTTGATTACACATTTTGTTATTGCTATTTAACCAATTACACAATCATACTGAGTGTCTGAAATTTAAAACAAATGCTGATAGCACGATGACATTTCATAGCCACTATTATGGTTGTATGATAGTAATTTAACAGTAGATCGAAATATAATATTGGAAATACGTGTCGTCCTTCTGGTTCATTACTGTCATCAAATCAATTGTAAACGTCTATCCTTTGGGATATCGTAATTAATTATTTCTTCTGTGTATGGTTAATTTACATGAATGGAATAATTAACTTCGATGATTGAAATCACAAACGTGGTGCACAGAGAGTTGGTGACATAGCTAGGCAGAGAGTCGGTGACATATTATTTATGTTAGACCTATAGCAGTTAAGTATCATCATCATCATCATCATCCTGGACGAATACAAAAAAATTAAGCAGGAGGATAAGTCCAGAAGTTTTTATGTTTTAACTAAAATTGGGAACTTTCGTCTTATGAAACAGATATAATAAGAATAGCACAGACTTGTTGGAAAAAAATTGATTGTTTTGTTGAATGTTGAGAAATAAGAATTTACATTTGATAGTGTTGGAAACTCTAACACTGGATCTAGGAATTCAACCAACTTCTCGAAAAAGACAGATTTTCATGTTGATGATGATGTAAAAATGGACATTTGGAAAAAAGCTTGTTGGAAAATTTCGGTTAATATGACATTTTAATATGCTTAATACGCTTTCTGCGGAAAAGTTGAATTATTTTGTATTTAAAAAGGCTCAAAAGTGGAGTGAACATTTAAAAAAAGCCTATTGGAAAATTTCGCTTTATGTAACATTTTTATATTAATGTGAATTTGAAAAACTGTTCGGAAACGACGGAATTTTTGTTGAGGATGCACAAAGAGTTAAAAATTGAGAAATAAAGACTAACATTGAAAAAAACTTGTAAAATGCAACAGTGGAAATATGAATTTAACGAACTTCTCGGAATCGATGGAATGTTTTTTGAGGATGTACAAAGGATCGAAAGTTGAGATTTGAATAAAAAGCGAATGTTGGGAGAATTTGGTTTATGTAACAATATTCAATATGAATTCGACAAACTTCTCGTCGGAAGATCATGAGACGGAATGTTTTGTTGAGGAAGACATCCAGACTTACATATGGAAAGTTGTTCCATTATTTATGATAGTTACGGGGGTCATTGCAAATGCTTTGAGCATACTCGTTCTTACAAGACGACAAAGCATGAGAAAGCATACAAGTTCTCTGTATCTGACAGTGTTAGCACTGACTGATATTTTAGTATTATGTGTAGGATTGCTTCGTCAATGGGTGTTGTATGTATTTGACTGGGATTTCCGGGAGTATTCGGAAGCAGCATGTAAATTTCACATATTCCTGACGTATCTTGTGATAGACTTTTCAGCATGGATTCTAGTAGCTCTGACAATTGAACGGGTGATGTTGGTCTGGATTCCACAAAAAGCCAGAGGAAAATGTACCAAGAATCTTGCCATGGTAACTATGATAACAATACTGGTGTTTCTCGTTTGTCTAAATTCACACCTGATTATCGGAATGGGAGATTCGACATTGGAGACTGAAGATAATACGACCATAAACAAATGTTATCCGCAGTACCAAGCATACAGCGACTTGGCCTTGGGTGGATTATACAAAGTTCTGTATTCTGCCATTCACATTCCTACTAAGTGGAAACATACTTATAGCATGCAAAGTGATAATTCGAAAACGCAGAATTCAAAGCAAAATAAATCCGACAAGAGGGGGAGGAGCCAACCGGAGAACTTGTTATTTTTCTCCAATGAATATAACATTATTTATTTTGAATTCCGTATTTCTTATCTGTAATACTCCAATCAGCATTTACCTGATAGGGTATCCCCATTGGTCCAAAAACGCCGACTCACAAAAGTCCGCGACCCTCGAATTGGTGTGGTCGGTATGTAATATTCTGATGTACCTTAATAACACAATTAATTTTTTCTTGTATTGTTTGAGTGGGACAAACTTCAGAAGAGAAGCAAAACTGTTGATTTGTTGTGCTTTCAAATTCCAACATCAAACCCGATCTAATAGTACTAGACGGGCGACTTTAAACTCCATTGCTATTGAAACTGTGGTTTGACCTTTTGACAGCTATGGCGTTCTATATAACTGTTTGTTGGTCGTCATTACCCTTTTGAATGTTTTACACTTTTAAGTGGGCAAATATATAACAATAGCTATTGAATCAATGGTTTGACCATTTGACTATCTGTCATTACGCATTTTAATGTTTTACACTTTTAAACGGGCGACTTGAAAGTCCATTGCTATCGAATCAATTGATTTGCCCTTATAGTCGCATTTACATATTTGAATGTTTTACATTTATAAGCGGGCAACTATAAACACCATAGCTATTGAATCAATGGTTTGACCATTTGGCTGTCTGTTGATCGTAATTACGTACTGAAGTATAAACAGAAATGGATTATACCCAGTTTTTTGTCTATAAAAATTAATATTGAAAATACAAATGTATTTTATTTTTTCTTGATAAAATGTATTTATAATCAATCGGCCTAATATGCACTTTAGGTTCCCATAATGTATATTTTGCAATAATCCAGCTTTACTGAGAAAAATTTGGCAATTTCTGCAATGATGGAAAATTAACAAAGTCTATTTACTCCGCCTTTTTTACCATGTAAGGCACAATGATATGCCTTGTTTATTATGCAAGGAAGGCTAATCAACCATGTGCTGTGTCCTGTGTATAGGCAAAAAAATTATGTTCTGCTTAATGTTCTTCTATCACAATGCCTTCTGAGGGTATTTGTGACAGAACTCAGATTGACTCACATTGGTGAGTGGCTTTAAGTATGTATCTGAAATTTACATTTTCATTAATTTTCAGAAATATGTACAGATGTGTTATACATGTATTCTCAAACCCAACATTGGTACTACTCATAGCTTAATTGAGCAATGGATTAACAAATTTCAGTGATACGTTTGTGTTCTTAAAATTAACTTTGTAAGCATTTAAAAAGACATGTATAAATTGTATTCACTTCAAATGCAATTAATCTTGCAATTTACTAGACAATTGTTGGATCATTTTTAATCTCTCTATAACCATATACACAGGTGTTTATTTTCCCTTGGTCTAATTGTGTTTTCATCAAACTGTTGTCAAGTCTTTAAGTCACTCATCTGTGACACCTTTTTAACTTTGAATGGAACCCATAGTAAAAAGGTTTGAGTTTGTCATAAGAGGTGGAGTCAAAAATTTAGATTTTTTCAGGTTGAACATTTTTAACAAAAATTTATACTATACAGGGGCAAAGTCCAAAGCGATGAAAAACTCAAACCATCATGGTATATTAGGCCGGGTCTTGTTATATACATAGCCAAATTTCTGTTTCACAACTGGTTTTTGAGAAAAATCCATAAAACTGAGTGTAATTCATTTTTGATTATACTTTAGTATTTGAATGTTTTACACTTTAAATGGCCACCTATAAACTCCATAGCTATTAAAGCAATGGTTTGACCATTTGGCTGTCTGTTGATCGTAATTACATTTTTTTCGTACTTTTAAGTCTTTGAGTTCATATTGGTCTTATTTGCATAGTTGGATGTGTTACACTTAATTGTACGCTTGTTATGTAGTTTCGTGTATAGCAAAATTAAAAAATGTACAAAATAATTTGTTTTCACAGGGTTAGACATTAGGTTAATGATTGCCATTTCAAATAATCACACACACCACACCACACACACACACACACACACACACACACCTCCTCCTTCCAATCCTAGTATATTGCCGTCACTAGTACTGCAGTTAAACATCGTGGTTCTCTGACCCCACTATAATTGCATCTATTTGATAACAGCAATTATATGCATTAAATTTGAAACACACTGCCCAATCCATAAGACGAATTTTTCGATAACCAACTGGTTAAACTAACGAGGCTTTTCGAAATAATCGAGTCCATGCCCTAGTTTTACAATCATTTCCCCTTAACTTTTGTTTTCAAGATATTCATGAGTTTAAGGTGTCATATTGAAGATCACGGCTAAGTTTTTACATATATATATATATTATAATTTCGGATACGGAGACAAACAAGTAAACCCATTTTTTATGTTTAAATTTAATTCATTTGTATCAAATTGCTAAGCAAAATCGGTTTAAACACACTGTAAATGAACAGGGAAATACAGTTTAGTCTTAATATTTATAATGAAAATTTAAAAACAGACCAAAAACCGAACAAATCAATGTATATCAAGAATGCAACATTTTGGTCAACGATGTCGCATTTCATTTCCTAAAGGGTTACATCTGTTCAACGGTAGATGTTACGCAAATAGATCATAGTGGGGGACCAATGTAGTCCACTGTCAGTTCATTGTTGTTTACCTGTACAGTATCTTAATATTATTTTGATGATTTTTCTTTATTTGATGAATAAATTGTATTATTTCAAATTTGAAATTGTTTTCCTGGACATGCGCGTTCCAGACTAGTTTTGGGAAATTAATTCCCGGACTAGCTAGGAAGAAATGGATTTTTTCGCCGGAAATGTGAACAAAACAAAACAGAAATACTTGTTCTGCCCATGGGTGAGAACAGTTATACCTGCTACATTCTTCATAAAATAATGACATTTGAATGAAATGTTTTGCCGACCAAAACCATGATAGGTTATATTGTAAGCCAAATAGCTTACTTTTCCGGTTTTAGATGATCATCTTTTTGGTTAACTTGGAATCTAAAAGAGTGAATACACTCTTTGTAAGCAAGCAAAATGAATAAATACAATTATATCTCGCCATTCGAAGAAAGAGGGGTATTAAATTAGGTCTCCGCCCGTCCTTCCGAAATTCACATGTGTGATAATAGAATCGTACACAAGAAAAGCGGAATGTTGAATTCATTTTTCATAATAGGCCTCTCGACTGATCCAGATATCACTGGCTAACAATAATTAATTACTACACTTTACGGACTTAGTATAGACAAACGACTGTCTGCTTGGCCATTACTTTATGGACCAGTACATTTGTGTCAGAGGAACACAATTGAATATTTCGTCTACATCATGCAGGGGCGGATCCAGGATTTTTTTAAAGGGGGGATTGAGGATTATCCAGTTTTTTTAAAGGGGGGGGGGTGAGAATTATCCAGGTTTTTTTTAAAGGGAGGGTAAGCATTTTATCAATGCTAGGTGCGAGCGCCGAAGGCGCGAGCTCCAGAGACTAGGGGTCTAGGGCAGAGCCAAGAAAATAATTTTTAATCAGTCAATATCTCTGTATCTCTCTTTTTAATTTTTTTCAAAGGGGGGTTGCAACCCCCGCAACCCCCCCTAAATCCGCCACTAATCATGGGAAAATGTGTTGTTATATACGTTAAGTAATGCATTAGTTGTGAATTCTAACGCTATATAGATAGTGAGTGGGTTATAGTAAAATATTTCTATGAAAAGTCAAGCGGATAAGTCAAGGCCGTTTGTCTATATATCAAAGGATCACTAATCTCAATTGTATTTCATTCAATGGCAATAAATACAACAATAAATCATATATAAGGTCATTTATTGTATCTTAAAAGTATATTAGTAACTAAATTTCCATTTCTTTTTGTGTTCTAACATACTCGTTTTCGATCGTGAATATATAAGTAAGTTGGTTTGATCTTATAACCCAGAAACACGTATAATAAAATACGACCTATTGATATTTAACAAAGAAATATTCCGGTTATATCAGCTTTTTGTGATTGTTTTGTGATCCAAAACTCCAGTAACACAATGTGTCACGTAAATGTACTTTAACATCAATTGTTTTATGTACAAGTACAAATGTAACGTACTGTTATTAATTAATCTAACATAAATATACCATATTCGAGAGAAAAAGCGATGAACTTTTTCGCAAATTTTGAGGTTATATACAACTAGCTTCATTATCAGTAACATCATTGCGTACTGTTCAAATAATCAAACACGAGCATATCGATCCATGTTCAAACCACAATCTTAAATGCAAAGCAAAAACTATGCAAACTGGCAAATTAAGTTAAAGACGCAAACTTCCAGTAACCACCAGGGAAGTGAAGGCGGGTGCTTCGGAAGGATAAGTCCGCCTCTTGTCTAGCTGTTTACCCCAGCCAAGTGTGAATGGAGAGAACATGGAGCAATAGGACGTCAATATATCCAATATACTAAAGACAGAAGCATACCTCTCAACAATATTGTGTGATATGACGGTCATTAACATGTTTGAGACCTTTGGTAAGCCAAGTTTCACTGATCAAAGTTACAAATGAATATATTTTCACTTTTAATTTCGGTACCGCCCGGCGCAATTTACCAGTATATAAACGTGAGATGGACTGACGTTTCGTACAAAGGGTAACTTGTACTAACAGTTAAACTGGAACAAGGGACTGTTTGATGAGCCTATAGTCTTGAGACAGACTTCAATTACATGTCTGAAAAAGTATCTGATAAGGTTAAGTCAATTTCTTCCCGCAACATTTTGTTTTCTACTTTTCTCGAAAAATACTTGACAAAGCGGGTCTACCTAAATCATGCCAAGGAGGATTTCATGCCAAGGTAGACGCCAAGGGAAATGAAATGTGCCAAGGAAGTTTGTGTGCAAGCTAGAAACTTATTTTTTTGTATACTGAATTATTAATGAATAAAGAATATATTCTGAATTCTATTAGTCCTTTTGTTGATTAATAATTGATTATTTAAATATTTATTATTGCACCGTTGACTGGTTACAATATGGCCGTTATTCTGTGCTGTTATTGGTAAATCCCTCCTTATAATGGAGCATGCTCTTGGTAAATCCCTCCTAATAAAGGAGCTATTCATGTGGTTTAAGACTGCTGTTATTTAATAACACATTTAGAAGAAATCAAACAGTTGTGTTAATAATATTATTTGATTTAATTTTAAAATAAGTGTTTCAAATCTTCCTAATGAGTTATTAAATGTAATACAGTCATTTTCTTTTTGATAGAGATGGGTCAATACACAGCTATACATTTCATTACTGCATTCATATAATTGAATTATCTTGGCCGGTTTCAAAATCATTCCTTAGCTAAGATTTTCCTAAACTTAAATTTAGCAAATTTTTGGAACAATTGATGAATATTTTTGTCAAAACTAAATGCAAATGTTTTAATCTTGATGCGATCTTAAAAATAACACCTTAAAAATTATGAAAATTTGAAATTTTGCCAGATTTAAGTTAAGGAAAAATCTTAGCTAAGGAATGATTGTGAAACCGGGGCCGGGTGTTATATAAATTAAGTGAATTATCTTGAGCGGGTTGTTATAACAATTCATGTGTAGATAAGTGAATTATCTTGACGGGGTGTTATAAGAATTCATGTGTGTATTAATACACAAATATAAGTGAATTATCTTGCTGGGATGTTATGAGTACAGTCCATGTACATGCCGGTTAATAACTGGGTTTAAAGAATCTTTTGACCATCAATTATCGGATTAACACCTGTTTATTAACCAGGTGTACTCACGCGACAGGTATTTACAGTTAATTAGCCAATTATGGGATTAACTTCGGTATACACACGCGCAGCCTGAAACCATACCAACTCTTATGAGTCCCATTTTCCTGTTTAAATATGTTACGAAATACTCATTTTTTGGTGAAATAAATATAATTTATTTTACAATTAATTATATAATAATTTTTTATGAAAATATGACGATAGAGTTTAATAGCCTTAAACGTAATTAATGATCCCCATTTTTAGGGTCCAATCAGTAAAAATTGTAAATGTAATAGGCTAAAAATACGATATAATAATAATTTAATAAAATTAGAAATATATTTTCAATATTACATACACTGAAAACTACCTGACAACTGATAAAAAATGTAAATACAATAACACATTCTCTTCTTTTAATTGCAAAAGTTAATAATAATGGTCATTATTAGAAGACAACAAAGAAACAACATTATGATTTTTATTATTTAATAATAATATTAATAAGATTAATAATAATAATTATAGTAATAATAATAATTATAATTTGAACAATGACATTCCATTGTTGAACCAGTTCGACTATATACATGTATGTAGAAAAACTAGAGTTACCTCTCTTTTGTCACAGAATTTACACGGACAAGGTCAAAGTTGGAATAACTCGGCTTTTTACCGAAAAATTATTTCCATTTTTTCAGAAAATATCCTTTATTCATTATTAATTCAGTATACAAAAAAATAAGTTTCTAGCTTGCACACAAACTTCCTTGGCGCATTTCATTTTCCTTGGCGTCTACCTTGGCATGAAATCCTCCCTTGACATGATTTAGGCAGACCGGACAAAGCTGGGTACCTCGACGATTACAAATACTTGACGCTTATAAAAAATTGTTAAATATTCGTAACCATTAAGGGTCATCTAAGTGGGAAAATTCAAGTGAAACCCATTTGGTTGAAAAACGTGAAAGAGGGGTACAATTATGAAACTACCTATACAAGTGTGAAGATTTATAAATATAAATGAAGCAGGAATTGATAATTTAAGAATTTTTAAAATATTTGTTGCATATTTTTTTTATGGAAATTGTGCAAAAATACACAACGCAATACAGACCTGTAACACTGAGCTAACGAAAATAGTGGGCGAGATATGTATAGCTAGTGACGAAACGGCCTGTCGAGACCAGATGCCGAAAAATGCCGAGATAGAGATAACGAGCGACCGAGAAACATATTCATTAAAACGTATGGCTTATTTATGTATCCCTGACCATCAAATTATACGTAATCAAAAACAAACATACTTATCTATGTCCAAATCACAATCCATAAGCAAAGTAAAAACTTTGGAATTGACAAGTCAGGTTAGACACGTGAACTTCCACCATTGAATTGAAGCCTGGTGCTCCGGATTATTTAGAAAATTATTTTTAACAGATATGTTCCAAATTTCTTGATTCTATCGTCTTGATTAGACTTTTTGCTTCAAAAATAAAATTTTAGTTGGGATACAAATAAAAGTCCTCCAAAAAATATCAAATAATTAAAGTTCTAATGTGATAGTTCCGTGCTCTAGTGAACACCAAGTCTTCTACTGTTTGTATACGTGAAATCCGTCAGCTGTATAGATAGAGCTGGCGCAACAGATGCTTTACAAAACATCATCTTAGCTTCTCGTCGGAACCGAGATCCGCTGATACAATAAAGAAGAAAATTAATTGTGTTGTTTAAATACATGAGCAAAGTACAAATTGTCCAAATTAGATTAGGAGTTGCTTGTCCTTGTGGACTGGATTCCGGGAACCAATGTACATATCCGATTAAGAAAATACTTATCGGTGTGTTGCAAATAAGGAAAACCGTGTTTAGTAGAAACAACACTAAGTTCATCGAGGACATGTAACCAGTGTTGTGTCTAACTTGAACAAAATCACCAGAATCCTCATTCTTCCGTAGCGAACGCCTGGATAATATTACCTTGACAACGATGAAAATGTTTCCCACAAAAAGAATCACAAAGGGTATGACACAAAATGTGCTGAAGTCAATCCATGGCCATATGTAATCCAAAAACTGGCTATAATCACTGTGTGTACTGTCACAATGTAGCGTATGAGTAAAATTACTATATTGTAACTGGACTATTCCCATCCCATATAAGAAATGGGAATTCAATAAAGCAAGTGATATTGCTAAAATCGTTATGATTACGCCGGCTCTAGACTTTTTACAAAACCGCTTCCCTTTGTGTGGTAACCATACCACAACAACTCGTTCAATTGTTACAGCGCTTAGTATAAAAGCTGAAAAGTCAACCATCGTATACGTTAGAAATACATGCACTTTGCACATCAAATCAGAGCTTTCTCTTATATCCCACTGATAAACATGTCTGATCCACTGTCGAAGTAATCCAAAGTACAAGACCAATAGATCTGCAATCGCAAGAACTGTTAGAAACAGAAAACATGTGTGTCTTCTTAACTTATGTCGACCCACTAACGTAATTATGCTTAAAATGTTCCCAATACTCCCAAAACCTATCATAATTGGTGGTACTATTTTCCATATGTACCGCTCAACCTTCTGCGCAAGATATTCCTCAACAATGTAAGTTGTAACATTCGTATCATTTCTCATTCTTTAGTCTTTGTGACTTCCAAATTATCTAATTATAAATATCAATTCAAAATGGTGTAAGATCTATTCCACTTTGTCTTCAATTTTACTATAATGTAATAAGTTACATTCGTATAATTTCTCATTATTTATTTTTCGTGGCTTTCAAGGTATCTGATTAACTAAAAAATGCATGATATATTCTAATCTATCAAAGGTTTTCCGCGAAGTGGTAACATGTTTTCATAAAATATTGCATTTTATAGACAGCATGACTAAAATGTTCTTATTTCACTCTTGAGATAAACTCTTAATCCAAATATAGAATAAAGAAAAATAAACAACCCATTTTCTACAACCGATAAGTCGTCTAATTGTCTCTTTAAAGTTCTGTCTTATCTCAGCTATTATTGTAAGCACTCAGCTTTACGAGGACATTTGATCAGAATTATTATGAACCTAATAATCAAAAACAAACATACTAATCCATATCCGAATTACAATCCAGAAGCAAAGTAAAATCTTTGGAACTGACAAGTCAGGTAAGACACGTGAACTTCCACCATGGAAGTGAGGCCGATGCTCCGGAAGGGTAAGCATCTCCTGTTTAGCTAGCTACACCCGCCTCGTGTGTAATCAAAATTGTGTGAAAGGAACATGGAACTATGGGACGTCAAATATATCCAGGGCAACCCTGGACACAGAGACATCAAACTTATCAACAAATACTGTGATGACGGTCATAAAACTTTTTATGGTCTTGATAAGCCTAGGCTTGCAATATCCCTGAGTCAACAATTTATTTGTAAGCAGCCAGCTTCGTTGTACAAAGTCCCCGTAGTGGGAACAAGCTCTACCATAGCGTATTAATTGGGAAACAAATGCACCATAAGCAGGAGAAGCAGGTATATTGCTGCATAGAAAAGGAAAATTGACAATAGAAAAATTTAAGTCATCACGTTTGTCATAAAGTTTCAAATGTAGCCTTTCGTTGGCGTCATAATTCAATTCAGGTTCAAGTCTTAATATGAAGTAGAATTTGAGGAATCAGTGGTATCTTTTATTTCAAGCTCACTAGGATAGATAATATTCTCATAGTCTCCAAATAGAGACAGAACGTCATCTATATATCTGTATGTGGAATTAAATGATTTAACTAGGTTCTGAATTATATAACAGTAAGTTTTTAAGGTTAAGTATATCATTCCAAAAATCAAAACCAAACTTGAACAATTTATTTTTCACGTATAAGTTCTTCACAAAAACACTAACAACAACAGACTGGTATTGGTACTATAAAAAGGCTTCTTATCAAAAACAAACATACCAATCCATGTCCAACTCACAATCTCAAAGCAAAGTAACAACTTTGAAACTGTTAGGTTAAACACGCAAACGTCAACCAGGGAAGTGAGACCAGGTGCTTTGGAAGGGTAAGTACCTCCTGTTTAGCTAGCTGAACCCGCCACATACTACTATGTAATATTAAACGATCAAATGCGGGCGGAATACATCATTTGAATTCCTGCTTTTTCAAAAGTTACAACAAACAGTCCCACAGATTAGTAGATTTCTCTTCCAGGTGTATACGTTTTTGCAATATTTTGACTCCAAAAGTGTACTACTTTAGAACATTTGAATCAGTAATGAATTTACAGAGAGTCTATATTCTTAAGGGATGATGTGGAGAAAACAGATACTCGGCAATAAAACAATTACAATTATTGGAGTTTTATTTGAAATTTTATTCGTAAAATGAAACTTCCCGATTGAACAAAAAAGCTCCATAAGGCAATTTTTTGGATGATAAAGATAATATGGCTGATGACGACATCGATGATGATATGATATGATGATGGTGATGATGATGATGATGATGATGGTAGTGGTGGTGGTGATGATGATGATGATGATGATGATGATGATGATGATGATGATGATGATGATGATGATGAAATTCAAATTGGAAAGCTTTGTTTGTAAAAAATATTTACATCACTAGAAACCATAGTGCTAAGAGCTGTGAACGCTTTTCATAAACATCTAGCGATACTAACCACCCGTGAAACTTCATCCACATGAGAAGATCAAAGGACTAGAGTTTTCCGGACAACAAATGGACGCTAGTAGACACATCCTTATCCATTATTAGTTTAAGTATTTGTTTAAATGGTCTATGTTTATCTTAAAACATATGGTCTCCCACTTTGAGAGTTATTAAACTAATGATAAATTCTAATTTAAAAACCCTGTTTTGTTCAAAGATTATCTTGCATGTCCTTTTGTATCGGAAATATTGATCTTAGAATAGAACGATAACAATATAAAATAATATTTACATTTATGATGTTTGATTAAACTCTGTTTGAGACCAAATGAAATTATAAGACTAATAATTACATTTGCTAATGTGACGTCACTTATCTCTTGCATTCGCCTATACCCATAAAACCATTGATTGGCTGTTTCAGCATTTGGAATTTCATGTCATACACGACAGTGTTTTAATTTATTTCAGGATTCAAAAACAAAAATAAGATTTTCAAAAATTGCGAAATATAATCATTGAACTGTATAGAAATGACGTTAAAGGTGCTATAACTCCATTGCTGTGCAAAGCAAACTGAATAACGCGCGTTATCTAGACAGTTCAATGTATAAATAAATTAAACAGTAAGTAAATCAATTTGTAGGATCTGTGTATGCTATGATCAGACACCCTTGTCGCTCATATAGGAGGGATAAAACAGGAAGTATCTTATAGCTTCCGCTGTATTGATAATGATAAGAGAACAGGGCAAAAGGGAAATCATTTGATATGGCTTTTTAAAAAAAAAATTTTTACTGGTTCTGTCTACAGAGTTGGCACACTGATGCCACGGTCCTGGTCCCTGGGATCACCAGTATGGCCGTGTTTTAACAATTGTATGGTACAATATCGATGGTAAAGAAGCAATAAAAAGATATAACTATTACAATAAATATTAGTAATATTGTGTTAAGTCATAATAATAATAATAATAGTAATAATAATACCATTTTTAAATGACTATGATTTGATATGCACTATAAGAGTCAATTATCGATACTATGAGAACTACTGAAGTTGTGTGAAATATTATCATATCTGGCATAATAATTCTATTCTCCTTTGTTTTGAAGATTTTGATTGGTCAGATATTTTCTGTTGCTTTTGCTTGAAAGAATCAAGTCATGACGTCATTTTATCATATCAGAAATATTTCTATAATATTATTAGTATTAAATTCGCTGGGCTTATGTACATAAATATAAAAAATAAGTTAAAATAAACACGAATAAGTTTTGTTTTGTTTTGTTTTGTAATGGACAAATGAAGATTTTAGACATTTTGCATATGTAACATATGAAATTAAACAAATTATGTCAATGTCAAATCGTAATTCATAGAGCAAAGAAAAACCTTGAAAACTGGCACAATTTATTTAACCCGTGAATTTCCACCACGAAAATGAGAGCGATTGCTCTAGAAGGATAGTTACTTCCTGTGGATCATCTCTATACACGCCACGTGTGAAATGAAACAAATCGAATGAAAGAAACATGGGACTATTGGAATAAAATATATCCAGGAATGTTTTAGATACATTTATGAATTATTAGCTTGTCTCAAAATTTTCAATATGGCCACAACGTGAATGTCTTACACGTTGAGTAGTTACTAAGGTGGATGCCCCTAAAAGATTCCAGAGGCGACGGTGGCCTAATGGATTAGACGTTAGTCTTCCAATCCAGGGTCTCTCACCGCTGTGAGTTCAAGTCCCGCTCAGACCACATGTTGGAAAGTGAATTTTCCTTGCCGTTGGCCTTTACTGATTCACCTGGTATCAGTATAATGGACTGGGGGAGTGATACGTTTGTCTGCGGCGTACTGACTCTGTGAGCTAGAACGTTAAATTAAAGTCGCTCTAGTACAAGGCAGACCATACAACACACTCGCACTTCACATGCATACATGTTCATAGATTAATCCATAGAGATTAATAAAATAGTTCTCGTCGCGAATAGCTGAAAAATTGCTGATGCGACGTTAAGCAACATTCAACCAACTAACCAGCCTAAAAGATTCCCTTAACAACCAAATGTTTTTACTTTTATCGTTATTTACTCGTTTTTAATTTCAAATTATAGCAAAATTCATATTCACATATGACAAGACAACATTAAGAATTCCGTTGTCACAATATTTATTTTGAAGACACGACCTGTCGTGACCGGAATAATAAACACTACCTATTATTTATAGGTGTATATGTCCTTAGTCTAATAAATGACTCTTATGACAAACAACGGATACAGAAAAGTAAGTAAAAATTTTCAATATAAATTCCGCTTAACCTATATGGCATTTTATAAATATTCCTTTTGAAAACTCGTTGAGCAACTTGTCCTTCTTTTGGTGAATAGCATCATTCGAAATTAGCTGAAGTAATGAAGGCCCGAATATAAAGTACAAGTCTACATCTTAATTAGCTAAGTCGCTGGTCAATCTGCATATGCTAGGAAATTAGGCTCAGTAGAATATTTAAAGGATTGTATTGGGTTTTTAATAAGAATAATTTTTCACTTATCCGTCAATAGATGAAGTCATAGATATTTTGACCTTTGAAGTGCGCTCAAGGCATTTGCAGAGAGGATTCTTTCAAGTGCCACGCTTGCCGTGAAATGGGGCGTCGGTTTAACGTCTTTTTCGAAGGACCCCGTGATTTTGATTTCTAACTGCCGATATTTCAGAAATAAACAGTTATTGGTTTTAGGTCTTGGTCAAACCCCGACCGGAGTACGAACTGAATTTATTTAAAAAAATATTATAAATGATTTCAATACCAAAAACACTACAGCAAAGCAATCGGTTTACAGAAAATACTTTGAAAGCTGCACCAATCAGTTCATTTAGAAAGTTTTCAACATCAAAACACCCGGAAAAAAAGCCAAATGTTTCACACAGTCAATGTTTATTATATCCCCCAAACGAATTGGTGGAGACATATAGTCCCTTTTTTCACCGACATCTTGTCCACCACTTATCACAAAACTATTTTACAAATCTTAATGAAACTTCAAAGGAACAGTCTTTTGTTGAAGCAGATGTGTAATTTGCAAATCAAGCACGTGATAGGGATTCGCTTGGATGATACCTTTGAAATAACCCCATTTTAGTTATACCTTTTTATTGTAATCTGACCTAGTGAATGGATCAAAGATTAATGGACAAACAGAACCACAGCCCCTTGATGACATGGCGAAATCGGATACCAAAGAAAACAAAGAGAAGCCGGTGGAGATACAAACGGCTCCCAGATTACTTTATAATATAAACGACAGGACTCCGATTTATTTGACGGTTTTCTTTGCCTTCCAGGTAAGTTGGGCAGTGTTTTTATGTAGAAAACTAGAGTCAAATTGATATTCCAACTCAAACGCAGACATACCGGTCCATGTTCAAATCACAATGCTAAAGTACAAACATTAAAAACTGTCAGTTTAAGTTAAAATAGGTGAACTTTCACCTTTGAAGTGAGGACAGGTGCTCTGAAAAGGCAAACAACCCCTGTCTAGTTAGAAACATCCGCCAGGTTTGAAATGAAAATTCACAAGGACGGGGAAATGGGACTTCAAATATATCCAGGATAGGACAATTTCGGATGCTGCCATAAAACTGTTGTGTAAGTGACGATAGGTGACACAATTTAGAATTTATTTATGTATTTGCAAACACGCCTTTTACAAATATTGACACAATATAGAATTAAAATCCTAGTGACGATTATCCCATCCAGGTATGAGACAGTTACGTAACTACATATATTGCTGCATACTTAGTCTGGTCTATGAGAAAATAATTTCTTCGCTGGTGGAAGTTCACGTGTTTCACTTTGATTTGCCAGTTTTCATGATTTACTTTGCTTTAGGATTGTAAATTGGACATTGATTGATATGTTTATTTTTTATTGTACTCCATGTTTAAAATCCATAAAAATAGACGTGAAAGATATATCCATCTTGCACTCTCCTGTACAAGATAGACAACAGTCTCTCTTTCTCTCTTAACATTTCAATCTAAGGATTATCGATGGTTTTTCTGAAATTGGTTTATTTCAAGGTGCACGACGTGAAAATCTCAATGTTCGGTCTAGTGCGGTTGTTCTAGAACCAGTTTTTATTATACGAAATTTCCATATCTGTTACCACAAGTACTGATAAAACATCAGAGAAGGTGTTATTTAAGTGTGTTGAACATGAAAATACTTCGTGTCATACGGGTGATATATACATGCTGCACCATCAAGCTTATATATGCGTGTTAATGCATTTCTCCGTTAAAATAATTAATACATTGCGCGTCCTAATGACATAATGTGTTTAACCAAACCGTACTTAAAATGAATTACATCACAATACAGTACTGTCGAAAGTGTAACACTGAATAAACAAAAAAGAGTCGAAGTTTGACTGCCAAGTGGTCGAAACTTTGATTGCTAGTGACTGGTAAGAGATAGATAGAAGCGTCCGGAAACCTGTCAGGATATAGCTAACGAGGGGCGGGAATGAGTTACCAATTCGACACTTATTTGTTGGCTTAGTGTTAAACTGTCGACACGCATGTACTGTATCTATAAATTGCATAAAGTTACAGCTATATCATCATAATGTGCATTTGGTATCTGTTGGACTCGTTAAGTACATATAGATGAAGACATAAGAAGGGCACTTATATAATCTAATGATAATCCTGGCCACATCTCTTGTAACTCGAGACAGGTGGTCCTGTCAAAATGTCAAATAAACTACCTTCATTATACATTTTAGTTAAAATGTGAGGTTTCGTATATTTAGTGTCGAGTTCGTTTCACAATTACTCCCACTAAGATAAGCCAGCATTTTAATAATCTTATTATTTTTCTAGATATTCAGGAATTATATATAAATTCGTCGAAAATTGTTTTGAGTTCCACAAATGATTGATAATGTCAGTAAGGAAAAGTTTAGTTAATGAATAATTGTGGAACTGGGCCAGGGCATAAGGCAGTTAATAGAATCCCCAGAAAATCGACAATAACTGACATACCGATCTATGTTCAACGAACAGCCCAAAAAAGCACAATTACAATTTTTAAACATTCCATAGTTCCATGTTCCTTATATTCTAAATTTTAATTTTGAATTTACTGGGGTAGCTAGCTCACAAGAAGAACTTACCATTCCATCTTCCCTGATAAAAAATGTATGTGTTTAACTCAATTTGATATTTTCAAACTTTACACTTTGCTTTTGGGATTGTAATTTGACCATGGACCGGTATGTTTGTGTTTCTTATTATAAAAGAACATAAACTCTACCAGAATCACTACTGTTTTTGATAGTGTTGATAAATGAAGTTTTTACATTCACTTATCTTATGATAAAAGCTTGTTATCATTTTTCTCACAGCAAACCCTTGTTTCCTTGTCCAATTCGATTGCTATGTCATTTCTGGTTGCTGAGGTAGCTTGTGCTGAAAATGATGACGAAATCAAAGCTCAGTTGCTAAGTTCATTGTTTGTAATGAATGGAATCGCTACGTTTGTATGTGTTATTTTTGGAATACGGTAAGTAGGAAGATACTTATAAATCCATGACCTTCCTTTTTATGGAAAGACAAAAGCATCATGCGTCATATGGACGAGGTTAAAAAGTGTCGTTGAATTAGTCCGTGTGTGGCGAGCGGTGTTAAATCCATGGCCTTACTTTTTTATGGAAAGACAAACGCATCATGCATCACATAGACGAGGTTAAAAAGAATAGTGTCACATTATCAGTCGGGGTGTGACGAGCGGTGTTAAATTCATGACCTTCCTAGCATCATGCGTCATATAGACGAGGTTAAACAGTGTAGCAGATATAGTCGGGGTGTGACGAGCGGTGTTAAATCCATAGCTTTCCTTTTTATGTAAAGACAAAAGCATCATGCACATGGACAAGGTTAAACAGTGTCGCAATATTTGTCGGGGTGTGACGAGCGGTGTTGAATTCAAAGACCTTCCTTTTTTATGGAAAGACAAAAGCATTATGCGTCATATAGACGAGGTTAATCAAAGTCGCAGAATTAGTAGGGGTGTGACAAGCGGTATTAAATCCACGACCTTCCTTTTTATGGAAAGACAAAAGCATCATGCGTCATATAGACAAGGTTAAACAGAACAGTGTCACAGAATAAGTCGGGGTGTGACGAGCGGTGTCAAATCCAAGACTTGTCTTTTTATGGAAAGACAAAAGCATTTTGCGTCATATAGACGAGTTAAAACAGTGTCGCAGAATTAGTCGGGGTGTGACGAGTGGTGTTGAATTCCACGACCTTTCTTTTTATGGAAAGACAAAAGCATCATGCGTCATATAGACGAGGTTAATCAGTATCGCAGAATTAGTAGGGGTGTGACAAGTGGTGTTAAATCCATGACCTTAATTTTTATGGAAAAACAAAAGCATCATGTGTCATATAGACGAGGTTAAACATCGTTGCAGAATTAGTCCGTGTGTGGCGAGCGGTATACGGCATTGCTTCATTGCAGACTAAATATGCACTGGCTGATGATTAGAAAAAATTATGTCGATCTTGATAAGCGTTTATGCACGTAAAATTCCTGTGTAAGATTGTTCCACCTTTTTTGACATACCGACACTAACAACTGAATGTACCGATGCTACAAAAATAAAAGGTACAAAAAGGAAAGACCTGATAGCTATAGGCTCCGTATCATATTATATTTTTTTTAATTTTCTGAATGAAATATTCAATATCTTATGATATGGCATTCAGAAAATTAAATAAAATATAATATGACATTCAGAAATTTCAAAAAATTATAATATGACATCCGTATTCTGGTTTGTGGCAATTTAGATGTAGAAGTTATTATAAACGAAGGCAAAATCAGATGAAAATATTATATTGAGACACTTAATTTCTATTATTTATATTAAATCATTTATACGTTTCAGTTTGCCATTATTCCAAGGTTCAGCTGGAGATTACGTGGTACCACTACTGGCGATTATGACGCTTGACCCAGACAGATGTTCAAAACAAAAAGCTTTAGGTAAAATTCTAGGTTCCAATATGTGAATTCAACTACAGTCGAACATGCTTTAAAAACCACCTCTATGATTATAATGGTCACCTGCTTAATTTTAAAATTTTATTTACCTGTCTATAAAGGCCACCGAAGGGAAACAGTAAAAGTGGTCTTTATGGGCAGTTAACCTTTATATACAGGTTTAAATAATATAAATATAGAACAATTGGGATAAAATTTTACTGGTCTTTATATGCAGGTGACTCTTATATAGATGTGGCCTTTAAGGCAGGCTCGACAGTATTTACAATTCTGAATTTTCAACCCGATAATACATATTTAATTCATTCAAGCGTAATACATATTCCAATATAGATTATTTGCTTGATATTAGCATAATGCGATAATTAATTACAGTTCGCAATTTTATAAAGGATTAATTGTATCTCGGGGAATTATTAAATAAAAAATCGTGAAACAATACAACTAATATTGTGTTAACATGATATTAATTTAGTTGTCAGTCGTAACACTATTTTTGTCAGGTTTCCATTTAAAGTCCACCAAGTCCAAATGGCTATAATATTAATGTGTTGCTTTTTACCTTGGTATAAATGATTTTGATATTCATTGTAGTCATGGCTAATTACGGAAATGAAACACTGGCCAACTTTACCATGGGAAATGGAACCATGTCGGCATTCATTGAAAAACAAGTTATATTGGAAAACCTTAGAGTTGTAAGTATCTAAAAATACATGATTGTGTATATACAAGTGTTTACTTTGCAATGTGTTTCTTCTTTAAAACTCGGTTTAGCATCAAATCCATTTACACAGGTTTGTTTTTCTCACTGTTTATGACCTGTACACTCCCTGTCCCAATTGCATGGAAATATAAATAACTACACTTTACTTGTTCTGGAAAAGAATTTTCTGATACTTTTGTCATCAAGACAGCATCTACAAATCTACAAGCAAACATAAAATGAAACTGAGTGTTGGAATCTACGTTTATCAATGCGTACCTACCTACCTAGTCCTTTTTACGCCTGGGGGCGCATAGAGCAAGGACTAGAGTTTTCCACCGGTCTCTGTCTTGTGTCATCTTCTCTAGTTCTGTCCAAGTTAAATGGTGTTCCTTCATTTCTTTCTCCGCAGTCCTCCTCCAGGTGTTTTTGGGTCTGCATTGCTTCCTTTTCCCTTCAGGCGTCCATCTGAGAGCAACTCTAGTGATGCGTATAACTTTTTAACTATTGTAGTTTGAAGGTTGTTTAATTCTGGTTGGTGTGTTACATTTTCTGGTCGGAGCTACCGGATTGGTCGGGGTTGTGTTGAAGTTAATTGGACCTATTACAATAGTACCTACTATATTACTTAGTGGTATTTTCGTCATGAGAGCGGTTACAAAGTTTTCAAAAGTTTTCTGGGGAGTATCCAGTCTGTAAGTATTTAAAATCATAGTTTATATTTTATTTCTAATTCGATTAACAAACCCATCGTTGCCCTAAGTAGATATCTTTTTCACACAGAGAACCGGAATGCGGAGGGTTCTACATCTCTGTTTAAAGGTCCCGTCCAAAATATCCTGTAACTTTTATTTCCAATTGCCGCAGGTTTGGCGAACGAACGGTTACAACCTTTTATTTAATTTTTGGTCAATCGCGACTTGGTTCGAACGCCGACTTCCACATAGGTAGCGAACACTCTACCAAATGGGCTACCGTGGAGGTCAATCGGTTTAAAGAGATTAAAAGCCATTATATATATTATGCTACCAAATCTACAATCAATTTATCGTTTCTTTACGCTAGACAATTAAATATCTTCACAAAAATTAAATATATATGTATGTATTGAAAAACTTACATGTATAAGATTTTATTGTAATTGATGTATTTGAGAGCATGATTTATATAAAAGCTTGCTCTTGTTTCAGAATCTCATTACTACACGTAATTGTATATTCACTACCCATTTTAGTTTCCGGATCTGGAGATTAAAGCCGGACTCCATTTTACGGAATATACTTTACGTTTCGGTTTAAAAAAAACAAATTCACTTTAAAAGTAAATTGACATGTAAAATTGCATTGAAATTAATACATAAATAAGTCTTACTCTCAAATTTTGGTTTTCAGAACAGCGGGGATCGCCATAATTTTGTCACTTTATTTGGCACACAAAAAGGCACCTATACCTATATGGACACCATCGAAAGGGTTTAGGATTATATGGTACCCTATACATCAAGTGTTCTCGGTACGTAATTCTATACATCAAGTGTTCTCGGTAGTAATTCTATACATCAAGTGTTCTCGGTACGTAATTGTATACATCAAGTGTTCTCGGTAGTAATTCTATACATCAAGTGTTCTCGGTACGTAATTCTATACATCAAGTACTCTCAGTATGTAATTCTATATATAAAGTGTTCTTTGTACGTAATTCTATACATCAAGTGTTCTCGGTACGTAATTCTATACATCAAGTACTCTCAGTATGTAATTCTATATATCAAGTGTTCTTTGTACGGAATTTTATACATCAAGTGTTCTCGGTATGTAATTCTATATATCAAGTGTTCTTTGTACGTAATTCTATACACCAAGTATTCTCGGTAGTAATTCTATACATCAAGTGTTCTCAGTACGTAATTCTATACATCAAGTGTTCTCGGTACGTAATTCTATACATCAAGTGTTCTCGGTACGTAATTCTATACATCAAGTGTTCTCGGTACTATACATCAGTGTTCTCGGTACGTATTTCTATACATCAAGTGTTCTCGGTACGTAATTCTATACATCAAGTACTCTCAGTATGTAATTCTATATACAAAGTGTTCTTTGTACGTAATTCTATACATCAAGTGTTCTCGGTACGTAATTCTATACATCAAGTACTCTCAGTATGTAATTCTATATATCAAGTGTTCTTTGTACGGAATTTTATACATCAAGTGTTCTCGGTATGTAATTCTATATATCAAGTGTTCTTTGTACGTAATTCTATACACGAAGTATTCTCGGTAGTAATTCTATACATCAAGTGTTCTCGGTACGTAATTCTATACATCAAGTACTATCATTACGTAATTCTATACATCAAATGTTCTCGGTATGTAATTCTATACATCAAGTGTTCTCGGTAGTAATTCTATACATCAAGTGTTCCCGGTACGTAATTCTATACATCAAGTGTTCTCAGTAGTAATTCTATACATCAAGTGTTCTCGGTAGTAATTCTATACATCAAGTGTTCCCGGTACGTAATTCTATACATCAAGTGTTCTCAGTAGTAATTCTATACATCAATTGTTCTCGGTAGTAATTCTATACATCAAGTGTTCTCGTTACGTAATTCTATACATCAAGAGTTCTCGTTACGTAATTCTATACATCAAGTGTTCTCGGTACGTAATTCTATACATGAAGTACTTTCTGTACGTCATTCTATACATCAAGTGTTCTCAGTACGCAATTCTATACATCAAGTGTTCTCAGTACGTAATTCTATTCATCAAGTGTTCTCAGTACGTAATTCTATACATCAAGTGTTCTCGGTAGTAATTCTATACAGCAAGTGTTCTCAGTGCGTAATTCTATACATCAAGCGTTCTTGGTACGTCATTATATACACCAAGTGTTCTCGGTACGTAATTATATACATCAAGTGTTCTCTGAACGTAATTCTATTTAAATGCAATAATATATACCACATATAATGATTGGTTGATTGATTTATTGATTGATTGATTATCATCATTTTGTGTCAAGAACAAAACCTTCTGTAGTTATACTATTATCACTATTTAAATAAAAGCAATGGTTGACTGATTAAATAGGGTGAGGGGTTGTTTTACGTCCCTTTAAGAATATTTCATTTATGTCGAGATGTCACTAGCTAAAGATGAAGTGCGTTTGCAGTGCGCTCGGGGTGGTTCTTTAGCGTGCTACTGTATATCCTGTTTGAAGGACATGGGTTTTTAAGGTCTCTTCCGAGAAAAATTTTTAATTGGAAATTTAAACTAAAAATTTATAATAGCAAATATTACCTCATGGAAACATGTTAAAGTGATTTATTTATTATTTATTTTATTTTATTCAATTATTATTGTCATATTTGATTCATTTTCTTACATTCTGCTATTTGAAATAACTAATTTTGTATACAATTCAAAATCATATTTTTCTACAAAAGCTATTAATAGCAATTATGACTGGATGGTTGGTTAGTGCAATTCTGACATTTGCTGGCGTATTCTCCGATGACCCAAAATCACCAGATTTCTTCGCCAGAACTGATGCTCGTTCACAAGTCATAGAAGATTTTACCTGGTTTTATATTCCATACCCAGGTAGGTGTAAATTTCCATTCCCAGGTAGGTGTTAATTTTCATATCCAGGTAGGTGTTAAGTTCCATACCCAGGTAATACATACCCAGGTAGGTGTTAAGTCTCATACCAGGTAGGTGTTAATTTCAATACCCAGGAAGGTGTTAATTTCCATACCCAGGTAGGTGTTAATTTCCATACCTAGATAGGTGTTAATTTCCATACCTAGATAGGTGTTAATTTCCATACCCAGGTAGGTGTTAATTTTCATACCTAGAAAGGTGTTAATTTTCATATCCAGGTAGGTGTCAATTGCAATATCTAGATAGGTGTTAATTTCCATACCCAGGTAGGTGTTAATTTCCATACCTAGATAGGTGTTAATTTCCATACCCAGGTAGGTGTTAATTCCCATACCTAGATAGGTGTTAATTTCCATACCCAGGAAGATGTTAATTTCTATACCAGGTAGATGTTAATTCTACACCCGGGTAGGTGTTAATTTCCATACCCAGATAGGTGTAAATTTCCATACCCAGGTAGGTGTTAATTCCCATACCTAGATAGGTGTTAATTTCCATACCCAGGTATGTGTTAATTTCTATACCCAGGTAGGTGTTAATTCTACACCCGGGTAGGTGTTAATCCCATACCCAGGTAGGTGTAATTTCCATACCCAAGTAGGTGTTAATTGCCATACCCAGGTAGGTAATAATTGCCATACCCAGGTAGGTGTTAGTTTCCGTACCCAGGTAGGTGTTAATTTAAGTGTCCCCTAACGGAAATAAAAGTTTGTCAATTTGCTTGCTGAAGTCCAGGCGGAATTCTCTTCTCTAACAATGGTAAGACGTTTTTGAAATAGCAAACATCTTACCATCGTTAGGGCAGATAACTGGGGCTTGCAGTAGTCCTAACACCCCGGTTTCTTTCCGGACTGACCGTCTCGATATAATCTTGACTGTGGCGTAAAAACATTTCCAAATGAAATCAAGAGTTGCACGGCATCATTCAGCATGGTATTAGTTAGTGCATGTGTTCTTTGATTATTGGGCCATGCAGCATGGTGTTAGTTAGTGCATGTGTTCTTTGATTATTGGGCCATGCAGCATGGTGTTAGTTAGTGCATGTGTTCTTTGATTATTGGGCCATGCAGCATGGTGTTAGTTAATGCATGTGTTCTTTGATTATTGGGCCATGCAGCATGGTGTTGGTTATTCCATTTGTTCTTTGATGAATGGGCGCCGTCTCGGTAGAAGTGAAACATTCTTGACCGGGACGTTAACCTCTATTACTCAACTATTTGATTATTAAACTTCTTATCTAAAATATATAAATACCGGCCAGAAAAAGTACCAAATCATAAATGTCACCGTCTGGTGGATAGGTTGATATTTTAATTTTAAATCTAGAGCATCCGTCAACCAGATGCTTATTGCTTAGAGAGAGTGATCCAGTTGCCACATACAGAGAGAGAGAGAGACAGAAAGAGAGAGAGAGAGAGAGAGAGCTTGAGAGCTTATTGCTTTAATACATTTCCCATAGAGTTATCCAGTTGCCACACTGAGAGAGAGAGAGAGAGAGAGAGAGAGAGGGAGAGAGAGAGAGAGAGAGAGAGAGAGCTTGAGAGCTTATTGCTTTAATACATTTCCCATAGAGTTATCCAGTTGCCACACTGAGAGAGAGAGAGAGAGAGAGAGAGAGAGAGAGAGAGCTTATTGCTTTAATACATTTCCCATAGAGTTATCCAGTTGCCACACTGAGAGAGAGAGAGAGAGAGTGAGAGAGAGAGAGAGAGAGAGAGAGAGAGAGAGAGAGCTTGAGAGCTTATTGCTTTAATACATTTCCCATAGAGTTATCCAGTTGCCACACTGAGAGAGAGAGAGAGAGGAGAGAGAAGAGAGAGAGGGAGTATTTATTTATTTACCTAATGCTTACCATTTCTGGTCTGATCACTTCAGTGTGTGGATTTTTTTTTGTTTTACCAGTTTTTTTCAAAGTTTTTACTTCACTCGTGTAATTTAGTTTTGGTTTATATTTTTCATTTTCATATCACATTTCCATATAAATTGTCATTTATCACCCTTACAAATACCTCTTATCTGTTTAGGTCAGTTTGGTCCACCCTCATTTAATGCGGCTGTCTTCATAGCATTTACCATAGCAACCCTTACCTCAATACTGGATTCAATCGGCGATTATTATGCTTGTGCAAAAATGTGCAATGTTCCACCACCGCCGAGCCATGCTGTCAACCGAGGTATAGCCACAGAAGGACTATGCAGTTTGTTGTCAGGTGCCGTCGGTTGTGGTGCTGCTAATACGACAATAGGTGGAAACATAGGAGCAATTGGCGTCACGAAAGTATGATACACTACAAACTTTGAGAATAGACATCGTTTGTAAGAGTAATGGACATTTGTAGTAAAAGCAAATATAAGGACTGTTATAAGACACTAATCTGATGACATGCACGTTGTTCTCAAGGCAATCGATAATATAATATCCAATACCGTTAAGACAACCCTTAGAACAGAACACAACATTACGAATGTCTCGAAACTTCTACGCAGAAGCTAAGGCATAGGTCATGTCAACCATGGGCATACTTTTCAGTGGATGAAAACGTTATGCCCAGAAACTAAAATAGGTCAAATATAAAACGTACAGCTGCAATGGTACAATATAAGCTCCCCTGCAGTTTCGACTTGTTATGATCATGTAGTTGCTTTACCGAAATGGTTATATTGCAATCGGTTTTTGTGGATTTATGTGTACTTAACTAACTCAACATGTACCCTCTGTGTTTCTTTTAATGAATACATCAAACACAATATACTTCAATATAACAAGAGCAAAATAATAAATTTGAAAACTACGGAAGTGAGATCGGTTGTTCCCAGAATTGTAAGCACCACCTGTCTAGCTAGCTACACCTACACGATGTAAAATCAAAATTAAAAATGACAGGAACTATGGGACATCAAATATGTATGACACTTTTGATACAGACAGCTTTCTTATGAACAATATTGTGACAATTACCATAAAACTTTTTGAGATCTTAAATAACCATGTGCTTGAATCCTGGCATTGCTGATAATGATCGCGAATAATCAATGCATATTTTTCCATTCCTTTAGGTTGCAAGCCGAGATGTGTTTATAGGCGTTGGGTGCATCAATGTTATTTTAGGGATTGTTGGTAAATTTGCGGCGGCTTTTGTAACGATACCGTATCCAGTTCTTGGTGGTTCCATGATAATGATGTTTGGGATGTTCAACGGTGTAGTTTTATCAAATCTACAAGGTGTTTCACTTAGTTCGTCGAGAAACCTAGCTATCATGGGAACAGCTATTTTAGTGGGACTTATGATTCCACATTGGATTGAAACAACACCAGATGCATTGAAAACAGGTAATTTACATAATCCCGGCTGCTAACTAGATGACTTATTAATAGCTATTTGCTGAAAACGGGCGAGGTATACCGCATAAACCGTTATTCTTCACTAATTTGTTACTTGTTTTAAACTTTCGACAGGTATGAACTATATGTTAGAGTACTTAATAGTCAAAGAATGAATCAACTTTGATAGAACACTGGAAAAAAGCATCATAAGATCGACTCCAACGGTTTTTGCTTTTAGATGGGAGAAAAGTGAAGGGTGTATTCCGTTTCTCGGATATTTTAGGAACTAACCCTTAACCCTTGTAACCGTGACCTTCACAACTCCGGGTGTCACGAGATCTTGATTTTTATTTCTAGGTAATGACAGTGTTGATAATGCTTTGAGGATGCTTCTGGCGAACCCTAACTTGTCATGTGGGGTATTTGCTTGTTTTCTGGACAATACCATACCAGGTAAGTAAAGTGTTATTATCAACTATAGCATGGTGAAGTGGTAAATTTACCTTTTTTTTTACTGAAGAAAGTCGATATCGACCGAGAAAAAATATTGTTAGCACGACAGAAATTTAAAATTATCGCTGCAGTACCCACCCTCATTTCTCTGGTGGAAGTTCACGTGTCTAACCTAACTTTTTAGTTTCAAAGTTTTTACTTGTCATGTGGATTGTGGTTCGGGTGGATTTTATATTTGTTTTTACTTGTCGTCTGGATTGTGGTTCGGACATGGATTTGTATGTTTGTTTTTTTTATTATTATCAAATGTTATTGCCGATTTCGACATGCGTATATCTATCAGGCGCGTAGCTACCTATACGCCAGTACGCCACGGCGTCCACATAATCTCTTACTTTTTCATAAATTTTCTGCTCGAAGCATTTCTTCACAGAGAACATGTCATGGTAATGATATTAATTCTCTTACAAATACAAAATACAGTAACAATTCGTCCCACTATAGTATCATTTACCGTTGTAATCCAGCAAAAGTTCCAATCATCGATCATTTTCAGGTTTTTGTTATGTGTGTAATTTACTTATTATACACTTGTCATTCTACAACAAACACACACACACACAAAAAAAAAAAAAAAAAAAAAAAAAAAAAAAAAAAAAAGGCCAAGATACAAAATTGATATCTATATCTAGTAAAGAACAGGCATTCTGGTTTCTGGTTAGTTTGTCAAGCACCACACGAATTCCAGCAAACAAAAATGTAATGAAGATACCTTCAACAAAATGTAAAAGAGATTTTTATAGCTAACACAATTTTCCAACAAACAATCGATATACTAATGGACACAAAACGTGCACCATTGCTTGTTTATTTGGTGCTATATTCGTATGAAGCAGTATCTATGCAGAGCCTTGTTAACTGTCGCCGCATCATTCAACACCACATACAGATAGATGAAACTCTCTCCCAATGAACCTATTTGGAGATTATGTGAATGTCATCTATCCTAGTGAGCTTGAAATAAAAGATACGGCTGATTATGCAATGTCTGCATCATATTTAGATTCACGCAAAAAGCTACATTTGGAACTGTATGGCAAACGTTATGACTTCAATTTTTCTATTGTCAAATTTCCTTTTCCATGTAGTAATATACCTGCTCCTGTTTCTCCAATAATACGGTATGGTAGAGCGTGTTTCCACTACGGTAACAGTTTAGCTGCTCACAAATAAATTGTCGATGCAGGGATATTGCAATAGCCTTAAACAGATTTTGACCGTCATTCAAATATTGATAAGTGTAATGACCCTGTATCCAAAATTATCCTGGATATATTTGACTTGCCATAGTTCCATGTTCTTTTTTACACTTTGCGGGTGTATCCGGGGCATTCCGTCTCTCTTCCTTTGCGGAAGTTCACGTGTTTAATTTGCCAGATTCAAATACATGTGTATTACTTTGCTTTGAGACTGTGATTTGGATATGGATTGGTATGTACCAACTGCAACCGTCCGAAGTTTTCAGAAAAAAACTTACCTTCGGTAAACATGTTAAAATAACTGTCAAAACTTGCCTTTAGGTTCAGCCAATTTCATTAAAAATGCCACCAGATTGCACCATTTGACATCAATATTTCAAATTTTTCACGGGGGATCCACCTGACTCCCCCAAGCATATCATTTGTGCGAAAGTTTGTTATACTTTGAATCCTCATCATTTTTACCTAGCTACGCGCCTGTCTATATATAAATATGATGGATGGAACAGTCTTTTTTCAAATAATGATATCAACGTCGGCTTAGAAGAGTGACTAATCATGTCATTAAACCATGCATAGTGTAAAAGTATTTCGTGACGTAATCGGTAAAACGTCATTTAATGGGTCACATATATGCAAACGTGACTGAAAGATGATGAAAAAAATGGTCTACTCCAGTTGTAAAGATTTTTAATCAATCATTTCAGGAACAGACGATGAACGCGGTATAAGTGCTTGGCAGAACGTAGGAAATGAGGCAGAGGAGATAGGTATAAAATATGCCGCAGGAAGGGAGATATATGAGCCGTGGCTACCTAAAAGTTTTTTTAAATCAAAATTCGCAAAGTATTTACCATTTTGTCCATATATAGAACATCAAGAATACAACTTAACGCCACAAAAAGAGAATAAAGCAACTGTATAATAATGGTTTAGTGATTGAAACATGGTATATCATGAACATTGTATTGTAATCAAGTTTTTCTGAAGATTTACATTCGGGGGTCGCTCCTGATCTATATTTGTAAACACAGAAAAACCATACTTTGGATATACTTTTTAGGTGTTAATACTTATTGCCGAGTGCATTTTAGCTTACCTGGCCTAAGATCATGTGAGGTTGTGTCATGGCAAGACATGCGTGCGCCTTCATTTCTGAAAGAACTACCAATCAGAAACAAAGACATTCGAGGTACCTTGATAGATAATATTTATCCATACCATCTCGATGCAAAATCCAATATTACCCCTGTTACTACGTGTATAAATAGTAGAAACAGTAAAAAATATCCAATACAGATTTATTTATTAACTGATTTAGTTATATCTAGAGGTATATCTACATTTTGTTTTCATGTTGATTGACAACATCTTCTGTGTTCGGTAATTTAATATTTGTCAACAAACAATCGATATACCAGTGGGTACATACTGTGTACCATTGTTTACTGTTTGTTTCTTTATTCGTATGAAACAGAACCTTGTTAAATCGAGAGACGACAAATATATATATATAAGAGAGAGAGAGATGACGCTCTAACTCCTAATTATCCTAAATTTGAAACGTTATATCTTCAATTGAGCTTGATATAAAATGTACGAACAAATATTCAAGTTCTGCATCATGTTTGGACTTATACCTCAAGTATGACACCCACGAAAACCAACATTTGAAGCTGCAGCTGTATGTAAATATCATGCATTAGTACTTTGTACACCACAGCCACAATTGACGGATCGCCGGCCACGCCCATGATGTTCCGACAAAGACCGCCACCACGGTACCAAAGCAGCGTCACGGCAACTAATGACGTTCAGATAGTGTCAGTGACGTCATTAAACGGCGCAATTCAGGCCGATTTTTCATTTTTTTGCGTGTAATTTAAGCATGCCAGGCCTTTGTTGGAACATTGTGGGCGTGGACAGCGATACGTCAATTGCGACAATAACAAAGAAAAACAACGCAAATACAAAAAGAAAAAAATACAGCACAAATCAAACACAAGTATAAACAGTCACTGGTTTTCTCTTCCATAAATTAAAGTTTAGGTTTCTGTAAATCAACATCTCTCGTCAAGTTTGTTTTTTATGTGTGACGTCAAAAAAGGCAGGCTAAATGTCCTGAAGGAAAAATGACGTCAAAGAAGGCGGGGCTTAATGCTCTAATGGAATAAAATAAAAACGTCAGAGAAAACGGGGTTTAATGCTGTGAAGGAATTTTATTGGATATGAACGTCAAGATTTTGTAAATGGTAAACCATATTCATTATTACTAAAACCTTATTTTTCAGAGATTGTAGCTACATTTTACAAATTTACTAGTAGCATCACTTTATTATGAGGTGATCTAATGTACGATGTCAGACTCTTCTCAAAATCTTATTTAAAAAGGTCTGCACTTCCCGTAAAATTTTCAGTTTCACTTCAAACTGAAAATTTTCTATGTCTAGCAACTCCAGCTTTTTGTCCTTATAAAGTGTTGGTTGGTTGGTTGAATGTTGCTTAACGTCGCATCAGCAATTTTTCAGCTATTCGCGACGAGAACTATTTAATTAATCTCTATGGATTAATCTATGAACAATTTTTGTGTATGCATGTGAAGAAATAATATTGCGATGACGACCATAAAGCATTTTAATGCCTTGATAATCCTAAATTCCCAAAATCCCTGAAACAACAAAGCAACTGCTTTGATGAATAAAGTTTTCTTATTGTAAACAAGCTCTACCATGATAGCGCATCAAGTACATTGCTTTATTGAAAAAAGGAAGAATATGTAAGTAGAGTAGTCTCCCTTCCTTCATACAATCGTATTAATTAACGAAATGGCATAGATTTAAGATACTTTTTCCAGGTATTTTTTTCAAGAGGTGGATCTAACGACCCGACATATGCTATCACTGAAAGTTAATATAGATATATTGATATAACATTTCATTTATAGAACAGGGTATCTTTGGTATTAATTGCTGTCATGATTAAATGTACTACAGTGCAGACCTGTCGAAATTTTAACATTAAGCTAACAAATAGTGCGCTCAGGACAATGTGCAGGGAGGGTATTTTTCGTGCAATTCCTACCATGACACAGTACATAGGATCTTAAGATCCCATTTCTTACAAGCCGAGTACTTGGCAAATAATAATCACTATCTATTTTCAACTCTTGGTTAGAACCGACAGGGTTCAAATTCCCTGCTCCCACATACAAAGAGGGCACTCTACCAACTAGGCAACCATAGTGGTTAATGGATTATAAACCTAAAGCCTTTATATTTTTACAATTATTTCAGTTTTGTTGATGCAAAGACAACTGTATGAATAGTGTATTGATCTGTCGAAAGTAAAACGCATAACTTGATGACGGAGCCAAGATATACACTGCTTTTGCCCGACAAGCTGCCAAGAGATAGATAGCAGCTGTCAAAAAGCTGTCAATATATAGCTAACAAGGGGCGGCCAAAAACTGTCGATTTGGTACGAATTCGTCAGCTTAGTGTTAATTTTTCGACAGGTCTATACTTCATATTACAATATTTAGTACAGCTACAGAAAAAGTCGAAGGTTGAATGCCGAGTACCCAAGATTTGGATAGCTAACGACTGACAAGCTGCTTAGAGATAGTTACATACAGACCTTCAAAAATTTTACAATGCTCCCGTGAAAAGGAGTCGAAGCTCGACTGTTAAATAGGCGAGACATGTATAACTAGCAAAAAAAGCTAGCACCGAGAGATAGAGAGCAGCTACTGTTGAAATACAGCCAACGAAGGGCCGACATAAGCAACTGAATTGACACAAGTTTGTTGGCTTAGTGTTAAACTTTCGACAGGTCTGTACTGTAATGTAGATAGCCGGTGTCGAAAATCTGTCGAGATTAATGTATGGACTGTGGTTTTCGTACTTATTCGCTAGCTTAGTGTTAAACTTTCGACAGGTCTGTACTGTAATGTAGATCTATAGCCGGTGTCGAAAATCTGTCGAGATTAATGTATGGACTGTGGTTTTCGTACTTATTCGCTAGCTTAGTGTTAAACTTTCGACAGGTCTGTACTGTAATGTAGAGAGCAGGTGTCGAAAATCTGTCGAGATAAAAGTAACAAGCATTATGTATGGACTGTGGTTTCGGTACTTATTCGTTAGCCTAGTGTTAAACTTTAGACAGGTCTGTATTGTACTATACAATTTACAGTACAGACTTGTCGAAAGTCTAACATTACACAGACGAATCAGTGTCGAGTCAGCAGCTAATCTCGACCCACCGTTACCTTAATTTTGTTAGATTTTTGACAGCTGCAACTAACACTCGGCAACTGTATGGTCACTACAGGTCTATCTATATCTCGGCACCCGTCGTCGACTTTTTTTCGTAAGCTAAGTGTTAAACTTTCCACAGGTATGTCCTGTAGTATAGTGCGCATGCCCTAACGGTAATTAATATTCACAAACTCCGCAGACAGACAGTATGAATTATATTTTTAAATGGCATATTGTACAGGTAGATCAATAGATTACTGATTTTTTTCCGGAACAGTAATTTTGAAATAAAAATTCTAGTCATATGGAAGCCCGGGAGGGAAATATTAAAATAATAATGTCTTAAAATGGAATAAACGAGTTTTGTTGGTTGGTAAGTGGTAAAGGCGCCTAATACATTGAGCGAAACCCAGGACGAGCATACTACCCTATATAGCACTAAAAATTAATTTACATATTCTCAAAATAACCTAGTACATTTCCTTGTGTCAGAAAGTGTGTCATTTCGCTGGCTAAAGGTCGGTGGTTTTTTCCGATTTCCTCCAATCGTGAATTGATTGATTCGATATAAGTTCAGCATATTGACTCAGGATGTTAAAATTCCATTACTCCACTCCATTACCCCGATTATTCAGCCAATTGCAAGGTGATACGCATACTACACGATTGTAACACATGATTTAAAAATAAACTTTATTCAAAGTCATACAACGTAAACAAAAACACCTTTTTAGTTAAGTCACCTGATGAAAATACATAATTCAAATCTTAAGTTGAGATCACCTGTACCAAATACCGAATACCACCTCGACCAAGTTTCATAAAAAACAAACATTACGATCAATGTCCAAATTACAATCCAGAACAATATAATGACTTTGAAGTCAAATCTAATTAAATACTTGAATTTCAACCATTGAGTCCAGATGCTCCAGAAGGGTAAGCAACTCCTGTTTATCTAGCTACATCCGTCACGTGTGTACCACTAAAGAAGCTCAGTTGGTAGAGTCCTCGCTTCGAATTCGTATGTGGGAAGTCATGAGTTCCAACCTCGGCCGGGTCTGACTAAGACTTGAAAATAGGTGACGAGTGTTCTTTCGCCAACCACACGGTATTTAGACATTAAAGTTACTTCCTTCGGAAGGGACCTTTAAAATTTGATGTCCGGTGTCACGGCAGGCGTAGCACGTTAATCTTCCCTGTACCATTGCCCTAAGCGCCGACTGTAAAGGTGGAAATATATGCAATTCGCGTATAGGTGGTGACGTTTCGATACAAGTGAAATGTTCTTGACTGGAGCGTAAAACCTCATTCAAGCAATGGTGTAAAAAAGATGACTTATTTATATCAAAGGTCAAGATGAGACAGTCGTCGGGAGGGGATATCTGGTGTAAAACAGTTCCACAAATGTGACGAGAGTAAAATCTAACGTACGCGTCTTGAAACGAATTTATAAATAGTTTTAACAATATAACACATTTTTTTTCTTTTTTAAAATGTTAAACATAGTTCATTGTGTCATGTGCTAATTTTGAATTTCGATTTACAAGGGCGAATCAATAAGAAACCACCTCTCCTTTTTAATGTAATTCATTGCCCTCTAGTGTGATGCATTTATACGAACTGTGTTCATCACCCCAGAAGTGAAAAAGACAGGATCATTTCCATTGACCCATTCCTCAACTCTCTTCACGACTTCTTGGTCAGACCTGAAATGACGTACTCAATTTTGGGAGCAGGAAGAAGTCGCTACAAACTAGGCAGGATATAGTATTAATTCCCGTCTCGCCCCACAGCCTTCATTGTACTTTGCAATTGTGGACTCATGTTGTTTTGTTGTGGTGGTTTCACGGATATCAGTTCTCAGTTGGTCTAGCAAGTTTGCATAGTACATTCCAGTTATTGTACTTCTCTTTGATTAACTGAAGTCACACACAATAACACCTTTTTGTGTCCCAAAATACTGTGGCCATCACCTTGCCAGCAGATTAATGCTTCTTAACCTTCTTTGGCCTTTTGGGATCCAGGCCCTATCCACTGATGACTCTGTGCTTTATTGTCTGGCTCATATTAATCAACCCAAATCTCATATACAGTCTTTAGACGCAAAAGAAAATCATCTTTTGGCATAAAACGCTTGCTGAAGGAGCTGTATACTGATGCTTTGGTTGCCATTTGCGCAAAGAGATTTTGGGACCCAAGTGGTCCCAATTTTGAAGTTATTTTCCCTATTTTGTCACAAAAATCCGCTCGATAGATTTTTGTTTAACTCATGTGTTCAGAAAGCAAATATAGTTTTATCAAATAATATAGAAAAATCCTAATGTTAACCGATTCATTTTTCTGCAAATCCACGATGAAGGTTTGCAAGCTCAAATTTCATAGAGTTTTTAGACACTGCCATTTTAGGCCTGTTAGTTTATCATATTACTACGCGAATTACCATAGCATTTCAGAAATAATGGACTTGCTAAATATTATATACAACTTTTTCATTCCTTTTATAATATTGGATGTGCTTTATAAAAACATGTAGTCAGTACGCTTTGCAAAAAATGCCTAAAGCTAAACTGATACCTCGATATCCGTGCAATTTTCTCAAATAAACTATGCTGATTGATCAAGTGAGATGTGACGTAGGACAAATAGCTTCAGTGACAAAGGATATCGTTTCAGTGTATACATTTATTTTATTTGCAAATCAATTGATTTTTTTCTGCTTGGATTATTCTATTTTATTGGATATTTTGTCAATTGACTTATTACAGTATATGGCATACATTTGACGCATTTTCACTGCAATTCTGCAGTTGATCTTGCAGCATTTCCCGTTAAAATTATTGATTACGGCATGGGAAAAATGCTATAATCTGGTGTTTTTAACCGTAGACCTTTATTACCAAAATATACCCACACATGGGATATAACATTGGTTTTATTCTACCTTCAGAACTTATTTCCATTGCAGGATTTGGATTTATTACAACTTTCATGTAAATTAGTTATGCTTCTAGCGCTTGTAACTGGACAGCGTTGTCAAACACTTCATTCAATTACTTTGGACGCAATATCAGTTACACCTGATCAGCTTGTTATTTATTTTTCAAAACTACTGAAAACCTCGAAACCAGACAAGCATAAAAAAACAATTCGAATTTCATCTTTTTCAGAAAATGATAAACTTTGTGTTGTCAAAACAATAAATGTATATATTACTAGAACACAATTTTTACGCGACAATCGTTTGGAACTATTTTTAAGACCTACACCACCTCAAAATGCGGTTACAACATCCACAGTATCTCGTTGGTTAAAAACATGTATTAAAAGAATCGGGTATTGACAATAAAGTTTTTGGCGCACATAGCACACGCAGTACATCTACAGCTGCAAACAGTGGTGTTCCTATAGACAAAATTATGGAAGCAGCGGGTTGGAGTAATGACTGTGTTTTTCGACGATTTTACAATCGATCGACAACAAATAATGATAATTCTCTAAAAGATGTTCTACAGTTAAACAATTGACCAAAATAAAATTAAATGTAAACAGTGTACATAATGATAATCGTTTGTATTTTATGTCCATTAATTTTATTTTATCACAATGTTGTGTCGACTCTAAATTCTCACGTGATCAGTCAGCATAGTTTATTTGAGAAAATTGATAAATTAAACGAACCATGTGATGTTTGATTAAGATTTTCTCAAATAAACATATGCTGAGTAATCACATGCCCACCCTTTTTTACAATAGTTATACAGCGTTACAATACGAGGGGAAGTCAGAAAGTTCATAGAACAGCCTATTCAGCCAAGCGTAACACATATTTTCTTAACTTATTTAGACAACACAACATTCCGCCATTTTAAACATATCAAGTTTATTTGTCACAACATATTTGTGTAATTCTCAAAAGCATTCAAAGTTGGTGACCATCAAGCAATAATGGAAAGTCAAAATGTTGAGTTTAGAGCAGTAATAAAGTTCCTCACAGTAGAGGGACCAAATGCCAAAGACATTCACCGGCGAATGGCCGAGGTATACGGTGACAGTGGTCCTGCCTATTCCACAGTGGCAAAATGGTCAGCTGAATTTAAACGTGGGCGCACCTCACTGAAGGATGACCCACGGTCAGGTCGGCCAGCTGATGCCATCACAAAGGAAATTGTCACGTCTGTGGAGACCCTCACCATGAATGATCGTCGAATTAGGATTGATGACACAGCTAGGGAGTGTGACATTTCAAATGGAAGTGTATACACGGTTATCCACGAGCATCTTGGGATGTCAAAAGTATCCGCAAGATGGGTCCCCAGAAACCTTAATGTGCAGGATCGCTTCCAAAGACTCCAGTCAAGTCGGGAGCTTCCTGGCATTTATAATGATAACTTCCATTTACGTTTAGTAACTGGTGATGAAACATGGATTCATCATTGGGACCCAGAAACCAAAAAAGAGTCCATGCAATGGAAGCACCCTGGCTCACTCCCACCAAAGAAATTCAAAACTCAACCATCAGCTGGCAAAGTCATGGCCACTGTGTTTTTGGGATTCTAAGGGTGTTCTGTGTTGTATATCCGGATTAGTTCTGTATCATTTTCCTATTTTCCAATTAACATGTAGTCACGTCTGCGCATTAATATACTGGTACTATATTAAAGTAGTTCTCGATAAACGCACATGGTCGACTTGTCTGTGCAGCCTGTCTGCGACATCATTCGTCTGAAATATGATGCTGCTATTATTTATACATCACAACAAATTGGCGACGAGGATTTAATCAACTATAAACCTGCTGGAATCTCTATCACTGGGGCTTACTATGCTGATCTAATGAAGCAGATATTAAATTAAAAAGGAGGGGAAAGTTGAGCCAAGGGGTATTGCTTCTTCACGACAATGCTCCTGTGCACAAGTCAAAGATTGCACAAGCAGCGATTCGTGAATGCAAGTTCGAACAACTTAATTACCCACCCTACAGTCCCGATTTGGCACCCAGTGATTATTTCCTATTTAGAAATTTGAAATCCCATTTACGGGGAATCAGATTTCCTGATGATGATGGACTAAGGTTGCCATAGAGGCATGGTTTCAGGACCAACCCGAAGACTTCTATTTCAAAGGTATAGACAGTGGGCTAATTGCATTGTGGTAAATGGGGACTATATTAAAAAAAATAATAAAATGTATGGTTTGTTGCGGCAATGTATATGTAAGCGCGCCAAAAATAAGGTCCGTAGATAGATGGGGAACGTCGCTGGTTAGGTGGGTAGAGCTGGACGGGCCGGCGGCTTACTTAATAACAAAATAAGTAAAACAATAAAATTCTAAACACACTTGATGTCGTTTCTTTGGAAGTGTATTCTTTGTAAATCACATAATAATTTTGTTCACATATAAATTAATAATGCGGGTTTCCGCTAAAACGATATGTCCGTATACGTAAAAGAGATCACAATAAATAAAAATGTTCACAATAGATATTGAATATGGTGCGTGTATCCGCTTAAGATATAAAAATATTTAAACAACGAGTTTAGAGTTGAACGGCAAAATTCCGTGCCAACCTTCTCTCACTCCGGTAGATCCGAAAAAGCCCAGATTTTGGGATTTCACGTTGATATAAAGAAAATCTATTAACCCGACAAGATTAAATGAAACCATTTGATAGGTTGATTACCGAAAACTAAGGTAAATACTCGTACACACAAACAAACATACAAATAAATATAATTGAAATGACATGATTGGGGTAATTAATGTTATATAATAAAAGTGTAAATCAAGGGTTTTAGGAAACGTATTATCTCAAGTCACTGGATTAAGATAAACCCTTTAACAAATAGCAAAGAAAGTAAAGTAAAAACACCTGGAAAGTTCTTAGTAAAAATGTCAATAAATTAAAGATGAAAAGTAATAAGTAATTGGAATGTCTAAAATTGACAAAAAGTACGCTGTTACATATACCTCGTTCTATGAACTTTTTGACCTCCCTTCGTACGTACATTTTTATTCACCCTCCCTTAAAGTGGTATTCGATACAACTTTGTAAGCTTTAAAAATTGAAGCTATTTGTCCTACGTCACATCTCATGTGAACACTTAGCACATGTTTATTTGAGAAAATCTTCAAACACCACATGGTTCGTTTAATTTATCAATTTTGTATCCGGGTATAAAACATGTATTGAAACAAGGCACAAAAATAATGGCCTAGTCGGACAATCGGAAATGGGATAGGCTGGTTACTTATTCAGTCGCCCTCGTAAAATGAAATATCAAAAAGCTGTACACATTCTACATGAATGTTTTCATAATGCTATATTATCTTTTTTGAGTCTAGTGACATTAACGTAAAGACCACTTCTAAAGAAGAACAGGTTGTGTATTGAAGCAAGTATGTTCTATGTAAATGCAACCCACGTATTGATAACGGTGCACAACTACGGCCACTCATGAGTGATACTGTTTAAAACGTGATATGTTTTAACTTGAATCGGCAATTTTTACTCATTCTATAGACAAGAACAAGTTCTAATAATAATGATAATAATAATAAAGTATTATGCATATACCAAGCACCAACTGGCTGCAGTTTCACAATCATTTCTTAAGATTTATCTGATTTAAATAGGCTACTTTTGGTGGAACAGCACAGCTTTACTGAGTTTTTCCCATTTATTGAGTTTAATAATTTTCCGTAACTGCCTCATAAGTGATGAATAGTATGTTTTATTGATTGTTTGTCCCTTTTGGAGATAACCTACCGTCAGAATATCATCAACAAAAAATTCTGGATCCGCCTCTGTCTCTTTTTTTGTCATTGGACTTAATTATGTCATGCTGTTATTTGTACGATTTTGTCTTAATATTTCACTGCTTTTCAGTCTCTCACTCAGAACGCTGCAAAATTATCCGGGGTACCCCCATATGGAACTTGTGTCATACGATTATTTTATATAATCTTGCCTTGATATCACAGTATTGTAACCTATCAAAACGCTGCAAAATACATTGAAAATGCGTCTAGACAGGACTTAGTTTGGACCCCCACCTATGCGAGGGGTTTAGCACCCCTCTCATACTCTTCCCGCCTCGTACCTGCGGCACGACATAGACATAGCTTCGGTTTGCCCCCCCCCCCCCCCCCCCCATATTAAAAACCCTCTTACGCCTATGAAACTGTATCATATATATTCGCAATCCCCAAATTCTTTAATAATTGAAAATAATATTATACACGATTCCTGGTAACACTAACACGATGACGAGAATCAATTCCCACTATACCGCGTCGATCTTTAAACGTCTCCTGCTCCTTTATTTCGCAATACATTGAGCTGAAATTTTGTTGACATTTAGTTCTGAATATCCTAAAGGAATTGTACGCTTCAGAATGTTGATTACCAGGTGAAAATTGAAAATATTGAAAAGAAATTCCACGCGATGTCAAAATCACAAGGGAGAATTTGCGCTTCATCAATTTGTTTTAATGTTTAAACAGTGTATCAGATGTGTTACCGGACAAATTTTAGTGTTTTTTTATACTAATGTATTTTCGGTCTGAATTGTTACCGGACCATTTTTAATATTTTAATATTGATATGTTTTAATTTGAAAAGATTCATATTTTTGTTTTAAATATTAATATGATAAATCAATTTAAGAATTTAGATTTTATTAACAATTCATTTTGTCTGTTTCTTGTTGGTTAATACTATTTATGGTTTCGTTCTCTTTTCTCGGGGAATTAGCTGGTAAACCTAATAATTAAACAGAAGAAGTACTTGTTGGTTCTTTTTATTTTCTGATGTTCCGGCACAAGATACATTAATACATTATCACATATAAAAAGATCACACATGGAATAAAGACATAATGCCAACCTCTGTGCGTTGTAACTTTTACTTTTCAGAGACATCACGCACAATAACATAGTGGGCCATACTTCGAAGTGCCACGGTACTTTATGGAGACAGTGTGTGACACCTTGAAGCATATGAAGGCTTTACAAAATAGTGTACCACAATGGACTCATGTGTCAGGGCGCCGATATCTTCGGTTCCATTGCCGTATAATATCTTGCAATTTACTTAATTCAACAAATGTAAAATGACTGCCAAAACCTAGAAAAGGAAAGGAGGCCTTACTCAGTCTTTGTTCCATGTCGATGTACAATAATGTCCTATAACATAAGTCATTACTTTAAACCGGATGTAAACATTAAACCGGAAGTAATGTAATTTCCAAATTTAATTTAACTAGCCGAATTTGAATATAAAATAAAAATATTGGTTTACTTTTCAAGTTTAACGTAAGAATTAATCAATTAAATAAATCCCGATCTAAAACCAAATGTTTGAAACCGGAAGTGCACTTCATCTAACCGAGCTATGACATGGGTGTAGGCCTAATCGGAAGTCACTCACCGGAAGTGACCTAACAGGAAACTGGGACAAACGCTTTCGTAATGTAAGATAGTTCAAGCGCTCGGCACCGGAACTATAACGACATATTCTAACCGATACAACCGGAAACGAACTCAACCGGAAGTACGGTGAAGAATATTACAATCACCTGTTGAGGTTACTTTAATGACTAAGTGAAAAACATGCACATGTTAGTGAATGGCGACTCACACTAGAAGCCACACTAGACATGCTTAATCTAGTCAGAAAATCAGGTGTTTTCTTACATTTTATCCCGCTACATAGATACCAAATGTAGCGAAGCGTTTTACTATATCGACTTAGTTCACGCCAGATAGTTGAAGTGCGATTCAGGTTCATTATAATACAATTTTTATAATGCGCTCTTTTTAAATGTTTAATAAAATTAAATCCGGCTAGTTACTAATAAGTCAAAGACTTTTGCCAAACTAAAAATTACATACACGCTAGCGTCCAAAAATGGCGGACACGTTGGCGTCCAAAATGGCGGACACTGAATTGATTCGAAATTCGTTTTAAAAGCAAACTTTATAAATTGAAATTGACCGAGTCAATTTTGTGTTCAGAGTTCACGTGGGTGAAAAATCCACATTTAAATTTTGTAAAACTCAACATTTAAACATGATAATATTTGAAAACTAACTTTCAAATCTATTTGTTCCGTTTAAAACTGAATATCATTGAAATACATATTTAAAGTAAAATAATTAATTTAAATCATTTTTACCGTTTGCGGTTTATATAAAATTGTAGTTTTTCCTTCCAATTGAAGTTCAAATTCAAAACAAATAAAATAGACTAAGTGCTAATTCAGACGCCATCGCAAGATGAAATAAAAGTGAAAATAAATTCAAAAAGTATTTAGTTAAAATAAGTTAAAAAATGAAATAATGTGGAAACTAGTTTATGAGAAAGTTCCAAAAATAAAATAATTTACTATTACTTTTCTTAACTTTGTTAAATTCCAAAATGTTAAATAAAATAATGGTAAACGTGACTTACCTAATAATTAAACAGAAGAAGTACTTGTGGGTTCTTTTTATTTTCTGATGTTCCGGCACAAGATACCCTCTTTGCCGCGAACATCGGATTTTATACCGGATTAGCGTTTGGACGGTGGGTGGGACTTTCCGACTGCACACCGTCCAAAATGTGACCAATGAACGCCATGGTAACACTGAGTGACCACCGTTCTATTGTCCGGTGTCGGATGCACGGTAACCCCACGTGGGCTTGGTCATCTGAAGAACCGACAAGTACAACCCCTTTCAATTAGGTAATCAAGCAATTAAGCTTAAGTCGCTGACCAAATAAAGGTGTCTAAGTGACATCTGAGAAAATAAAACATAAAGCCATGCAATCTTACGTGGTATGTAGGTTTTCTATGTGAACAGTTTTAAACAATTAGTTAAATAAATATGAAGAGATTGCCGGACGTCTGAATTGCAATTTCTGTTTTTCTAACATTAGCCGAAAATAAGATAGGTTGACACTAATTTCCTTGACATTAAGAATTAAGTTAAACATTTTGTTTAGACTGTTATAAAATATATTCTAACCAAACTCGAAATGACAAAATGAATTGTTAATAAAATCTAAATTCTTAAATTGATTTATCATATTAATATTTAAAACAAAAATATGAATCTTTACATCCGGTTTAAAGTAATGACTTATGTTATAGGACATTATTGTACATCGACATGGAACAAAGACTGAGTAAGGCCTCCTTTCCTTTTCTAGGTTTTGGCAGTCATTTTACATTTGTTGAATTAAGTAAATTGCAAGATATTATACGGCAATGGAACCGAAGATATCGGCGCCCTGACACATGAGTCCATTGTGGTACACTATTTTGTAAAGCCTTCATATGCTTCAAGGTGTCACACACTGTCTCCATAAAGTACCGTGGTACTTCGAAGTATGGCCCACTATGTTATTGTGCGTGATGTCTCTGAAAAGTAAAAGTTACAACGCACAGAGGTTGGCATTATGTCTTTATTCCATGTGTGATCTTTTTATATGTGATAATGTATTAATGTATCTTGTGCCGGAACATCAGAAAATAAAAAGAACCAACAAGTACTTCTTCTGTTTAATTATTAGGTTTACCAGCTAATTCCCCGAGAAAAGAGAACGAAACCATAAATAGTATTAACCAACAAGAAACAGACAAAAACGCACATTAATAGATGCAGTTAACTATTTCAATAGAAACGTTTATGTGCCCGATTGATGATCCAATACACCATCACATGTTAAAATGAACAGATAAGTCAAAAATTGGCTTTCGATTTACGCTGGTGTTGTTTACATTGACTGTTTGGCTCACTTTAGGCTTTCGCTGTATCACAGTGACACAAACACACGTCTCATTTAGTCTCCAGTAATTGAAAATCTGTTAAACTTGAGAGACAACAAGTTACCCTATAGGTTAAAGGTCAAGGTCACAAAGACAAATAGTAGAAATAAATAAGTTTGGTTTGCTCGACATCGTCTTATGTTGATTATATATGTTCCAAGTGTGATCGAAATCTACCAAGCGACGTGGAGGATATGGAACTAACTAAAATTGGGGTAGATAAATAATTTTAAATCTCTCCATCCAGCTAGGCCATAAGGTTTGTAAAGTACCGTCATGTGACCACCAACGAGAATATGCGATTTCCGGTTACAATAAAGTCGGCATGATTAAAAACGGCTTTACATGACGTCACTTGACAATTCATGTGTTGGCATAACCGACGGTAACGTTTGCTTTGTCGCAGTGCGGGATTTTTTTATATTCAGGTACAAAATCATATACTTTAGACAAGTTTGTGACTTTCTTTTGATTACAATACTAAAATAACTATCACGTCGAAGAAAGAAAAAAATAGACATTAGTTATATAGTTATCGCTTCGTATAACCGACGGTTGTTCTATGGCGTCAAATGGCGGGAAAAAATTATATCTGGGTACAAAATCTTACGGGTCACTTCCTACTGCTCACCTTGCTAAATCAGCTTTCTCGTCGAAGAAAGAAAAAATAACGTTATTAATTCTCGCATTTGTATACCAGACAGTAACGTTTATTCTCTAGCGTCAAATGGCGGGAAAATTTTTATGTCCGGGTACAAAACCATAGACGGGTCACTTCCTACTTGTCAACTTACTAAAACAACTGTCACGTCGAAGAAAGAAAAAATACTTTATTAGCTATCACTTATCAGATTCCATACGTTTGGAAAATCGTTAACAATTTATTATATATGATTGCAATGCTTCAGTTCATTTATTTAACCGGAATATGAGCCGTCACGCAAGCTGACAACACAGACCCTTGTCAGCGTAACCAGACTGTCGGATCTTAAAGCAGGAACAGAACGTTTACAAATAAGCTTGCCTGAAGTATATCTGCTCAGTCGGGTTTCTAAAGGACTAAGGGAAAACACGACCTGTCAAAAGTAAGTAATTGTATACTTAAAATAAACAATTATATTAATATTTAAAAAAATAAGTTTTAAACTGAAATGTGGATTACTGTAGACATTTGATATATGACAGTAATGTCATTAGCGAACCGTTAACGCAAGCTGTGCTATATATGTAAGCTAATTACTAAGCTGCCGATAAAAAGCATATCGCCGTGCTTTTAATTTACTGATATTATTTTAGCAAAATACAAAAACAACTGCTCGAAATAAAAAAATCATAAAATTGTATTACTATTTTCATGATTGTTTAATTTATTAACGTGTACCAGTGAAATAGCAGATTTTACATTTACATGTACATGGCTGCAACGTCTTTACATGTATATCAAATGTGCTAGTTCTTTACGAGCCATGTGGACCGAGACGGTGGAAATCGGTTAAGTCCTGGATATACGTAGTTAACAAGGGGTCGATGAGATGAGTTGTTGATTTGACACTTGTATATTGGTAAGCTTAGTGTTTAACTTTCGACATGTCTGCACTGTCAGTGTATAGGAACAGAGAAGGTGCTTAATAATTCAAAACAATAACAAAAATTAAAACACCAACTTTTGCTAAAGCAGGACCGCTCAAAGTTTCACCAATTGATCAAAATCAACAACAGTACATCGATTTTGTAGGACTGCTCGAATTTTCAATAATTGATCAAAATCAACAACAGTTTATCGATTTTGTAGGACTGCTCGAATTTTCAGTAATTGATCAAAATCAACAACAGTTTATCGATTTTGTAGGACTGCTCGAATTTTCAATAATTGATCAAAATCAACAACAGTTCATCGATTTTGTAGGACTGCTCGAATATTCAATAATTGATCAAAATCAACAACAGTTCATCGATTTTGTAGGACTGCTCGAATTTTCAATAATTGATCAAAATCAACAACAGTTCATCGATTTTGTAGGACTGCTCGAATTTTCAATAATTGATCAAAATCAACAACAGTTCATCGATTTTGTAGGACTGCTCGAATTTTCAATAATTGATTAAAATCAACAACAGTTCATCGATTTTGTAGGACTGCTCGAATTTTCAATAATTGATCAAAATCAACAATAGTTCATCGATTTTGTAGGACTGCTCGAATTTTCAATAATTAATCAAAATAGAAGTACATCAAGTTGGTTAACATCTTAAAAATATTTTTATAATAAAATCTCGGACTCGGTAGTGAGATTTTGATAAAATTGATGGCTAAATGTATCAACGTGTTTAAAGTATCATACAAAACTATTTAAATATTTACATAAAACGTTTGTTGGTACTAGTCCTTTTATAATAGAGATCGGGGGAAATGGAGGGCGTTCAGATTATATTACAATGCCTTAACGTCTCAAACTCATGACATGTGTGACATACATGCAATATCGATAACATGCATGTATAAAATGTAATAATGGCATGTACAATGCATACCTGAAATAAAGAATATTTGTGCAGTGAATAATTCATAAATAAAGTTGTTACACCTATTTATCTTGGGCAGACCTGTTATAAATATATTTTAAATCTATTATAGTAAGTAAAAAGCTTAGATTTGACTGACATATTTGTGTCTATTATGTACTGTGAAGCTGTAAGAGGTCTCGGTGGAAAAAAATCTTAATTCTTTTAAAATTGGCAAAAATCCAAAACGAGGGTACTCTAACGAAAAAGTGATTCTTAAAAATTTTTCGAAAGAATGATTCTCAAAACGCCGAGCTATCCGCCTATAGGATTCAAAATTTAAAAGTATGTTATAAACATGTTTATAGTGAAAAAACCTAAAACTACTATCATTTTGTAAAAGTTTATTTGGTAAAAATCTCAGTAATATATTGCATTATATGTTTAACACATGAAATCTTTTAGCTTTGTCTCCGTATAACTCTATACAAACATGGAACACGTCAGTGAAAATCAACAAGTTTTTTAATAAATACATATATATATAGAGCGCATGCCTCTCCATTAAAGATATTTTGAATATAAAAACTATATTATTTTATTGTTAGATATGCAAAGTATGGTTAATGGAGAGATATGCGCCGACAGTGAATTTTGCAAAAATTAGTGTTTAGAGAATTACCCCAATATAACCTCTTACTATACCGTACTATACTCGTACTTGATATTAATAAACTCTCGTTGTCAACAATTGCCTGCGTGGTGTAGTGGATATATGTAGGGACTATTATGTCTTATGGTGCGGGTTCGTATACCCAAAATGACATTTTATTTTTATCTTAATTCATTTTAATAAAATGTATATTTTGCGGCTTTATTTATTTCTTTTATCTTACTTTGTGTTAGAATTGAAATATTTATTTGTGCAACAAATAACAAAATAGAAATAAAGACATGCACATACATTTGCTTAATACAAATATAAAATATACAACGATATTACAGTCTAGTTTCAGGCCACGTGTCATTTCCCGTGTGTTTCCTGATCGATGAACACGTACTAGTAAATAAAATGCCAAAACATTAAACTGTTCAAAGTGCAATCTTCGCACAAAAAATGTTATAAATGAAAAGTCGGGGTAGGTATCATATGTGATAAATGTCACTAGCTGAGCAAGACTGAAGATCATGAGCTTGTGGTTCCTCCAATAGACTTGAAATCTGAATGTATAGACCTACTTATTTTGAGTTGTGGCAAATCGAATGCCATTTGCTTTATTTTCAAAGAAAAAGAATAGACATTTTGTCAAATAAGGTACGTCATTATAAAAAGGGAAGAAAATATGTTATTCATATGCAACGTATATATTTACACAGAGATTTATTTATATTTGGCCTCAAGTAATGACGCCTAAAGAGGCTCGAAAAGGGTGTTACCTAGTTTCTTGCGTATTTATTCCTATAGGCGGGTAGCTCGGCGTTTTGGGAATCATCCTTTATAGCTAGCTAAATAGAAGGCGCTTACACTTCCGGAACACGCGGACCCAAATTCCTGTTGGATGTTTACGTGTTCAACTTAATTTGCCAGTTTAAAAGTTTTTACATTAATTTGGGATTGTGTTTTGACATGAATTTTTATCTTTGTTTTGATATAGTCCAGCTGACATTACATGTAACCAGCAATGACTTATTACATTGTTAATGTAGGGCGGGCGGACTAAGCACCTGTTTTCATACATGAAAACTATTCCATAATAATACTTAAATTTAAGGTCAAGCGGACAGGTCAATGCTTTTTGTCTTTAACTTTCTCTAAAAAATAAGTCCGAGGCTCACTGAAACATGGTTTTTCTCGAATAAAATTACCATATCCGTCATTGTGTAGGCAATATATCGTGGAATACATTTTAGTGTGACCGTCCATTTTCAGAAATCTTGCTTGCAATAGTCTGTTGTTTTTGGTGTCCGTAGATGATATATATATTTTTGTTTTGATACTGTTGGTTTGTATGTTTCTGTTGGTATGTTGTTAACAAAAACACATCCTTACTCAATTCATGTGCAATAAGCCTAATTATATCAATGACCAAACATGCAGCAAAGTTCAATTTTTTCATCAATTAATTGTAGTGGCAGAAGACTGTTTACATAAACCAACGAATTTGCATGAAAATGGGAAGGCAAATACTGGAATTGTGGATTTGCAGAAAAATGGAAAAGTAGATTCATGGGATAATGACACCCCTACTAGCAGCACTACGGACACGCCTACTAGCAGCACTACGGACACTTCTGTAGAGATTATAGCAGAAAACCCTCATACTTTACTGTATAATGTCAATGAGAGAACACCGATATATCTGACATTCTTCTTTGCCATACAGGTAAGTAAAAACAACACTGCAGGTGGGAGAAGGTGACCGTCAATAGGCAATATCTGTCAATTACCATTTATCTAGTAGATGGTTGCCATTTGCACCCCTTGCATGTCTTAACTAAGAGTTACATCTGTGGTAGCTCAGTTGGTAGAGTGCTCGCTGCGTAAGTGGGTGGTCGTTGGTTCGATCCACGACCGAGTCTGAGCCAAGACTTGAAAGTTGGTAGTGACGGTTCGTTCGCAAAGCACTCGGTATTACGAAATGACAATTCTTTCTGATAGAAACTTAAAATAAACGTGGCCACCTTGCCACGGTAGGCGTGGCACGATAAAGAACCCTAGGCCTGCTGTATATAATCGGCGAAACGCATAGGCAAAATCTCTGCACTTTTGCCTATAGCTGGCGACGGCTTGATATAAGTGAAATATTCTTGAGATGGACGTTAAACAACATTACTCACTCATACACTCACTTAAGTAAGAGTTTTCTTATTTGAAATGAAGAAAATTTGAAATCTTAACAATTGTGTTACTCCTTCAAATATTTGGGGATTCCAGATGCTATTTTGAAGATCACTTCAAGGTTAAAATATTTGTATTTAGTTCTGTCAAAATTTGAAATCTTCAAAAAGTTGTAAATTTTCAAGTTAATTATTCTGAAATTCCAGATGCCATTTTGAACACAACTTTAAGCTTTTGCTATTTGTATTTAATTTTGAAAATATGCTAATTCTCAATTCCGAAAAATATTGTCAAAACTTGCTGAACTAAATTTAATGAAAATTTTGGTTAAGACTGAATGTTTGTGAAAACTGGACCAGGCATAATTGAATAGCACGTCAGCAAGTGGTGAAAAGGGCACCCAGCTGCTTAATAAATTGGGTACCGGTAGATGATGTTTTCTTTTGACTGGTGCCCCATTCAAATCTTTCTCTTTCGGATTACGCCAATTACTCTCGGTCTAGTGAGTCTATAAGCCCGTCTATTTATATAAGTCGGCCTATAAACTTCAACAAAACGTCGTTACAATACAGACTTGTCGAAAGTTTAATACTAAAATAACGAATTAGTCCCGAATTAGCAGCTCATTTCGGCCTCTCGTGAGCTATTTCTCGCCAGCTTCTAACTATCCTTCGGCAGCTTTCGGTCACTAGATATCTCTGTCACTCGGCAGACGAGATTCGATTCCTTTTAGTTAGTTCAGTGTTAAGCTTTAGACAGGTCTGTCCTGTATATATTTTTATCGGTGACTATTGTCTTTTGAAATCCAAACCATATTGTTGTTTATCTTAAATACTTTACATTTTGTATGCATGAAACCATTAAAAAGACATTTATTTAAATCATCTCGACCATAAATATACGGTTATCATGTACAACTGATTTTTTGTGATTTTTTAATGCTATAAAATATCTTGTTTTTATAAGTTAAAAACATTTTATCGTCTTTAAAATAAGCCATAGAATATCCGTTTTATTAAAGTAAACAACACCGTCTCTACCCAATTTCCATTTTTTGCTTTGAAGTTTTTTTTAGCTCACCTGAGCCAAAAGGCTCAGATGAGCTATTGCTATCTATCACCGTCTGTCGTTCGTCGTCAGTCGTGCGTCGTGCGTCGTGCGTAAACTTTACATTTTAATCTTCTTCTCCAAAACTACTGAGCCAAATTTGATGAAACTTGGTGGTTATTATGCCTGAGTAACAGGCTTTCAAAATTGCGTTCGGGGTTTGACAACGCCCAACAATATGGCTGCCGTTACTATAAATAGCCAAAAGACAAAAAATTCTTCTTCTCTAAAACCAAAAGGTGCAGGCAAATTTTGATTAGATTTTTGGATTCAGGATACCTAGATCCATTAAAATTGTGTTTTTCATGAAAATTGGACGAAAAATAGGTTACGCGTTTTTTGCATAATATTATGTAATTTTTAAAATGAGACATTTATTGTTATAACTTAATAATGGCTGAAGATAATTGTATGGAGTTTTCACTGATGATCTTGTCTTGAGATTTTTCTTCGATTGATGTCAAGGTCAAAGGTCAAGGTCATGTCCCAGTTTTTGACCTTTGATAAAAAATGCATTTTTTAACATTTCTGGTGATAATGACGTAGGATTTTTGGTTAATTGTAGGTATTGGCATGATGATCATTTTAATATATCGATTAAGGTCGTGGGTTCAAAGGTCAAGGTCACAGATGTACAAGTTTACCAAAATAGTTAATTATCTGCAAAACTATAAACTTTTTGTATATGCATGTATATTAGAATATTGTAGGTATTAGCCTAACAACCATTTTGATATATGAATGAAGGCTATGGGTTCAAAGGTCAAGGTCACAGATGTAAACAAATTCTGAAATGATTATTTATCTCAAAAACTATCAACTTTTTGTATAGGCATGTATATTAGAATATTTAGGTATTATCCTAATGATCATTTTGATATATGAATGAAGGTCATGGGTTCAAAGGTCAAGTTCACAGATGCGAATAAATACCTAAATGGTTAATTATCTTGAAAACTATTAACTTTTTGTATAGGCATGTATATTAGAATATTGTTGGTACTGGCACAATGGTCATTTTGATATATGAATGAAGGGCATGGGTTCAAATGTCAAGATCACAGATACAAACAAGAACTGAAATGATTATTTATCTCAAAAACTATAAACTTTTTGTATAGGGATGTATATTATAATATTGGCCTAATTATCATTTTGATATTTGAATGAAGCTCATGGGTTCAAAGGTCAAGGTCACAGGTGAGCGTTAAGGCCCATGGGCCTCTAATTTCTGTATAAGTGTATTTATTGCTATATGATTATTTGTGCTAGTACTTGACGTACACGTGTCGGGTGTGGAAACGTTTAAAATAAATACCTCTTATTTGGATAAAGCTAGTTTTTATTGAAACTGTTGATGAATTAGTAGAGCATTTCAATTTATTTTGTAGGTTTTATTTATTTTACATTTTATTGATAGTAGTATTTCAGACGTCTTCGTTTAGAAGAAACTTATTCAAAGATTATATTTCACAACAAAATCCAATCATTGCCACATCATATAAAACAAAAGCAATCCATTCCGAAAAAAAAAGTTTTTTGTCTGTTTAAATTTATTTAAAAAAAGAAAAATATCCTGAAAGATAAAGAAATGGATAAAGAAAAGGAACAATCGAATTTTCAGACTATTAAAGATATATGTTCAAACGTATCCAAGAATTTGTTCACAACAAACAATGTGCGGAAACATTTCAGACACGTCTCCGGTCAAATAGGAAGCCTCTTTGACAACCAGGGAGCCTCCATATGTAGTTTTAATAACGTTAACATGGATTCATAAATGGGAAACAGAAACCAAAATTATATTCCATGCAATGGGGCATCCCGACTTATCCACTTCCCAAAAATATAAACAAATTTTTCAGATGGTAAAGGCATGGCCTCTGCGTTTTGAATTAAGACAGAAACCTATATCTATTTGACCTCCCACCACTCATGTCTTAGATTAAGTCGCATCGCTTGATCAAAGCATGACCGTTAAGAGTGATTGAATCATCAATTATGAATGTTCGGATAATAAGGATTTTGCAAAACAATAACTCGTATGTTAGTAATAAGAGGGTTTTTATTCGTTTTTGTACAAATAATTTATAACCAGTTTTCGTTTAGTGAACTCAATAAAAATATACAAGTATAGCATGATGATGAGGTCGATGTGCGTTTTATCGACTGTGGAAAATCAATATCGACCGATGACGTAGTTCACGAAAAAGTTGATATTGATTTTGTTCAGAAGATAAAACACATATCAATCGCGTACGCATCATCGTCATGCTATACAATTGCTTTATTATTAAATCCGACCAAACATTTATCCGACATATTAACTTTATGTGGTTTCCAAAATGAAACTTCTGTATATATCAGAATCAAAATGTACCGATATTATCTTTTCTATTAAAATTTAAGTTTTATATGAAATAAATTGATTAAAATATTATGATTGAAAAAAACGTTGTCTTTATGTACATTTTTTCTTACTTATTTTGGCTTCAAAATTTTGGCCCAAACACTACTGATGAGGAATTGTATTTCGAAACTACCGTCTAGTGCAGTAAAATAAAAAATTGTATAATAAGCAACTCTCGGTAAAAATCTGATAGTTTTTAAGAACAATAATCATAAATGTCTTACACTCAGTTTTGCTTATATAACTTTTTCACTTAAAAATATAAAATATATATATAACTAGTGATGACCTAATCTGTATATGTTCGTATGTTCAAACTGTTTCTTAATTGCTGTAAATTTTGTATTCTGCAAACATTTGTAAACCATTTTGAATACTTGAACGGACGGCAGTCAATGAAATGTTGCGTGCTTTCTAGGTAACAAGTATAGACAAACAGCATTGACCTGGCCGCTTGACCTTATAATATTAGAAATAGGATGATTCACTAAATATATGAGGGGTGTTAGAATTTGCAGTTAATAAATAATATATAGTATGTACATGGATAAATGATTGAAATAAGCTTTTTGCATTATGTGGAAGAAATGTCCATTATAAATTTCAAATTAACAGGCCCGTAGTATCCGGGGGGGCCAGGGGGGGCCGGGCCCCCCACTTTTTTGTGGACTTATAAAAATATTTTAGAAAAAATGTATGAAAACCTGTTAAAAATAAACTTGTATAACTTCATGAACGCGTAAGCTATATAATTTTAATCTTTGTGATAGTTTTACTGAAGCTAGCATGTGATTGTCGTTTAAAGGTCAAAAGGTCAAATCCGGACTGGAGAACATACGGTACCGTTTCCTATTCCGCGTGTTATCATTCTAGAGTGACTTCCGAAATCGTATTGGAGCCTTTTAATTTTATGTTATATAATCACCATGTATCAGAGTATATTGTCCAGAAATATTGCGGAAATCAAAAAAATCAAGTTGAAACAAGAACAGAGCCGGTATCAAAAAGTTCTGTCATATTATTTGTGAAAGGTTCGTGGTCCTACCAAATTTTTTCCAAAGAAATCTCTGTGTTCTCCACCAATAATTTTGGTAATCCGTTAGTACAACTTTGTGAATTTTTATAATTAAAATTAGAAATTGTATGTAAAATGTGCCGATTAAACCACCTGCTGATTGATATATGAGAATGCAGGAAATGACGTCTCAGACCTTCTGATTTTTAAAAATTTTCGGGGGGGGGGGGGGGGGCATGCCCCAGACCCCCCTAGTAGGCTCGGGCACTTCGTGCCCTCGAGGTCGAATTACACAAAATGTGGCCCCCCACTTTCAAAAACGCTGCTACGGGCCTGATTAAAGATCAAGCGAACAATATCCTGTACACCGGCACATGTGCTTTTGTTTACAAAACATAAAAGATAAATGTAAACAAAAGGAGTTGTTATTTTTAACTTTTGATCGATATTTATTACGCATATGTTACGTATTTCAAACAATAAAAGTATCATATGAATGGACTTGGTGATAACACTATATTTTGGGGTTAACGATATTGGTCAACATTGGTGCGTCTGTACAGCTAACCGGATAAGTGGAATGTCCATCAATTAGTATTTGATTTGCTTTGACAAAGAGTATTGCATTCCGAATTGTGGATTTTTATTAATTTACTTTTGCAAAATGTGGTCTGCAAACGTGGTCAGGTAACCGGTATTTGCGACTTTACAGTCGAAACTCTTTAATTGCAAATTAACATGATAATGACAGATTGATCTTTAACTTCCCTCATTTTCTCCAATTATTTTTGGATGTACAGATCATGATATGCATATAAACAATTAAAAAAAATGAAATAAAATTACAGCAATTTAAGATCGAACATAAAATAGCAACAATATATACAAATTAGGCCAGCACTAAATAAAATATGCAGTTTCACACGTGGCGGATGTATCTAGGTAAAATGATGTGCTTACCCTTTCGGAGCACCCGGCCTCACTTCCATGCTGGAAGTTCACTTGTTTAACCTTATTTGCCAGCTTTGACTTTGTTTTGGGATTTTAGTTTGGGCATGAATTGGTATGTTTGTTGAAAGGGCCATGGAACTATTGGACGTGAAATATATCCAGGATGGTTTTGAATAGAATAGTGTAGGTTATTTTTTTTATTAGAATTTGTATTATATGGTGTTACAATATTACATCATGCGTTAAATGTTTGTTAATCACGAGATCAACACGTTCGTATCAACATGTACCCTCACCTAGAATCTCGCATGTGTCGTGACAAGACCGTGGTTTCAACTATCTGCCGTAATCTTACATAAGATGTCATGTGCTGATTTTGAATGCATTATTTTAATAAAAATTCAAAATCAGTACATGAGAAAGCTGACGACATTGAAAACAAGCATTTGCATTAATTAAATAACAATTAGTTTGACACCATATTTCAGATTAAAATACCGTTCTACTCTCGACTGAAACATCTACCTTTATTATGATAAATCACCTTTTCGTATCGGATATGGTTACTATATCAAAAAGTAACTTATCGTCATTTAGACAGAATGGTCGACCTGCGTTCATTACCATATCAAAAAGTTCCTTATCGCCGTTAAAACAGATACAGTAAAGGCCTGTTGAAAGTTTAACACTAAGCTAACAAATCAGCGTCGAATAGGAACCTTATTTCAGCCTCTTGTTTGCTCGGCTGTTTGGTGGCAGCTGATATTTATCCCTCTTCAGCTTTTTGACCGATAGTTGTCCTATGTTCTGTCACGCGATAGCCGAGCTTCGATTCCTTTTTGTTACCTCGGTGTTAAACTTTCGACTGACTTTTACTGTAGTTCAGCCTAGTTAAACCTTAATTAACGTTAACTCGCGGAATTGTAAATTTGCGAATTTGTTGCTAAAGATTTATGTTAAACGGGAGTCTCAGAAAATTGGAAACTGATTAGCATTTTCTTTGTTAAATATTGCCCAACTTAGTTTTCTTACTGAAATCGCGAATTAAAACAAACATTACACTCTTATGAATAAAACTGATCTAAAACATGCATTAATTTTAGCGTGTACCAATTTTAGCGCAAATTATAATCTTGGAATTTCACGTAAACCTGAATAAGCGTAAATGTCATGGGTCAACTTGTGCACTACAACCGTATTTTATTTGGTGGCTGGATTTAAATTGGCACCTTTTATCATCACGATAATCGCTAATATTAGTTGGTCACTAAAATGAATACATTTATATGTACATTTAAATCAAACTTTATTTATTTATTTATTTATTTATTTATTTTAGCAAACGCTGCTTTCTTTCTCCAATTCCATTGCAATATCGTTTCTGGTTGCGGAGGCCGCGTGTGCTGATAAAGACGATGAAATAAAGACAATGTTGCTTAGTTCCATTTTGTTTATGAATGGTATCAGCACTTTTGTTTGTGTTTTGTTTGGGGTACGGTAAGTAATAATTATGTCTTTAAATTTTTATTTTAGTTTAACAGTCACCATAAGTTTAAATTTACAACTGCAGTATCTTTGCTTTAATAAAGTATTTGACATCGACTATATATATACTTTGCAACTTCATAGAGACATTCGTGATGACGACAGGTGTCATATGCTCTCGTTGACTGACAGGAGACGACCCATTTTTATGAGATGGTGTACCAACATTGTATTTCAAAACTGTTTTCAAATTAACATGGAAAATGTAAGACGACAATAAAATTGATTTTTATAAATATTGTAAATATAAGAAATAAGGTAATATTCCAATGCCTTTATGAACTTACAAAGTATAATGGACTGTCTCAAATTTTTGTAAAAAGGCTTCGCTTTTATGCAATTTGAGACAGCCCATTATACTTTACAAGTTCATTAAGACAATAGAAAATTATCCTATTTCTTAAATATATCACATGTAGAGCGAGGGGAGTAGAACAATTGGGTTCTAAACCTTAGTCAAGATTCTTCCACTTATATCCAGGCGGCCAGTTTAGTGATGGTGTAGGTGACAGGAGTGCCCCGAAAAAGCTGAAGGTCAATGGTTGTCTTTTGGTACTCCGGGTTTCTCCATCCCAGACCAGACTTTCTCAATATTAGTGAAAAATATCAATACTCCATTCAACTCGATTGTTTTGATAATAAGTCGATTTTTGGCGACCGAAATTATCCAGATATATTTTTGAAATAAATCACCATACAGCATGTGATTAAACGGGACGTTAAGAATAATGTTTTGTCAACTTTCATGTTTTGCGATTTCATTAAACCAAGCGTTCATAAATAGATGCAAGAAAGGACATCTACATCTGGAAATCTTTTCAGTTTCAATATTTTCAACATTAATTTCACAACAGGTGTGAAAATATGTGAAATTCCAATTTTGGCTAATCAATTGATTAAGCTAATCAAGCTTTGAACAACTGGCCCACGGTCTTATAGACATGCGTGGAATATGTCTGTGGGTCGGTTGCTTGCAAAAACCGTAGACATCCTTTGTAACAGAAAACGTGTCCATGTCAACAGTTAACCCAACTGAAAACAACAATACACACAGACAAACAAGACACATATTAGGATCACTGTTTATAAAACTTGTGTAGTTAATGTGATAGACCCCAACCTAGCAACATATTTATTTAACTATTGGTCTATAATAAACGTATTCATAAACATGTCACATTCTTTTCAAAAATACACAATCTATTTTTTATCATTTGAAACGTAATTATGCCATATAATAGACCATCAATATTAATAATACAAATATTATTACTTAACATTTATCTTTGAAAATAATCTTTTTAAAAACTAGTTTAATACTAACGGTTGATTTTCCTGTATGAAAGAAATGCCGAATGTTGAATAATCAATTTGTTTAATATATCGTTCAGGCATGTTGTAACTGTACATGTGTAATGCGCCAAACAAGATTTTTTGTAACCTTGAAAAATATCGGCGAAAAAAGTTGTGTTTTGTATTTAAAATCTATTTCATGCCTTATTTGTGCATATTTATTAATGCACCACAAGTTACACGGTCAACCAATAAAGATTGCAAGCCAAATTTCAATGTGCATGCTCTTGTCCGATGGCGGGTCCTGACGGTAGAGTGGTATAAAGCGCGCTTTTATGGATCAAAGCGCCCCTCACTGCCTAAGTTCAAATCTCACTAGGGCAGGTCCTGGTGTGAGAACGTTTGTCAGTGCACTTGTGTAATAATAGGCTTTATATGACTGTAAGCTAAGTAATAAAAAATCAACTCAATTGGCATATTTTATATATTTGAAGGTAATGAATAAAACCTTTTATTCAGAAAATTTATAATATGACAGCACCCACTTACTCCTGTACTATGATCAAAATACGTAGTCATACAGGCATACACTAGATGTCATATGTCATTTTAAACAAAAATATGAATGAAATCAATTATTCAATTATGGAGGCATGTTGCAACACAAAACACATTACAAGCACATACGTACCAGGTTGGTTTAAATTACAAATGTCTTATAAAATTTCAAACTATGCTATTGCCATTGATGCGTGTTACTTAACCTGCTTATATAACTTTTTTGAATTGTTCAAATTAAAATCTAATAATCTATTTTAAAACATGTTTTGAACCGGTTTTAAAATCATTTTAATTTTACCTTTTAGGAAGATAAAGAACTTCACATTCATGTCTTTAATATACTTTCAGTATCGGATGGAATCAATTAAAGCCGTTTATGGATCAAATAATAGTCATAATGTATGAACAAATGGATCATCTACATGCATGCATACGTCATTTTACCCCTGCAAACTAGTTTGAGTGGGTATATAGGAATAAACATGTCAGTCTGTCTGTCCGTGTAAAATCGTGTCCGGGCCATGTCTCATAATTGCTTTGAACAACTGTCATAAAATTGAACCAAGGTCATTTCAGAAAGGTCAAAGGCGCAGAAATCATTAACCCCTTGTAGATGTTGGGTTGGGGTATTTGGCTCTCAAGAGACAGTTCTAGTTGTTATACAATCACTGACCACAGAACCGCATATCAAATTCAGTCTATTTTGCATGGTGCGTTTAATGTCAAATCTATTAATTTATTTGGCCTTTGAAGTATTCTTTTCCACGGTGTTCTATTATTATTATCTCTCAGCGATAATTTGTTTTTAGTATTTTAGTCAGCTTAATGTGTCCTATCTCATTCAATATTTTCAGTAGAATATTGACAGGACCGTAAAACTAAATTACTCCTCCCTTTTCAATCTTCCCCTCCATGATCAAAGTAAATAGTTATAAAAGCAAATACACTGGCTGTCATGATCCATTTATAAAATATGTGAATGGTATCAATTATTCAATAATGTGCATATTTATTATCCTAAACACTACACATGTATACAAACATATATTTACAAATGTCATTGTTTCTCCTTCTATGGAACATTTTGAGCAATTGTATGTCATGGTGTTATATGTAATAATTGTCGTCATCATAAAATACGTAATTTGTTACGTCAAATACGTAAATTGTTACGCGTTTAGATACACTATAATCACAAAGAACCTTTTGACGTTCCGTTTTATTTTTAGCTTTTACGGTTAAATACAACAAGGAATGCTATAATGTACAACAATTAATCAATGCGCTTTTAACATAGATTTTTGATTTTGTCAAATTGGTATATCTAAAATTTATGGTGAGTGGAAGAACTCTTCTTTTCTTATCGTTTATCAATGTGTCAAGGCAGAATAAAAATTAAATGATTCGAAATACGCGCAAAGTATTACGTATTTAGCATTTGTTAAATTATAAGAAATGACAAATTCTTTTTTCGTTACCGATGCTAGCATGATACGTATACATGAACGGCTTCACCGACATGCAATCTGGACTGGCCATTGTTATTCAATCTGGCATCGATAACGCAAAAAGAATGTCATTTCTTAAATGAATTCCGTGTTACCATCCATTTATTTAAAAGGGCATATCAAATTTTAAAACAAGCTATTGCCATCGAAGTCTGTTGCTTATATATTTTTTAATTGCTTAATTAAGTCTATTAATGCTTTTTAAAATTCTTTTACAATAAGTTAAAAAATATTAATTTCACTGTTTAATTAAAAAACGTCATTTATATGTCTCCAACATACATTCAAACAAATACAAGCAAAAGTACTGTCGTTTGCCATTTTAAAACAAAATATCAAAAGAAATCAATTATTCAATAATGAGCATATGTGACAACACAAAAACTACATTAAAAACCACGTTAATAAAAAGCATATAAAATTTCAAACACGCTTTGTCATTGATGCGTGTTGCTTTACTCGATTATATAACTTTTTGAATTGCTAAAATGAAATCTAATAATACTTTAACATTTCGTTGTTTAAAACCATTTTTAAAACACTTCACTTTTAATCATATTTTTATTTTATAAGAAAATAACTTGAAATTTATGTCTCTAATGTACTTTCAGTATCAGATAAAACCAATTAAAGCCGTTTATGACTCAAACAACAATCTAAATGTATGAACACATTTAATTATATAACTTTATGCATACATTTTTGTTATTACAATCAAGTGATCGCAGAACAACGTAGCTGCCATGTAAAAGTTCAATTAAAATATATGAATGAAGTCCATTATTCAATATTCAATTATGAGCATACATCACAACACAAAAGTACCTGTAGAGACACATAAATACCTTGTTAGTTAAAAGAGCCTATGCAATTTCAAATCACGCTCTTGCCATTTATGAGTCTTGCTCACCTTGATTATATAATATTTTTGAATTGCTAAGGTGATAAATCTAATAACATTTTAAAAATTTCTTTTTATACCAGTTTTCAACAGTTTAAACTTTATTTTTAATCAGAAAATATTACTTCATATTTATGTATCTCAATAACTATGTCATTTCAAACTAAAATATGAATGAAATCAATTACATTATATCTACTATGTTTCCACTTATTACATACCCCAAATTTTCTTTTTTTATTATCATTATTTTTGGTTTTATCCTTGCATAGGCATAAACAAGTTGTTCAAATTTTTTAATACTTAATACATATTATATGGGTTTGTCTAGACTTCTAGAAACAAAATGATATTTCTTATATCTTCAATACATTAATGACCCTTGTATACCTTTTACAATTGTGCTAAAAGTTCTTAAATTTTTTCAGCAAGAGAAATCTAAAACAAAACATAATTATCCATGTCCGAATCACCATCCAGAAGCAAAGTAAAAACTTCGGAACTGACAAGTCAGGTTAGACACGTGTACTTCCACCAGGGAAGTGAGGCCGCGTGCTCCGGAAGGGTAAACACCTCCTGTTTAGATAGCTACACCCGCTACGTGTGTAATCAAAATTGTTTGAAAGGAACACATTAAAAATAGGGATGGAATCAATTGTTAAAAGATGAGCACATGTGGCAACACAAATACTACACATGCACATACACATAAATACCGTGTTGCTATCCTTCTAGATACAAAAGCATATAAAAATTCAAAACATGCTATTATTGTCATTGATGTGTGTTGCCTAACTTGCTTTTATAAATTGCTAAAATTATAGCTAATTAGAATTTATTTAATTGTTTTTCGAACCAGTTTAAAAAAATAATTTTAAAGCAAACTGACTGCACTGGTTGACATGTGTCATTACGAAAATATATAGGATCCATTATTCTATAATAAGCATAAAGGAACATATAAAATTTCAAAAGATGTTTGTGGTTGATGCGTGTTGCTTAACATGTTTATATGTACAAACAAATTCACTGACATTAATATTCTTCTAGTTAAAAGAGCATATAAAATTTCAAAACACGCTGTTGCTATTGATGCGTGTTGCTTGACTTGGTTATCAAACTTATTTGAATTAAAATTGAAATTACATCTAATTATATTTCTTTAAAATTCCCTTTTTTTGGTAAAAATAACACTGGTATAATATATATGTTAAACCAGTCTTCAAAAGTTTTCAAAAAAAGGTTTTCAAATTTTAATTTTAATTTTGACAAAAAAAAATCAATATTTATGTCTCTATATACATTCAGTATAGTATAATCATATAAAATGGATTTAAACCGTCTGGCTCAAATAACGTCCTTATGTATAAACAAATGAGTTATCTACATGTATGCATACATCATTGTAATTGCAATCAATGATCTCGTATCAAATTCAGCCGCATTTGCATGGTATTTAATGTTAAAGATATTAATTCATTCGCTCATGGAAATATTTTTTCTAAAGTGTTCTACAACTCCTGGCAATTATATTTTTTCTTAGTACTTTATAGTAAGCATGACCTTTCTCATCCAGACCCCGTTTTCACAATCAATTCTTAACTAAGATTTTCCTTTATTTAATTTGCAAATGAAAAATCTTGATAGATTTGTTTATTTTTAGGTTTTGAAGAATTTAAGAAAACTGGTATAATATGTAATTTTATTTTAATGATTATATATATTAATATATATTTATATATGATATCTGCATTTAGGTTTGTCATAAATTCGTGGTTCCAAAAAAAAGCTGGCTAAAAAAATTCAGTTAAGGGAAATCTTAGTAAAGAAATGATTGCAAACCCGGGACCAGTTCTACTTCCTAAATTATCATGATTAAAGTACATACCTGTCGAAAGTTTAATACTAAAGTAACGTATCAAAAACAAACATACAAATCCATGTCCAAATCACAATGCAGAAGCATAGTAAAAATTTAAAACTGACAAGTTATGTTAAACACGTGAACTTTCACCAGTGAAGTGAGATCGGGTGCTCTGGAAGGGTAAGCACTTCCTGTTTAGCTAGCTACACCCACTACGTGCGTAATCAAAATTGAGTGAAGGAACATGGAACTATGTAAAGTCAAATATATCCAGGACAATTAGTACTTAATCATCAGCTCACATGTCAGCCGATCTTCGACTCTTTTTCATTAGTTCGGTGTTTAACTTTCGATATGCATGTACGGTATTTATTTTTCGGATGTTTGCCTTGGTCCGGTTATTAGCTCAGCAATCTTAGTTTTTTAATAGTTCTGCTGAGTACATTTTCAGAGCCTCTCTTCTCTGACTTTATATTTGTGTTTTAACAGCCTTTGGTTATATCAAGAATATGCAAAAACATTTTGATTTCTGTTATAGTTTACCCCTATTTCAAGGAACATGCGCAGATTACGTGGTACCACTTGTAGCCATTATGGTTTTAGACACCGAGAAATGTGCCAGACAAAAATCCTTTCGTAAGTACAAAATTTTTCACAATTACACTATACACTTTTGTCATATGGAATAATCATTGCAGTTCAGCATGTTCGATGATAAAGGCCATGTAACGGAGAGAGTCTGAAAATTGAGTTTTACTTACCCTGTCAAGATCCTGTTACTTATATCTGTCAGTTCTGAGATGGTAGGGGAAAGCCAATAACCTTACGTTTTGGCAAGAGAAAATATATTTAAATGTCAATCACAAAGAAAAAACTCAAATGGAGTCAATCGTGGTTACGTGTGAGCCTTTAAAAGTTCGTTCATTAACTATAGAGTCCCAGAACCTTTAAGAGCCCAAATGTGATAATATATCTGTATATAAATATAATAAAATAGATTATTAAATGAACATTCAGTTTAGAAAATAAACTTTCTCGCAACTTAGCAAATACGGATAAAACAAGGTTGAGAGACTGTTAACCATCCCATTCTTAATAATCGATAATTGTTGTTTTTCATATGTAGTGATGGCAAGTTATGGGAAGAATGACACTTTCATTAATGATACTTTAGCGAGCAATGGGACCGCATCTGGATTCTTTGATAGAGAAGTGATACTACAGAATCTGCAAGTTGTAAGTAATTGTTACATTATAATTGTTTTTATTGTATGTCAATTCTTGCTACCATATAATCGGTTATACAAAATTATATTTAAAACAACCCTTAATATTCTCTATAATATGTTAAGCCGCAGATGTATAATTGGTGTTTAATGCTTTGAAACCAATACAAAAGTATTTTTATCAAGGAATTTTTTTTTAAAAAAAAACCCCACACTTGCATGCCAAACCTTTTCCCAGTTCTTTTTATTGTTTGACTAGCAGCACTGACAATTTTTTATCATTTATCTGTCAGTGCTGGAAGTCGTTATTTGACGTCTTTGAGGTAGCACACTGCAAGCGAACGCCTTAAGCAGCAATAATAACTTCTGGATGTAAAACAAAACAATGGACAAAAGATATAAATATGACTTGATACCAATTGATAAATATAACCAGCACAATAAAGAAAACCTGGTAAATGCACAACAAACAATATGTGAACTAAAATGTAGCCATGTGTGGTGGTTAGTAGAGACGGTGGTGAATCCGTTGTGTGGGAAAAACATCCACTATGTTGATTCCTTGGCCTTTCAATACATCGACTATGTTTAATTTTGTGTCATCGGTTTTATTTCGTGTTGTTTCATTGTCTAAAGTTGCCATATAACCGCCCGCTTCATGTTCTACCTCTTTGACACCATTTAATACAAATGCAGTTATATTCAAAAGATTTGCCAGAAAGAAACGCACCCTTAAAATTCACCTAAATGACCATTTTTATTTGTCTACTACTTGACTTCCGATTGCATGTAATTTACCCAGAACTATGGCCGAATGGTAGCTTTTGTATATATAGTTATATTATATTCTATAGTGTTTTATATAATTTTAGATTGTCACAAAATCTATGACATGATTAAGCTACAACCGACAAAATGACGTTTATGTACATGGGAAACAAATATGTTTGCCATAGTGTTATACATAATATGTGTATTTGTCGAGAACAATATTTTTCAGATGATTTCAGTGACAACATAAATATCTCCATATTATCTTGAAAAAAGGGAGATGAGACGGTCCAAATACAGGTGTGTCAGTGAGTATCCCATTGATGAATGAACAATAAAAAGTTAAAATATTTTGAAAAAGGATTGGATACGATAGAGTCTAATTTTGGCCTGCTGAATATAATATAGCAATCTGATTAGAAAATTTTTGTTTTATTTTATTGTTGAAAAATATATACGACTTTGTTGACTGTTTTTATTTTTACTGCAAGCAAACATAATAACAATTCGTTTATATCTTATGTTCCATGTAGCTTTATGCTGATGGTGTTGTAAGAAAATAACTTCGGCAACAGTGCAACTTATAACTATCTAAGTAAATGAACTATATGACAAGTCATGACAGCAGTTAGCAGTATTTTGATCACAAAACTTTTGATTTTTAGTATTATGTGAGTTTTGAATAAATCCTGTTCTACCTTCAATTTTTCTATTTAAGTTTCATTATTATGTTGACCCATTTGTTTAAAAAAACCACCGACTCCATTTTTTGAGTCTTGGGTCAAGATGGTCCCATCAAATGCATCGGATTGGATACTGCAATAAGTATTTCTCGAAGCGAAACTTACAAAAATTGTTTTATGGATTCTATGCATTAAGGACTAGGTACTAATCTTTACTTTTCTATGAAAAACATAGCAAGTAACATACCTAAAGCATTACCTTTGCTATTATATTATGAGAAAACATATTAATTCAGATTGACACCATTTTATATGATAGGCCAAAACTAGACCCTGTCGTACCTAATCCTATATCAATATTAATTGTTTACAAAATACAATATACATGAAAGATGTTCGCTATCTGGGTCAATAAACTTCTCCAAATTCAAATTAGGTCATTTCAATATGAACATGTGAATGATGCAATTAAGAACCAAAGACATTTATTTTCTCACAATAAGGATTTTCGGTAAAGCAGAGTTCTTCAAATCATTCCAATGGCTAGATTTGACCCTCAGAATGATCTAATTTCTAATGCCACATTTATTTGAAAGATATTTAGCATCGCAAAAGCATGACACAGATTCTTGCAAACTTTGTATAAGAGATACATGTATATAGGACGAGACCCTGTTGTTCAAATAAACATTGCCAGTATACGAAATCTAATCGGCACGAATATATATCACTGAGCCATCTCGACAAAAGTCATCAATTCATTGTCCCGATTTCTGTGACTGCTCATTAAGTAAGTGAAATATTGCTGACAACTCCTGGACGTATTTTGGATGGTTACATTACCTTTCTTTTGGGCGACCAGTTTCCTCAAATAAGACTAGTGCTTTTGATAAGTTCAAAATGACCCTTGATGTTTTAATGACAGGATTGCAAAACCCTTTCCTTTCTCATATACATTGACCATATAAAGAAATGCTAGCACTTTATTCCTATGATGCCCCTGTCTCATATAAATTGTTTTTAACTTTATTTCAATGATGTTCCTTAGCATTCTGTCTGAAGTTAGGATTTATTGACACAGGTAGCAAACATCGATTGAATTACAAATGGAAAATCCATTATTTTGAAGGTGCAACTCGAAAGTTTTACCATATTGCCTTTACAACGTGAAATCGGTCATTGGAATTTAGAAGCGGTACCATGAACTAGTTTTTAATATTTTACTTCAAAAATCACCAGTATCAGTATGACATGGTTAATTGGTTTCGCCAGAGCAACATGTTACATGTATACCTCATAATTATTGTGGTGAACAACTATTTTTAATGGATATGGAATAGTTTGCATATTTCTGAAATAATGTCATATTTATGGAAGAAATGTCTAATTAAGCGATTCCGTATTTCGTATTTACCACAACTGTTATTGGTTACGCATCATGTATTGCGCTTGCGACCCAATTGCGATTCCGTCAAATTGCCTCGCAGAAAAATTGATCGAAACAATTATGAATCGTGGTAAAATATCATATTCAACTAAAAGATACGGGTATGGTTTTAATTGTGGTTCGCTTCAAAAACAAAATTTTAAAAAAATCCTGGTCAATAGATGGATTAAAAACTTTTGGGTTGAACCTTCACCAAGACAGACTTGTAACATACCACAAACAATTTCCATGACAACAGATTTCTATAGTAATATCAGACATTCAAGTACTGGTTTTTGACATATGTTTTTGTTTCATTTTAGTTTGAAGGTTGTCTGATGCTTGCTGGAGTTGTTCATACTCTGATTGGAGCGACAGGATTGGTTGGATTTCTGCTGAGATTTGTTGGCCCTTTAACCGTGGTTCCGACTATACTACTTATGGCCATTTTCCTTACTAGGTCAACTACAAATTTTGCCAAAGTATACTGGGGTACTTCAACTTTGTAAGTAACTAAATCAATGTCTAAACAGAATAATACAAATCCAAGTACAACACAAGTACTCTTTACCCATAATGAGTTTCAGGACTATAAGTACAGCACAGACCTGTCGAAATTTCAATACTGCGCTGCCGGAAAGGAGTAAAAACTATGCTGTCAAGTGGCGGAATTGATAGCTAGTGACCAAAGGATACAGAGATATAGGAAAAAACCTCTCGAGATATAGCTAAATGGGCTTCTGATTCGCATATAATTTGTCAAGATAGTGTTCATCAAAAACAAACCTACTAATCCATGTCCGAATCACAATTCAGAGGCAAAGTATAAAACTTTGGAACTGACATGTTCAGACACGTGAACTTCTCCCAGCGAAGTGAGATCGGGTGCTCCGAAAGGGTTAGCACCTCCTGTTTAGCTACACACGTCACGTGTGTAATCAAAATTATGTGAAAGGAACATGGAACTATGGGACGTCAAATATATCCAGGGCAATCCTGGACACAGAGACATCAAACTTATCAACAATACTGTGATGAACATTTTACAGGTCTGCACTGTAGAAAGTTAATGATCACGACCCTTCTGTCTGTTTATGTCATCTTGTTTTTGTTCGCCTGTTGTTTTGTGTTCTTAGTTACATTGTATTGGCTATTGCCAAGGACGTTTTGCTCAGCTACAAATTGTTATCATTCATTTTAAGGTTGTATCTGACAACTGTTGCAACTTTGGAAAATACGTAATATGTGTTTAAATTGATCAAATACTGCGCTATCATCTTGTACACAAGTTGCCCTTATAAAGTATTAACAATATCAATTAATTGATATGCAGTCAGTGTTCTTTATCCACGCTGATGTACCTAGTTTCACTAATTCAGAATCAAAATTCGGTAATTTTAGATTCAATATTAAATATTTATTGAATAAAGGTGATGATTTGGTATAAAGAAAATCAAAAAAAAAACAAAAAGTAATACATGTATAGTGCATGATTGGGCTCTATAGGCAAACTACAATTACCTGCCTGGTTGACCTTTCATTAGAAATACTCATATAGAAGAACCCATCAAGTACATGTGGAGTATTGGGATTCTAACATGAACAGTGTTCGTAATTAGGGTTTCTCATAATATAGACGAAATAAATATGTGTGTTCCCTATATATAAATTAACTGATCCATGATAAACATTTAAACTAAAGGTCAAGCGGACAAGTCATTGTTGTTTGACTATACCATAGTACGTAACCCCCTTGGCAAATAATATTGTCACCATACTAACTGTCCATTGATTATTTATTCAATTGTATATATCGAATCTTATTGTTTTCCATTCGTTATCGCGTATTGTTGGCTGTTTTGGCTTTTGTCAAGTAACTGTTTTTTCAACTTCATTAATATTGTACAATTCGTAATTATAGAACAGCGGGAACAGCTGTTGTTCTAGCGTTGTATCTGGCAAGAAGAAAAGCACCAATTCCTATGTGGAGTCGACAGAAGGGATGTCATATACTCTGGTATCCACTACATCAAGTGTTTGCGGTATGTTGTAATATCTTTTCGTTTTTAAATGCAATGTTATGTTTTCATTATGATTTCCAACTTACATTTTTCTGATATTATTTGTATAGTTTCCTATGGTATGCGGATTTGAAATTTACCGTTCGACATTCTTTAGTCTGGTTGTATGGTTAGATGAATGGTCCCTCCAATACTTCAATAAGGTTAAGTTACTAATCAAATACAAACATACCGGTCCATGTTCGAATCAAAATCCCAAAAGCAAATTAAAAACTTTTAAAATTTGTCATTTAAGTTAAACACGTGAATTCCAAGAAGAATGCGAGTCCAGATGCTCCAGACGGGTAAGCATCTTCTGTGTAGCTAGCTAACTCATCCCATCATGTCTGAAATCAAAATTGAGAATGAAAGGAACATTGAAATATTTGACGTTGAAAATAACCAGAATAAGTTTGGATTCCGAGACATCAATTCAAATAAAATCGTTAATAATTCGCCATTCTTTCTTTCAGCTACTGATTGCCATTTTAATTGGATGGTTGGTCAGTGGTATTCTGACAGCTGCAGGAGTGTTCTCAGACGATCCTAATGCTCCTGATTTCAATGCACGAACTGATGCTAGAGCAGACGTGATCTCAAATTTTCCTTGGTTTTACTTTCCATATCCAGGTAAATAAAAAACGGTATATACCTGTGGAAAGTGAAATATTGAGCTAACGAATTGTAGTCTAAACTCAGTTGTCGAACAGACGAGATATGAATAGCTACTGGCCGAAAAGTTTCTAAAGATAGATAGCAAGTGCCGAAAAACTGCCGAGATAACTAACGAGTGGACGATATAAGATACCGATTCGGCACGGATTTGTTGGCTTTTTGTTCAATTTTCGACATAAGTCCACACCCACGCATTGGTACAGTATCTGGTTGTATATTTCACTAGATCCTAGTGCAATCACGTTTTCTTGATAGGCATGTAATATTTCCTTGCTGTAGAACTCCATTGGTATGTTTTGGCTTAAAGCTTATTATCGATGACTTTGGCTATTGCCAAGTGCATTTTAACTACAAGTTGTCGTACAGTTAGTAATCATTTCCCTTTTAGCGTTAACCCCTGTATACCAATATGTCGCTTATAAATTCGAACGGTTTTCCCTGCTATATTGTGTTCTAATTATAATGCTTAATTCGCAATCATCATAAAAAAGTATATACAAAGTATAGAATGAAATTTGTAAATAATATCATCACGTAATAGCATTACTAAACGAAGATTTATGTATAATTGACATTTCTTATTCCATTCGAGTATTGTGGGTGTGTTTGAGTGGTCCTGGTTGTTGGCACGTACATGTTTAGATACAAAAGTAATAATTCTCTTTTATCTCTTGCAGGTCAGTTTGGTCCACCATCATTTAATGCGGGTGTTTTCATAGCATTCCTAATAGCTACAATAACATCAATTTTGGATTCCATTGGAGATTACTACGCATGTCAGAGGATGTGTAACGTTCCGCCACCTCCAAGTCATGCCGTTAACAGAGGCATAGCAACAGAGGGATTGTGTACTATTATTGCCGGTGCGATTGGCTGTGGTGTTGCTAACACAACAACTGGCGGGAATGTTGGTGCTATTGGAGTCACTAAAGTAAGTACTAAATCTTATAATAAATTTGCATGTTATTGTCATAACAGCTATAAATTTCAAAAATTCATTTGAATGATTTAAAAAGGTGGTTCTGAAAACAAAATTGTTGGATCAGAAGCGTGAACAACAGACCTTACCATCTCCTATTTGATTGGAGATGTTCATCTTGTCAGGCACTATAGAATGTCCATAACACCAATTAAAAAGATGGTTCTAAAAAATCTGATGGCCCAGAACCACCGCTAACAGCGTAAATGAAACATCTCCAATCTGATTGAATGTACTCATCTTGCCCTCCAATATGGTACTTCTATAACATCTACATTTGGAATTATTTGATGACTATATATCAAGGCAAATACTAGTACCTACATTAATTTTGCATTTAGCTAACCAAAGACACTATACATTATGCGTATACTTATTGCAATTGACCGAAGGGAGATTAAGTTTTATGAAAACTTTAAAAATATTAAACATTAATTTGGTGCCTTATAATGTTTAATTACTTTCACTGTTTTGTGTTGTAGGTTGCAAGCAGAGATGTGTTCATTGGAGTTGCTTTTATCAACGTATTTTTAGGAATAATTGGAAAATTTGGAGCTATTTTTGTAACCATACCTTACCCAGTACTTGGTGGTTCTATGGTTATCATGTTTGGTATGCTGTTTGGTATAGTTTTGTCAAATCTTCAGGTTGTGTCGCTGGGTTCTACAAGAAATTTGGCTGTAATCGGTATATCTATGTTAGTTGGTATCATGATTCCACGCTGGGTCGAAATATGGCCAGAAGAAATAAATACAGGTAAGAATTAGAGCGGTGGAGCGGGGCAACTTTGTACGGCCCAGTCAAGATGTTTTCACTTGTGTTGAGGTGGTCAGATCTAAAATGGTGTAGGTAACAGGAGATTTCAAAGAACACCACATACCTTCGACAAGTGAACTAACATATTTTGTCACATTAGTTGCCTTTCAAGTGGTGGGGGGCATTGTGATTCCTGATCTTGTGTTTTAGAACACTCAGTCATTGATCCCACTCCCCCACAGAAAAAAATTAATACAGAAAACAAAAAAGGGTAAAAAGTTGATGTTAGAAATGAAATAACCAATGAAACGGTTTGATTGTTTAACATTGAATTTTTTTATTTTTTAAATCTCAATGTATTCAATAATAAAATCATTTTATCAGACACCAATCAAATAAATGTTTAATGGATTAGTATGCTTGTTTTTGTTTAATAATGTTTTATTTGTGGAAAACTGTTTGGGTGTACGTTTGTATTATAATATTCGTTTCTCTTTATCAGGAAATAGTGATTTTGATAATGCTTTGCGGATAATGTTTGCCAATCCAATGTTATCTGGTGGTGTAATGGCCTGTTTCCTGGACAATACCGTTCCAGGTATGTGCTTAGTTATAGTTCATTTTTGTAACGTTGGTGTTTCCAGACTTAAGTTAACTAAACTTAGTTTTGCGGTTTTGTAATTTTCGACTTTTTCATGGGGTGTGATATTCGCGGATTTATGAAATTGATAATAAGATCGAGAATATATATAATTTTACGCATGTTACAAATTTTCTACTGTAGTTTTCGCGGAATTTGTACAACGCGAATAAAACAACCAGGCGATTAAAATGTCGTCTAGAACTCTTTATGGCAAATACCAGTTATCTACAATATAATTGCAGGAACTCCGGAGGAAAGAGGCATAACAGCATGGCAAAATCTGGGAAAAGAAACAGAAGAGGAGGAAAAGGACAATAATTATGTTCTTGGTGTTGAAGTGTACGACCCCATATTTCCACAGAGGCTTTTGAATTCTAGATTTGTACGATTTTTACCTTTTTGTCCAAATACACCACAAAAACGTCAACCAGATGTGGCGGTCGGAAAAGAGAAAGTGGAATTGAATTCTGAGGCATCTTTCCCATGAGACATTGATTTTTTTTTAAATTAAAGTATTATATGTACCTAAAATTATATGTACAAATATCATAATTGACTTTCAGCAACTGAAACTATTTAATTATACTATAGTCAACTGCTCATTTACTTTTCCCACGATGTCCGATATTTATACATGTAGTTTATATTGAAATACTTTTACAATCCTTAAATTGAATTCTATGAATTTTCACAGAAATGTTCGAATTGGTTTCTTCTGTTATTTTAGTAGGCAGCCTTTTAAATAAAAATAATACTTGTATTTTCTTTACAAATGGAAGTTCTCCTGTTAATTACACAAAAATAACTAGTAATTTCCTTAAAACAATCTTTGGAGGCATGGTTTATCCAAACTGCAAACAATCACGTCCAAAGACCTGCAGTTAAGATATATTTTATTATCTTGAACATTCCAATGCACAACTCAGTTTAATTTCAAGAAACAATTATACACTTTAGTAACAGTAAATGATTTATATGTAAAATGCTCCAAGTCGGTCTAATTGCGATCGTGTTTGCTGTGCCAATTTAATTTATCTTTTCAACATTTTGGAAAAAAATTGGTTTCAGAATTTTGGTACAAACACTGCTGATGAGGAATTGTATTCAAAATAATTTGGTGATTCGCTGGGATTAGATCTACTAGTATGTTTCATCATCTACATTTTCTTTTTCCAATTACATAATTACATGTATAACATAAATTTAATTTTAAATTCTGATTTTTACACTTGGCTGTTGTAGTCAGTTAAACTGAAGGTGCTTACCCTTCCAGAACACCAGGGTCACGATTCCGTGGTGAAAATTAACATGTTTAATTGTATTTTCATTTTTTCTCGTTATAGGACCCTGTTGGGTCATATTTTAAAGGACACGCCCCTTTTGAAAGAAATATCAATAAGATATTCTCATACATGCACATTTACTTAGAATTTCTATTTCCTGTTATTTTGTATTTATTTTCTATTAATTTCTGTGTTTTGAAGTCTTGTAGCAATGCTCATAGCTATAGGCTAAGGGCCTATCTGACCCTTCTTGATACTAGTATTACATTTAACTTTATTATGGTCTGAAACTGGACTCAGTTTTACAATCATTCCTTAACTAAGGTTTTCCTTAACTTAAATCTGACATTTGAACTCTTAATAATTTTGTTAATTACTAAGATATTTCGGAATTAAAAGTTAAAGTGTAATTTTGAAGATCATGTGAAGCTTATAACATCTGTATTTAGTGTTGTCAAAAATGTTCTGTAAGAGATTGTAAGAGATTAACATCTGCATTTTGTGTTGTCAAAAATGTTCTGTAAGAGATTGCAAAATGTTCTGTAAGAGATTGTAAGAGATTAACATCTGGATTTTGTGTTGTCAAAAATGTTCTCTAAGAGATTGCAAAATGTTCTGTAAGAGATTGTAAGAGATTAACATCTGCATTTAGTGTTGTCAAAAATGTTCTGTAAGAGATTGCAAAATGTTCTATAAGAGATTGTAAGAGATTAACATCTGTATTTAGTGTTGTCAAAAATGTTCTCTAGGAGATTGCAAAATGTTCTGTAAGAGATTGTAAGAGATTAACATCTGCATTTAGTGTTGTCAAAAATGTTCTGTAAGAGATTGCAAAATGTTCTATAAGAGATTGTAAGAGATTAACATCTGCATTTAGTGTTGTCAAAAATGTTCTGTAAGAGATTGCAAAATGTTCTGTAAGAGATTGCAAAATGTTCTGTAAGAGATTGCAAGAGATTGCAAAATGTTCTGTAAGAGATTGCAAAATGTTCTATAAGAGATTGTAAGAGATTAACATCTGCATTTAGTGTTGTCAAAAATGTTCTGTAAGAGATTGTAAGAGATTAACATCTGCATTTAGTGTTGTCAAAAATGTTCTCTAAGAGATTGCAAAATGTTCTGTAAGAGATTGTAAGAGATTAACATCTGCATTTAGTGTTGTCAAAATGTTCTGTAAGAGATTGCAAAATGTTCTATAAGAGATTGTAAGAGATTAACATCTGCATTTAGTGTTGTCAAAAATGTTCTCTAAGAGATTGCAAAATGTTTTGTAAGAGATTGCAAAATGTTCTGTAAGAGATTGCAAAATGTTCTGTAAGAGATTGTAAGAGATTTTCATCTGCATTTAGTGTCAAAAATGTTCTGCAAGAGATTGCCAAATACTGCTAAATTAAGTTTACAAAAATTTGGTTAAGGAATGGTTGTGAAGCTGAGTCTGGTAATCTTAAAGTAATTGTTGTGTTTTGAGGACATCGAAATCTGCATTAGTAACCATATAGACATCTTGTTTCTGCTATTCCGTGATTTATTGAAGCTTATGTGATAAAACTTTGTATTGGAAAAAATCAAAATGTAATGTAATAAATCAATCTAATTTCATAATCCGATGTTGTATCATTTATGTACATTCAACAATTAAATCTGAGAACAGTTTCATAGCGGTGTACAAAACTGTCATTGCAACCATCTCCATATAAAGACAACCTGCGTTTTACGGTCCATTTGCATCATATTTCAACTATATAAAGACCACTTGTCCGTGAAGACCAGGTCCATTTACTTCATATTTCAACTATATAAAGACCACCTATCCGTGAAGACCAGGTCCATTTACTTCATATTTCAACTATATAAAGACCACCTATCCGTGAAGACCAGGTCCATTTATTTCATATTTCAACTATATAAAGACCACTTGTCCGTGAAGACCAGGTCCATTTACTTCATATTTCAACTATATAAAGACCACTTGTCCGTGAAGACCAGGTCCATTTACTTCATATTTCAACTATATAAAGACCACCTATCCGTGAAGACCAGGTCCATTTACTTCATATTTCAACTATATAAAGACCATCTGTCCGTGAAGACCAGGTCCATTTACTTCGTATTTCAACTATATAAAGACCACCTGTCCGTGAAGACCAGGTCCATTTGCATCATATTTCAACTATATAAAGACCACCTATCCGTGAAGACCAGGTCCATTTACTTCATATTTCAACTATATAAAGACCACCTATCCGTGAAGACCAGGTCCATTTACTTCATATTTCAACTATATAAAGACCACCTATCCGTGAAGACCAGGTCCATTTATTTCATATTTCAACTATATAAAGACCACTTGTCCGTGAAGACCAGGTCCATTTACTTCATATTTCAACTATATAAAGACCACTTGTCCGTGAAGACCAGGTCCATTTACTTCATATTTCAACTATATAAAGACCACCTATCCGTGAAGACCAGGTCCATTTACTTCATATTTCAACTATATAAAGACCATCTGTCCGTGAAGACCAGGTCCATTTACTTCGTATTTCAACTATATAAAGACCACCTGTCCGTGAAGACCAGGTCCATTTGCATCATATTTCAACTATATAAAGACCATCTGTCCGTGAAGACCAGGTCCATTTACCTCATATTTCAACTATATAAAGACCACCTCTCCGTGAAGACCAGGTCCATTTACTTCGTATTTCAACCAAAAAGTCCATCTACAGTACAGACCTGTCGAAAGTTGAACTCTAAGCTAACGAATTAGTGAGGAATATGTCAGTTCGTGATCCCTCGTTAGCTGTATTTCGGCAGCTGCTGTCTATCCTTCGCCAGGACAGCTTTTACGACACTAGCTACCAATATCCCGGCCACTTTACAGTGCATAGCTTCAACTCCTTTTCTTTTTGCTCAATGTTAAACTTTCGACAGATAAGATCTGTACTGTATATCAAGACCGCCTGTCTATAAATCCATGAATGAGTTTAATGTATATCTCATTTAAATGTACATTTATTGTCAACACACACACACACACACACACACACACACACACACACACACACATATATATATATATATATATATATATATATATATATGTTCTGAAATTTCATTCACTTTGTTAGAATGTACAATTCTTTTGCTTCTTGGACTAGGTATACACTATACTGACCCTTAGAACAGAAAAGCGCTGATAAGCGTTATCTTTTTCTTTTACAACTTCATCCATTTGCATTGTCAGGGCCGTATCTATCTATATAGGTGAATGATATAAAATACATCTAAGTCCATTGTGACCAAGTAGATGGACATCTCCAATAAAACAGTAAATGGTAGAAGTTTTCTTTCCAGCACAACAAATAATTTCCGGAACCTTACATATTTATTATTTTTGTGGTTTTCTCCACTGGATTTTTCTAATGAAACGTTTTAACTGTGTATACTGAAGGGATGTTGTTGGTCGCATCAGTATTTCAGCTAAACACAAATATTTTCAAGACAGGCTAATTTGATATTGTGAGGTTATGCAAATGGTTAGCGGTGTCTGAAGTTGCTAGTACAGACACAAACAATATGGAGTGGTTGGAGTAAAGGTGTTTTAAGATTGTGTCAAAGTACCCGGAGAAAACCGCCGTCAAACACTCGAACTAGGATCTGTACCGCGTGGATTTCGAATCTAGGTGTCATATAAATTTTTGAATTTTCTGAATGAAATATTCAAAAATTTATAATATGACAGGTTTAAATTTTCTGAATGAAATATTCAAAAAATTATAATATGACAAGTTTGAATTTTCTGAATGAAATATTCAAAAATTTATGATAAGACAACTAGTTTTCATATTATAAATTTTTGAATATTTCATTCAGAAAATTAAAAAAATTATAAAAATTTATAAAATTTATAATATGACATAGGCACTGAGAAGTACTGTTATTCGTGAGCACGATCAATATGGTTGTAAAAGTTAAACTGGGACATTGAGAGAGATTAACAATTTTCCTAAGAATTAGACCCACGATGTACAACTATAAAACAAAACGAGTTGATGTCCAGCGTTGTGGTGCAAACAAACACGTGTATTAATGCTTGTAGAGGGTAGACATCTTAACGTCCTACAAAATGTAAAAGGTTAAAATAAAACATCGAATAACCCTATGCAGTGTATTTAACAAGCGTGAGTTAATTCCAAACTACACTGTCTAAATAAAAATGCACTGTAGACACATAGAATTTAAAACATAGGGAGATCAAATTGCCATGATCTCAGATGGACGATTGATTGATTGATTAAATGGGTTTTACGTCCCAGTCAAAAATATTTCACTTATATCGATATGTCATCAGCTATAGGTGAAGTACCAGAAATTATTACCTTTGCAATGTGCCAGGATTCTTACGCCTGCCATGACACGGAACATCGGATTTTAAGGTCTCTTCCAAAGGTCCCCATGACTTATGATATGATGATGATGATAAGAGGCGTGGCCCTCTTTTTTCACGCACTGTGTTGTTATGGGATTTTTGTAAAGGTGCTACACGGATTTTTGTCGGGAATTTTTTGTAAAATGGAAACTGTTATCTTAACCCCTTGGTTATATTGAAATTATCATGAATAAATTTCACGGCATTTTTTTTCAGTTTTGCATTAATTTTGTCAAATATTATCAAGAAGCATACGACTTAGTCTTTTTTTCCATCAATTTAGTCAGATATTGGTTACCATGGCAACGGAATATTAATGCAAAACTAGAAGAAAATCATTAAAATGTCGTTTTTTGGGTTCATGATTAAAACACAAATGCATATATCTATCAGGAATTAACACAAAAATAAAAAACAACTTAAACTTTTGCTGTTAAATATTTCAGCAATATTAATTTTTTTTACATGGCTCAATCAAAATTTTGTATATCTATGGTCTTACAATAAAAAATTTCCATTTCAATCTTATTACATGTACTGGTATTCAAAACTTACAAATAAATGGTGGTTGGTTTTTAGCGCATATTTTCAGCCTGGAAACCATAATATTTTAAAAGATAAAGAATTCCTGTTTTAATTACATTTCAAAAAAGTCTTATTATCGGTTACCAGACAGATCTGCATCTTAAAAGAATAAATAGGTAAACGGTCATTTAAATATTGTTTCTGAACACATAACCTAACTGGCCCCAGTTTCACAATCATTCCTTAGCTAAGATTTTCTTAGCTTAAATTTAGCAAATTTTGGTTATCTCCTTTGATGGAACTGCTGATGAATATTTTTGTCAAAACTAAATGCAAATGTTTTAATTCTTCAGGTGATCTTAAAAATAACACCTTACATTCCCGAATATCTTGAAAATTAACAAAACTATGAAGATTTAAAATGTTGAAAGATTCAAGTTAAGGAAAATCTTAGCTAAGGATGATTGTGAATCCGGGGCCTGAAAACGTATAACTATTGACAATTAACTTGAATGGACAAAAAACATAAAATGATCTCAAGCAATTAAATTCTCATTGTAACATATTTTAGCTGCCATGTGCTACTTTTGAATTTTTATGAAATAATACATTCAACAGTCAGTACCACATGACACAGCAATAGCAAACTTCTGTTTCAAATCTCAACTCTGGTATGTTTTAACTTTATAATTAATGTATCAGAATTCAGGATTTTTGATATATGTTTTCAAGGCTGATTTCCAGTGGCTTTTTAGCTCACCTGGCAAGGCCATGTGCGCGAAGCGTGCGTCTGTGTGTCCTTCAGTAAACTTTAATCTTCTCCTCTGAAACTACTGGACCAATTGAAACCAAATTTGCTGTGGAAGGTCCTTGACAGAGTCTAACAATAGTTTGTTCAAATCATAACGAACAAGTATCCAAGATGGCCGTTGTTACTAAAAATAGACAAAACCTAAAAAATCTTTTCTTGAACCGCTCATTGGAGGCAAAAACTGATGTAATATTGGATTCTACCAGAGACATATATATATAGGTTTTATATGTCTCTGAATTCTACATAGTCTTTATCTTAAAGTTTGTTCATTTCGTGAAATTTGGTTGAAAAATAGGTTACACGTTTTGTGTTAAATTTGCAATTTTTGAAAACAGCTTTAAATTGCTATATCTTGACTATATTGTATTTGTAAAGATAATGACATGGTGTTTTTAGATTTGATGTTCTTTTTACATGGCCGTCGAAATGAAGTCAAGGTCAAAGGTAATGGCCTAAATTTCGACCTTTGAGTTTTTGGTTGTATATAAGCTGTTTTTTTTTTATTCATAAAATATATATATATATATTATACAATTATGGACTTTTTAGTGGTTGTATATGGTGTGATATTCACCGGAAAAATAAATATTGATCGAGGCGACAGCCGAGGTCAATATTTATTTTTCCGGTGAATATCACACCATATACAACCACTAAAAAGTCCATAACTGTTTTATTATATAATTAAGCCACTGTGGCACTTCGGCTGACAATGTTTTCTCAAACCTGTGACCAGACAATCTAACTATTTTACCGATGTTAAGATTTCCCTGCCCACCCTGGTTGATCAAACTAAAATTATCCCGCATTAGTTAGATCAATATGACTTTTTAAGTCTGATTCTATGAAAAAATAAATGACATTCCAGATGAGACACAATCAATTACACACTATTGTAAATTGATAATGCCATAACGTCAACGTTCTATGAAAAAAATAACAAGACACAATCACTTGCGTACACTTAATTGATGACGTTCTAATCATTTTACGGAGAACGTCAACAAAAATCGATGACGTACACCGAATTTGATATTCACCGGAAAATCCGTGGTATATGATGCGAGATCCAATGGTCACGTGTTACCGTTTTAGCCAATCATAAAGATGGAATTTATTAATTATATAATAAATATATATATATATATATATATATATATATATATATATATATATATATATATATATATATAATATATATATATAAGCATAGCAATAACATTATGCAACATACAAACAAACAATAAAAATGAATAAATAAATAAATAAATAAATAAATAAATAAATAAATAAATAAATAAATAAATAAATTCATCAATTTATAAATACATGTAAACGAAATAATTTGACACACGTACCCACGCTTATAATAATAATAATAATAATGCATACTAAAATTATAATATACATGTACATTTGTATATACCATTTTAAAATGCATTTAATACATGTATTTCTTTCTTAAAAAAAGTTGCATTGATTATGCCAAAGTAATTCTGATATGATGTCTGCCACACTTGCTGAATAATTTGATGTATAAATAAGTGCGAGTTGTCTCTCTTGGATTGCTAATCCACATTCCATCTATAAGTGAGACACAAAAAATACCAACTTTTTAATTCATTGGACCCAGTGTTCGCCAAAGTCGGGAAAGTCGCAAATGAACACACTTTTGTCACTTGTGCTTTTATCCATCCATAGTCGGGATCCCCAAAACTTGAGACCACTTTGTCATTAGATCAAGAATCTAATGAGTGGGAGGTCGTGGGTTCGAGCCCCGGCCAGGTCTGACCCAAGGCCTAAAAGTGGGTAGTGACTTTTCTTTCGCCAAGCACTCGCCATTACGAAATGAAAGTCACGGTTCTTTCGGAAGGGAACTTAAAATAAACGAGGTCCCGTGTCTTGGTAGACTTGGCACGATAAAGAACCCCGCTGTAAAATGCCATCAGCGCAACACACAGGCAAACTTTCTGCACCTGTGCCTATAGCTGGCGACGTCTCGATATAAGTTTACAATCGGGAGTCTCACACCTGAATAATAATCATCGTTTGTCCACCAAAAGTGGTGAAATGAGAAAGTTTACCAGTCTGCCTGCCAAAGGGCAGTTGTTTTCTTATGTGACCGGGCGTCTCAAACCTAACCGATAAGATTATATATAATATGTCCACCCAAAGCGGTGAAATTAGAAAGCGTTACGGTCAGTCAGTCTGCCGAACGGCAGATGTTTTCTCATGGAGTCCTGAATAAGTTGTCCGCCCAAAGAAGTGAAAGGAGAAAGCGTGTCAGTCCGCTTGCTGAAGGGCAGTTGTTTTCTCATGGTACTCTTGTTTCTTCCACTATCCCAGAACTGTCCGCCTCAGCCACTATCCCAAAACTGGCCAGCTCAGCCACTATCCAAGAATTGTCCGCCTCAGCTACTATCCCGAAACTGCCTGCCTCAGCCACTATCCCAGAACTGCACTCCTCAGACACTATCCCAGAACTGCCCGGTCAGCCACTATCCCAGAACTGCTCGCCTCGGTCACTATCCCAGAACTGCCCGCTCAGCCACTATCCCAGAACTGCTCGCCTCGGTCATTATCCCAGAACTGCCCGCCTCAGCCACTTTCCCAGAACTGCTCGCCTCAATCACTATCCAAGAACTGCCCGCCTCAGTCGCTATCTCAGAACTGGCCGCCTCAGTCGCTATCCCAGAACTGTCCGCCTCTGTCACTATCCCAGAACTGCCTGCCTCAGCACTATCCCATAACTGCCTGCCTCAGTGACTATCCCAGAACTGCCCGACTCAGCCACTAACAAAAAACAGAACTGCCTACCTTAGCCACTATCCCAGAACTGCCCGCCTCTGAGCCACTATCCTGGTCACCTCAGCCACTATCCCAGAACTGCCCGCCTCAGTCACTATCCCAGAACTGCCCGCCTCAGCCACTATCCCAGAACTGCTCGCCTCAGTCACTATCCCAGAACTGCCCGCCTTAACCACTATCCCAGAACTGCTCGCCTCGGTCACTATCCCAGAACTGCCAGCCTCTGTCACTATCCCAGAACTGAGTGCCTCAGCCACTATCCAAGAACTGGCCACCTCAGTAACTATCTCAGAACTGGCCGCCTCAGTCACTATCCCAGAACTGTCCGTCTCAGCCACTATCCGAAAACTGACCGCCTCAGCCACTATCCCAGAACCGGCCGCCTCAGACACTATCCCAGAACTGGCCGCCTCCGTCACTATCTCAGAACTACCTGCCTCAGCCACTATGCCAGAACTGCCTGCCTAAGTCACTATCCCAAAACTGACGCCTCAGTCTCTATCCAAGAACTGCCCGCCTCAGTCACTATCCCAGAACTGCCCACCTCAGTCGCTATCCCAGAACTGCCCGACTCAGCCACTATCCCAGAACTGCTCGCCTCAGTCACTATGCCAGAACTGCCCGCCTCAGCCACTATCCCAGAACTACCTGCCTCAGTCACTGTCCAAGAACTGCCCGCCTCAGTCATTATCCCAGAACTGCCCGCCTCAGTCACTAACCAAGAACAGAACTGCCCGCCTCAGCCACTATCCCAGAACTGCCCGCCTCAGCCACTATCCCAGAACTGGCCGCCCGCCTCAACCACTATCTCAGAACTGCCTGCCTCAGTCACTATCCAAGAACTGCCCGCCTCAGTCACTATCCCAGAACTGTCCGCCTCAGCCACTATCCCAGAACTGCCCGCCTCAGTCACTATCCCAGAACTGGCCGCCCGCCTCAGCCACTATCTCAGAACTGCCTGCCTCAGTCACTATCCAAGAACTGCCCGCCTCAGTCACTATCCCAGAACTGTCCCCGCCTCAGCCACTATCTCAAAACTCTCCGCCTCTGCCACTATCCCAGAACTGCCTGCCTCTGCCACTATCCCAGAACAGCTCGCCTCGGTCACTATCCCAGAACTGCCAGCCTCTGTCACTATCCCAGAACTGACTGCCTCAGCCACTATCCAAGAACTGGCCGCCTCAGTAACTATCTCAGAACTGGCCGCCTCAGTCACTATCCCAGAACTGTCCGTCTCAGCCACTATCCGAAAACTGACCGCCTCAGCCACTATCCCAGAACTGGCCGCCTCCGTCACTATCTCAGAAGTGCCTGCCTCAGCCACTATGCCAGAACTGCCTGCCTCAGTCACTATCCCAAAACTGACGCCTCAGTCACTATCCAAGAACTGCCCGCCTCAGTCACTATCCCAGAACTGCCCGCCTCAGTCACTATCCCAGAACTGCCCGACTCAGCCACTATCCCAGAACTGCTCGCCTCAGTCACTATGCCAGAACTGCCCGCCTCAGCCACTATCCCAGAACTACCTGCCTCAGTCACTGTCCAAGAACTGCCCGCCTCAGTCATTATCTCAGAACTGCCCGCCTCAGTCACTAACCAAGAACAGAACTGCCCGCCTCAGCCACTATCCCAGAACTGCCCGCCTCAGCCACTATCCCAGAACTGGCCGCCCGCCTCAGCCACTATCTCAGAACTGCCTGCCTCAGTCACTATCCAAGAACTGCCCGCCTCAGTCACTATCCCAGAACTATCTCAAAACTCTCCGCCTCTGCCACTATCCCAGAACTGCCTGCCTCTGCCACTATCCCAGAACTGCCTGCCTCAGTCACTATCCCAGAACTGCCCGCCTCAGTTACTATCCCAGAACTGTCCGCCTCAGTCACTATCCCAGAACTGTCCGCCTCTGCCACTTCACCTGTAGCTGGTTACCGACCGGTATTTTCATCATTAAGTATAGACCCTTTTGTTACAAGGCTTCTGATTGGCAAAAAGGTATCTCATTAGCGGGCAAATTTATGCATTATGTACAGAATACATAATTATGTACATAATACATTAATGAGACTAAAAGTGATCAAAGCTTGCCATAACGGCATGCTGCAATCACATTTAATACATAATTCACATTATTAGAACGAAAATTATCGCTTGATAATTAAAAAAATACATAATATAGTTGCGATAATGTGCGCCGTAGTCACATTAAATCCCATAAAGTGCATTATGTATACATAATGTGAAAAACAGAGTTACTAATGTGCTAGTACAATGCAATTGACGTATCGCCGGCCACGCCCACAATGTTCCGACAAAGGCCGCCATCACGGTACCAAAGCAGCGTCACGGCAACTAATGACGTACTTGTGTCAGTGACGTCATTAAACGACGCAATTCAGACCGAGTTTTCATTCTTTTGCAAGCATGCCAGACCTTTGTCGGAACATTGTGGGTGTGGTCAGCGATACGTCAATTCTCCTTACCAAGATATATCTAGCAATGAAGTTTCACATTGATACCACTTACAGTTTCTGTGTTGTGTATGAAAAACATCAAAGGGCAATAACTCCTGAATTACGAAAATAGAGTTATGGTTCTAGTACACTGCACCTCTACCTAGCAATGAAGTTTCATATTGATATATTTTACAGTTTTTGTATTATGCTCCAGACAAAATTATGACGGACGGACAAACGCACCACACGGGCGGACGGACCAACTATATGCTCTCCCTTTGGGCAGCATAAAAAACAGAATGTCACAATTGGATCACCATCTAAAAATGAATGATGATAATTGTACGAATTGCATAACAGGTTTTTGGACTCCCAGACAAAGTGCCCTGTCTTTATGGAATGTATGTCTATATCACTAGGAGTATAATATTTGTTTTAGACACTTAATTAAGGCCAATGCTTACATATCATGAGTATAATTGAGGCAAAAATAAACCATTACGACTCTATAAATACCGCACCAGGCCCAAGTTTGCAATGATATCTTTTGTAAGATTTACCTTTACTTAAATATAGCAAAATCTAAATCTTAATATATCGAATAATGGTGTTTAACGTCCCAATCAAGAATATTTCACTTGTATTGAGACATCGCCAGTTCTAGGCGAAGATGCAGTAATTTTGCCTGTGCGTTGCGCTGATGGCATTATACAGCAGGGTTCTTTAGCGTGCCAAGCCCACCGTGACAAGGGACCTTGTTTATTTTAAGTTCACATCCTAAAGAACCGTGACTTTCATTTCGTAATGCAGAGTGTTTGGCGAAAGAACAGTCACTGCCCACTTTCATGTCTTGGATCAGACCCGGCCGAGGATCGAATCCACGACTACCCACTTACGAACAAGCACTCTACCAACTGAGCTACCGCAGTGGTTCTTAATATTTTATTTTATGATTCAAGATATCAAAAACAAACATATAAATCCATATTCAAACCACAACAACAAAAGAAAGCAAAAATTTGACTTTGACGCTGATAAATCAAGTGAAATACGCGAACTTGCACCAGGGAAGTGAGACCGGATGCGCCGGAAAGTTAAGCACCTCCTGTTTAGCTAACTACACCTGTCACTTGTGTAATCAAAATTTGGAAAATAAGGAACATGGAACTATGGAACGTTTGAAAAGGTGTCATTTTGAAGATCATTTTAAAGCGGTTTAAAACATATGTAGTCTAAATTTGTCTAAATGTGTTTATATTTATTTCCATAAAATATTGCCAAAAAAAGCCATTAATTTCCCGACTTCGGACGAACACTGCATATAATGAGACCACTGATTTTAGAACTCCCGACTTCGGACCTATCAGGGATATACTACAACCATTTATTTCGAGATTCTCGATTTCGGACGGACACTGGAAAAAATCTAATCGATAAGTAATCTGACATCATTGCAGTCAAAACAAATAGGTTCATATAGAAAAGGTCAATATTGTAAAAATATATGTTTAAATGGAATTAACAAAATATTACAGATCTGACCTACTGAAAAACCTATACCTGAAAATGGCCTAAATTTCAAACACTGTTTTGAGATTTATAGAAATTAATTCTATTTCGAGAAAAATTACAAATTTTATACCATTCTGTAATCAGAAAGAGTGCTTACAACCTTGGCAAAGTCCGAGAGTTTCTGGGTCCTCAGAAAAGACCTTAAAACTGATACTGTGTCACAGAAGGCATGTCATGTTAAGAAACCCTTCCCAAGCATTGTCCTCAGCACACTAGTGAATATATATATGTCACTTCACCTGTTGTTGGTGATGTCTCTATTTAAGTGAAATATTTTTTATAGAAACATAAATGAAAAACCCCATTCTATCAACTGTTTAATCAACATTATGTAATTAAGTTGGATTCGTCAACATAATATAAGTTGTTCAGCCTTTAGTTAATGTCTAATACCAATGCCGTAACTCAGAACTTGCCAGAGTGCTCACTTCGTGTGTGGGGTTATCTTGAAAATAGGTAGTGACTGTTCTTTTGCAAAGCACTCAACATTTAGAAATAAAAGTTTCCGGATCCTTCAGACGAGAGGCATGGCAAACTGCCCTGAGTGCACTGCAAAGGTGAAAAATTACTGCTACTTCCCCTACAATTGGTGGTGTCTTGATATAAGTGAAACATTCTTGACTGGGATTCAAAACCCCATTCAATCAATAAATCACTCAATATTTAATAAATTCAAAGATGCTTACGACTTGTTTTATTGTTTTTAAAGAGTACAGTATGATGCTTGTTTGGAATGTTTTAGGGAATGTTTTAGTGCATTTAGATTTAAGATAGTAAAGTTTATTTTTATGTCATACATGTTTGTATCTCAATTTCAGCATTCCAAGTTGATGGAACTGAAATAGCTACAAAAATGAAAGCGGATAAGTTTAACTTCCTCGCTATACCAGTGTCTCCTGCCTTCACATGCATTACCTGCAGCAGACAATGCAGATTAAGAAGAGGCCAGGTCCCAGTTTAACAATCATTCCCTTAACTAAGATTTTCCTTAACTTAAATCTGATAACTTCCATAGAACTAAAATATAGACGTAATAAGCTTAGAGTGATCTCCAAAATGATTGACACCTTAAATTCACGAATATATGTATATTCAAAACTAACAAAATTATTCAGATTTTGAAATTTGCAAGATTGAAGTTAGGAAATCTTAGTTAAGGAATGATTGTGAAACTGGGGTCTGATCAGTCACAGCAAACGATGTCCATCCACCACGTCTACTGATGCAAATCCATAGACCTAAGACTGAAAGATGCAGTGTCTTGGAGAGGCAGTCACAGCAGATGATGTTAATCTACCACCACCACAAATGCAAATTTATAGTCCTTAGACTGAAGGATGTGTCTTGGAGAGGCAGTCACAGCAGACAATGGTCATCCACCACGTCTACTGAGACAAATCAATAGTCCTAAGACTGAAGGATGTGTCTTGGAAAGGCAGTCACAGCAGACGATGTTCATCCACCACCTCCACAGATCCATAGTCTTAAGACTGCAGGATGCCAACAAAGATACCACAAATGATTTCTGAATGAAAATGATTGCATGTTTACAGTGATTTTGTTTGCCTAAAATTACTACCGAATAAAGGTAGTTTTCCCCGGGTAAAAATGACTAAATTTTACCAAATCGACCACTAAAATTCCCAAACAGATTAAAATTAGTTATCCTTACCCACAAAATGTTAGATATTGCCACAATGTAACATCTTTTAATGAAGATCATAAGCTATTATAAACTTGTCATTATGCAGTTTGCTGTTTTTCAGAACTTCGATTTTCTCAATTTAAAAGGGAGAAAGTTATTAAAAAATTAACAAAATCACTATTTTTTGTAAAGTTTTAAGGTGATAATTCAAGCTTTTATAATACTCCATGTCTTAACTCTGTAGTAAGTCATTTAAAGCTTTGACAAATATAATGCATATTTACAGGTGAGCTAGGTGCTTTGCCGCCAACAACTTTAGAACCTTTTAGAACCTCTTAAATGATAACAAGAATGACTGAGACAGGGTTCAGATATGTTTGGCCTATAGCTAATCATTAATAAATGTAACAAATGGGGTTTGCCACCTTAGAGGGTAATAACCCCTAACTTTTTAGGGGGAACACTACATTGATATGGAATTGCAAAAGATGATGTTTCTCATAAAAAGAACGTTATTTCAGAAATTTGTGGCGTTAACGTTTTTAAAATATTTGCCACAAAGGCTAAGAAGTATTGATCAGGAAATACAGCATTATATACTATTTTCCATATTTTTTCATCAAATGCTTGAATATTTATTGCATTATCTTTTTTTAAAAGGAAAGTGAACCAATTTTAGAATTTTCACAATACATTTCAATAGATACAGTTGACAGCATTTCTCACATGAAAAAAATCACCTGTCCATTTAAACTTAATCATATATGAATTTGCAATTTCTTGATTACCGGTAAAAAAAGGCAAAAATGTCAAATAATGAAGCATTTCAATCATCAAGAAAATCCATTGTCATTGTTGAAAATATGTACTCTTTTGAACTCTGATTTGCACCAAAAATATGAAATACTTGTGAGAAAAAGCATCTTTCATCTCATGCAATCTGAATTGTCCATCCATTATTGCCTGTGAGTTCGTCCCAATATTATCTTGCAATCTGAATTGTCTGTCCATTTCTGTATATTCAATGCCTATGGATGAATTTAATCAAACTTGTAATAATTGTACACTGGCATAATGGCACATAACAAAATTAGGTCAAATCTTAGCCTAGCTATGAGGGACGGGACATTAGCCCCTCAAATGGTATTCAAATTGCATGAGATTTAAAAAAAAAACAAGATGAACTATAGAACTGAGAAGGAATGGACATAGGTCCAGAGGTCAAGGTCACAGATAAATTAGTAAATACCTGGAAGTCTATATACTATGCATATTAGAGTATTGTTGGTATAATTATGTTGTAACAATCTTTTTGACATACAAATATAGGTCATGGGTTCAAAGGTCAAGGTCATAGATGGAAAAGAATATCAAACTGGTTAATTATCATCTGGAAAAGCTTTAAATCTTGACGATATTTAAAGATTATAACATTGGGATTTCAGTTTTGATGTTATTCTCAAAACATGTAAACTACGGTAGCCATTATTTATCGGGTGAGCATATTGGGTCTCATTATTTAAGTATGTTTATTCACTCTATGATGTTAACTGAGGTGATATTAAAGTACTACTAGTTAGTTATATCTTATATTCTCTACTTACATGTTTATATACTGTTGATTCATTATAAAACTTGTATTTCAGTTTGAAATTTTAATTTGTTTTTATTCAGATTGAGAAGTACACCGCCCTCCATAAATTATCATACATGTTTATAACTAGTCTTATCATAACAGGCTCAAAATCTTCACAAAATTAAATTGTTGAAAACATCATTATGCTAAAGCTAAATGTTTTTCAGCTAAATAGTGTTTTTATCATCTTGAAAAATGTAATTTTCCCGAATTTTACGTTTCTCCCAAAAATTTCACTAAATTGATTCTCAAGAATAACAAACTTATTACATACATTTAGATCATAAAGTTAAGATATCACTTACAAATAAAGGAAAGACTTCAATATTTTAATTCTATGAACAAAGTTTGATATGATGATTACAATGTAAACCAATGGTAAATATACATTTGTAAAGTTATTTATGGAGGGCAGTGTAGTAGTAGCAAGTTTATTTAAAAACACACATACTAATCCATGTCCGAATCACAATCCTGAAGTAAAGTAAAAACAAACATACTAATCCATGTCCGAATCACAATCCTGAAGTAAAGTAAAAACAAACATACCAATCCATGTCCGAATCACAATCCTGAAGTAAAGTAAAAACAAACATACCAATCCATGTCCGAATCACAATCCTGAAGTAAAGTAAAACCAAACATACCAACCCATCTCCGAATCACAATCCTGAAGTAAAGTAAAAACAAACATACCAATCCATGTCTGAATCACAATCTTGAAGTAAAGTAAAAACAAACATACCAATCCATGTCCGAAACACAATCCTGAAGCAAAGTAAAAACAAACATACCAATCCATGTTCGAATCACAATTCTGAAGTAAAGTAAAAACAAACATACCAATCCATGTCCGAATAACAATCCTGAAGTAAAGTAAAAACAACGACCAATCCATGTCTGAATCACAATCCTGAAGTAAAGTAAAAACAAACATACCAATCCATGTCTGAATCACAATCTTGAAGTAAAGTAAAAACAAACATACCAATCCATGTCCGAAACACAATCCTGAAGTAAAGTAAAAACAAACATACCAATCCATGTCCGAATCAAAATCCTGAAGTAAAGTAAAAACAAACATACCAATCCATGTCCAAATCACAATCTTGAAGTAAAGTAAAAACAAACATACCAATCCATGTCCGAAATACAATCCTCAAGTAAAGTAAAAACAAACATACCAATCCATGTCTGAATCACAATCCTGAAGTAAAGTAAAAACAAACATACCAATCCATGTCAAAATCACAATCCTGAAGCAAAGTAAAAACAAACATACCAACCCATGTCCCAATCACAATCCTGAATCGAAGTAAAAACAAACATACCAATCCATGTCCAAATCACAATCCTGAAGTAAAGTAAAAACAAACATACCAATCCATGTCCGAATCACAATCTTGAAGTAAAGTAAAAACAAACATACCAATCCATGTCCGAACACAATCCTGAAGTAAAGTAAAAACAAACATACCAATCCATGTCTGAATCACAATCCTGAAGTAAAGTAAAAACAAACATACCAATCCATGTCCAAATCACAATCCTGAAGCAAAGTAAAAACAAACATACCAACCCATGTCCCAATCACAATCCTGAATCGAAGTAAAAACAAACATACCAATCCATGTCCGAATCACAATCCTGAATCGAAGTAAAAACAAACATACTAATCCATGTCCAAATCACAATCCTGTAGTAAAGTAAAAACAAACATACCAATCCATGTCCAAATCACAATCCTGTAGCAAAGTTAAAACAAACATACCAATCCATGTCCAAATCACAATCCTGTAGTAAAGTAAAAACAAACATACCAATCCATGTCCGAATCACAATCCTGAAGTAAAGTAAAAACAAACATACCAATCCATGTCCAAATCACAATCCTGAAGTAAAGTAAAAACAAACATACCAATCCATGTCTGAATCACAATCCTGAAGTAAAGTAAAAACAAACATACCAATCCATGTCGGAATCACAATCCTGAAGCAAAGTAAAAACAAACATACCAATCCATGTCCGAATCACAATCCTGAAGCTAAGTAAAAACTTTGAAACTGATGTTAGGTTAAACACATTAAAGACATTAACTTCCAACAGTGAAATGAGGCCAGGTGCTCCGGAAAAATAAGGACCTTCTGTTTAGCTAGCTACACTTGCCACGTTTTATCAAAATTAAGTGAAAGGAACATGGAACTATGGGAAGTCAAATATATCCAGGGCTATCCTGGACACAGAGAAATTTATCAACAATACTGTGATGACAGCCATAAAACTTTGAGGGGTCTGATAAGCCTAGGCTTGCAATACCCCTTGGTCAACAATTTATTTGTAAGCAGCTTGCTTTGTTGTATTAAGTTCCCGTAGTTGGGACAAGCTCTACCATAACATATTAATTGGGAAACAAATACACCATAAGCAAGAAGCAGGTATATTATATTGCTGCATAGAAAAAGAAAGTTGACAATAGAAAAATTGAAGACATCACATTAACTGAAGACATCACGTTTGTCATACAGTATCAAATGTAGCCTTTCATGGGCGTCATAATTGAGGTACAAGTGAGAAATCAGTCGTATATTTTATTTCTCAAGCTCACTAGGATAGATGGCATTCACAAATTTAAGATTGTTAAGACAGAACCTCATCTATGTATCTGTTTGGTGACAGTCTACTCTCCTGATTTCACAAGGTTCTGCATAAATTCTTCTTCATAAGAATAAAGAAACAAATCAACAGGCTATGGTACACAGTTTGTACCCATTGGTATACTGATTGATTCAAGTAACATGAAAATCAAATGATGTCGCTTAAATTAAGTATAAGACCAGAGGCTCAGTGTGGCTGAGCCTGTATCGCTCACCTGACTAAAATGTTTTTAAAGCAAATTTGTATTCCAGTGATGAAAAAATGCACTGTTTATATCAGACAGAATGGCTAAGGAAATCACTGTAGAACTATACCATTCACAGTTTTTTTCAATCTGATTAAAATCACATCTCTCACTTGCTCCCCCATTTTTGATATAGGCGCGGAGTGGGAGATCTGAGGAAACACCGTTTAGGGGCATATGTGAATGAGCTATTGTTGTAACATTTATTGTCCAATGAAATTTCAGCTTCTGAGATTTTGAAAGTGTTTTGCCTTTATTGTAAATGAAACGGGCAATTTGAATTTGTCAATCTAAGTAAAAGACCTTCCATACATCATTCCCATAAAGTTTGGTTCAATTTGCTTCAGCAGCTTTAGAGGAGATAGCAAATATATGCTATTCCCATAGGATTAAACTATGTTCTGTGCTGGCAGCTATCTTTTTTGGCAGATCAAAAAAATGTCCATAATCTAAGTAAAGAACCATCCATACATCATTCCTGTAAAGTTTGATTCAATTTGCATTAGTAGCTTCAAAGGAAATAGCAAATATATGCTTTTCCCATAGGGTCCAATGTGAAACAATGTTCTCCACTGGCAGCCATGCTTTATGACAGATCAGGAAAATTTTGGCAATCTATGTAAAGGACCTTCTATACATCATTCCTGTAAAGTTTGGTTCAATTTGCTTCAGTCATTTCTGAGGACATAGTCAAAAATGTGTTTTTCCCATAGGGTCCAATGTTAAACTATCGTCTGCCCTGGCGGCCATGTTTTTCGGCGGATCAGAAAAATTTTGGCAATCTATGTAAAGGACCTTCTATACATCATTCCTGTAAAGTTTGGTTCAATTTGCTTCAGTCATTTCTGAGGACATAGTTAAAAATGCGTTTTTCCCATAGGGTCCAATGTTAAACTACCTTTTGCGCTGGCAGCCATGTTTTTTGGCCAATCAGGAAAATTTTGGCAATCTATGTAAAGGACCTTCTATACATCATTCCTGTAAAGTTTGGTTCAATTTGCTTCCCAAGCTTCAGAGGAAATAGCATATATATGCTTTTCCCATAGGGTCCAATGTTAAACTATCTTCTGCGCTGGCGGCCATGTTTTTTGGTGGATCAGAAAAATTTTGGCAATCTAAGTAAATGATCTTCTATACATCATTTCTGTAAAGTTTGGTTAAATTCGCTTCAGTCATTTCTGAGGAGATAGCCAAAATGCGTTTCTCCCATAGGGTCCCATGTTAAACTACCTTTTGCTCTGGCAGCCATGTTTTTTGGCCAATCAGAAAAATTTTGGCAATCTATGTAAAGGACCTCCAATACATCATTCCTCTAAAGTTTTGTTAAGTTTGCTTCAATAGTTTCAGAGGAGATAGCCAAAATGTGTTTTTCCCATAGGGTCCAATGTTAAACTATGTTCCCCGCTGGCAGCCATATTTTTAGGCGGATCAGAAAAATTTGGGCAATCTTTGCAAAAGACCTTCCATACATTATTCCTGGAAAGTTTAATTGAATTCGCTTCAGTTGTTTCAGAGGAGATAGCCAAAATGTGCGTTTTCCCATAGGGCCCAATGTTAAACTTTGTTTGGACCTGGCGGCCATTTTTTTTTGCGGATCAGAAAAGTTTGGGCAATCTTAGTAAATGACCTTGCATACATTATTCCTGTAAAGTTTGGTTCAAATTGGTTCAGCGGTTTCAAAGAAGATAGCAAATATATGCTTTTCCCATAGGGTCCAATGTTAAACTATCTTCTGCGCTGGTGGCCATGTTTTTTGACGGATCAGAAAAATTTTGGCAATCTAAGTAAAGGACCTTCCTTACACCATTCCTGTAAAGTTTGGTTAAATTTGCTTCAGTCATTTCTGAGGAAATAGTCAAAAATGCTTTTTTCCCATAGGGTCCAATGTTAAACTATCTTCTGCCCTGGCAGCCATGTTTTTTGGCGGATCAAAAAAATTTCGGCAATCTAAGTAAAGGACCTTCCATACATCATTCCTGTAAAGTTTGGTTAAAATTGGTTCCGGGGTTTCAGAGGAGATAGCCAAAATGTGAAAAGTTTACAGACGGACTGACAGACTGACGGACGGACTGACGGACGGAGGACGCCGAGTGATGGCAAAAGCTCACATGGCCTTTAGGCCAGGTGAGCTAAAAAGCTCATTTTTGGAATGGTTTTGTTAAATAACCTTGCTGATAAAATTTCTATATTGATGCTAATGAGGCCGTCAGTTCTGGGATGGTAGAGGAAACTAGAGCAGATGGAGAAAACAACCAACCTTTGGCAACTTTATCTCCGACTAGGATCTGCCCAACTGAGATTTGAACCAATATAGTGAGAGGCACTGATATCCGTAAGCCTGTACTTTTGGCCACTTGGCCACCAAGGAAAATGTAATAATGTGAGTGCATGTGTAATCATGGGCAATTGAAAGTACAGGTAAACAACATTAACCTGTCCATTTGACCTTTAATTTAAATACTTATTATAGACCAGTATATTTATGTATAGTGAACAGAGCCCCAGGTAAGAGGCGTATCTGCGTAAATATGCTATGACTTTTTCAAAATACACTTTAAAATTTGATTAAAGGCGTACCAAAACACATTGAAATTGCTCACTATGCTTTACATTTTCAGTACAACGCGTAACCATGATTTTGTAAACAAGTATCACTCGCCGACATGCTTTCATACAAGCTTACATTTGTCATTACACATTATAATGATCAAGATAAATGAACAAATTCAAAACGTAATGGAGACAATTCCAGACCGGAATTTTACTTTTAAATGACGGTCCAGATCAGTTCCAGTCTTGAATCTTACCCTATTTTCTTTTCATCTTTTATGTTGATCGTCACATCACAAAATGTTGTCTGCTGTGAAAAAAGGCTATTATGTGCCCAAACAGTCAGACAGCGGTAGCAACACTGTTTACAGTATCAATACGCTTTAGATTTTACAGCATACGCTTTAGAAAAAAAGTAGGGGGTAATGACCCTTTATGTCCAACTCTTATCTGGAGCTCTGGTAAACACAAGTACATAATGGGAAACACTATTTTCAGAGTGAAGACCTATATGGTGTATGTATGAACTGTGAATTCTTACACTACCACTACCAGATGGTGGATAATTTTGTATTCCTAATATAGGGTCAAGTGGACAGGTCAATGTTGTTTGATTATAAGTGATATATATGAACACATTTTTATTGATATCTCATCTTTGATTGCTTTAATATGGTCAATAAAAATCACATAAATCACACTAATTTCGTGATTGATCAGTCATTTGTGTAGGTCTTGGATACAAAACAATTCATAAATAAAACAATTGTCTTTTTGTTAAAACAATGAATATATCACTGTCCATCTTTTAACATGGCTTCTAACTCTCCCGATTCTTTGAGCTCCTGAAACAAACAAAATAGATGAATATCAATAAGTCTGAAGTTATACTATAAATAATTATTGGTTTCATTTTGTCAAACTTTTCCCAAAGGTTAAGGTAGGATAAAAGTCGATTCAAGAATTGGTCTCAAAAAGTGAATAGCACAGAACTGACTTGACACACAATTAAGGTGTACACCAAAATAATTGGTCTCAAAATGTAAATAGCACATTACTGAATTGAAACACAGTTAAAGTGTACATCAGAAGATGTCTATTAAGAAAATCTAGTAAAATAATTGCAATGCATGTATCTAAACTTATGCTGACAGAAAACACTGAAATTTTTTGAAATTTCATCACATTTTTGATCTGGAAAATACAAAACTTAAGTGTATTTCCAAAATAAATCTTTTGTTGGTTGTCTAATTAGCTCACACTTTCTGCAGGGAATAACTTATTAAAATATGTCTAAATTTTATTTTTGGGCTGTTGTAGGAACTCTCAAAGTTCAAAACAGTTGTCTCCTAATTTAACTAGAAAAACTGTGAGCCACAAGCTCACAAAAAATACCCCCTGCTCCCAAAAAATCCATCAGATCAAATTTTAAATAGGAGGTGCACATCTATATTATATTACAAAGATTGTGTGAAAGTTTCATGAAAATCCATTGAAGGGTTTAGGAGGAGTTGCGGATAAGAGATAGGTACCCTAAGGTGTAACAGAAGGACGGACGGACACACGGATGGACACCCCTATCACTACATACCCCCCGCTTTTTAAGTGGGGGGTATAACAAGCTAAGTAGTATCAGCTGATTAGAACCTGGTATACATGTACCTGAAGAATATCTAGTCCACCAATCAATTCTCCATTTACATAAAGCTGTGGATATGTTGGCCAATTAGAAAACTTCTTTAAACCTTGTCGGACTTCTTCATCTTGTAAAATATCAAATGTGTCATATTTGATCCTAAAATTCAAAGAAATAGCATTAGATTAACTTTATCATTTTGTTAAAACAAGTCACTATAACAACAATCAATTTTTATGACAGTCATACAAAGCAGCTATAAGATATGGCCCAGACGACATGATTTTAAAACGGTCTCTTGAGACCCAAATACTCCCGCTCCCAACATCTATAAGGGTTCATGTGATATGACCTTTGGTAAAACTCCATTACTCAACTCATAATTATGTTATCTTTCTTCAACTTCAATCAAAGAATAAAAAAGAATTGTCTCATCCCTTCTTTTAGGTCTCTGTTTAAAGGCATATGCTATGAAATAGAACCACCACTCAAAACAAGCTAATTTATTCACTTTTTTGTTCTATATGAACATGAGAACAAAAATATGCAAAAATAATGGTAGGTTACCACAGTTAATTTTTTAACAACTCTTGTTCAATATACATGATATATGCAGTATTTCAAGGATTATGCATTTTTATCCAAAAATTGGTATAAATTGAAAAATTAACCTGAAACAAACTCAAAAAATTCATTAAAATGTTTTAAACAGCAAAAATACATCATATCCATATATAACATGTTTAAAAATGTCAAAGTTGCCAGTTAAATGCACGTTTATTAAAATAATTGGTAAAAAATACATCTAAGAAAATGCTCATTTTACCACCTTTTTCTCAAAATTTTCATACATTTTCATGTACATAATAAAATATACCACTGGAAATCTTGCCAAAAGTTTAAACAGTGTATGTACTCCACAAAAACAAAGAAAAATTCATAGGTCACAAGGGTATTATTGGATTTAAAAATAAAAAATTACCCCTACCCATGAATTTTCTCAAATTTCCAATGAAAAAATTGATAAAAAATCCCAAAAAGGTTTTCTCTTTTCAGTTAATTCAAATATTAGCATCAGATTCTTGACAAATAAAAAACAAAGTATATTTTTACAATATTAATCAATTCTTGACAAATAAAAAACAAAGTATATTTTTACAATATTAATCAATGTTTTATGATCTGGATATTTAAATATTCATAATTATTTTAAATATATCTGCGAATCTATAGGAATTCAAAACCTCCAATGAAAAGAGCTAAATATGACAATTTTGTTATACCATGTTAACATTCTAATACCTCTTGGAACTTACATGAATTTCCATTACCTTGTGGTATGGTCAAAGGGAGATAACTTTATATCATGGTTAGTTAACATTTTGTGCAGCAACATCAATGTTTGCTGCTAATTGAGCAATTACACAGACGATGACGTAAACAGAGTAGTCTCCCTTGGATGCATGGATTCGGTGTGCAATGAAAAAAACCCAAAATTGTCTTTAAGTACTAGTATATGTACAACGTTTATAACTATTTCAATTATAAAATCTGGATGATCACAAACTCATTATAAACCCATTCTGTTTCTTACCCAGTGTCGTTGAGCAACTGTGTGACCTGTTTACTGAATCCACATCTTGGTGTGTTTGGATCTCCCTTCATAAATAACATTATAGGTGATCTTGTTGTTAAACTTTTTAATCTGTAAAAAATACAATCATACAAGAGTTTAGTTTGATGAATAATTTGACATGAACTGTCTCAGAAGGAGAATAATATCCCTGCTCCAACTGATGGTTGGGAAAATTGATCGTAGGTGATGGGTTCTTATGATGATACTTAACATCTGCGCATAGTTTAAAAATTGGATCATACATTACTGAATAGACCTCTAAACAAATTATGTCTGTGATGGACAGATAGACAGACAGACAAGGTGATTCCAGTATACACACCCAACTTTGTAACCCAACTTTGTTGTGGAAGGTATAATGAATTAAAAAACCACAATGAACCACAATATAATTGTTATAACAATTTCAAGATCAGTTCTAATTTTGCACCACATATTTATCCTTACATTTTTTAGTTTGTACTTTTACCAGTCTTATTAAACAGTGACAAGTCTGAGGTCTGACTGCCCTTTAATTTTTTAATCTGGACCTCACCTGTCTTCTAGTTCTTCCTGCTTTGGAAACTGTGATTTTAATTCTCCTGACTCAGCTAATTCTTTAAGTATATCTAAACCACCCAGTAATTCACCGTTAGAGTACACCTGTGGATATGTTGGCCAGTTTGAGTACGTTTTCAAACCTGCAAAAATAAACAATATTTCAAGATGAAAGATATATGAATTCCATGATGATAAATAGGGGTGGGTATTGGGGAAAAAAGCATATTGCAATATATTGCAATATTTGAGAAAATATTGCAATACATATTGCAATATATTGCAAAGTTAATAAATGCTTAAAGGATAAACGAACCGGCATCCAAGTTTGGGTGATGGCGGCGAATGTGCGAAGTAAGATTTCTTGTACCCCCAGCATATTTAACGTCTGCAGGGTTAGACAGTGCATACTGCTATATTTGCCTAAATTTGTTTTTGACAAGTTTTACTTCGTCGTCTGCCATTATCGGTTATAACATGTATACATTCTGTATCTCAGAGGCGCTTTATTTTGTTGACAAACACTTACGAGATAAAGATTATATTACAGTCTTTTTAGTGTTAATATCAAAATAATGACCGTAAAGCATAATCTACTGATTTTTTAAAATTTCGGTGGTATATCGGGTTTTTTTTTTTGCGTACCGGTATATTGTATCGACCCTGCCATACCGCAATATACCGGTATACCGGTAATATCGCACACCCCTAATGATAAAGATGGTAACTAAGATCCAATGACTAGTTGTTTGTTTGATTTTTAATCTACAATCATCCTAAAACTGAATGTAAAATACTTGATTAATGTGTTATTTAAAACACTGTTATTTTCTTTTCTGATGTGGAGCCTCAACCGCCAAGTGCCAGCTTAAGGATCAGTGAGTAAGTTTCACTTAGGGACGTTAAACACTGTTACTCAACTCTAGTTCTACTTAGGGTTATTCTTCTGTGAGTAAGTAGGCAGACTGCTTGCTGGGGGTCAGTGGTTGTCTCCAGACACTCTTGTTTTCTCCACTATCTACTCAATATCAGTGAAATGCTCTTAACTGGGGACAAAAAACACCAACTAATCCACTCTACTTCTGCATACAATTTTGTAGTATATAAATTTGCTATTTTCTCATATAGGTTAAAAATTTGAAAGCCATAACTGAAATATATTTACAAATGTATTTCACTTTTTTTAAAATTTGGATAGAAAATACAGTCTAATTTATACAGGAGAAAATTTATAACATTTTGTTCAATAGACAAAAAAGTTTAGTTTTCAGAATTCACAGAATCCAGTTTTTAAAGCATTTTTATCAATAACATAACTGAATATGATTGTTTGTTTTTTAGGTGCATGAAGATTATAAAAACACATAAAGAGCAAGTCTGATAGGAAATATGTTGCTACTTAAGTTGTATAAATGCTAACACATGCTTGACCAGCTTACCTTGCCTGACGTCATTTGTAAAATATCAAAAGTAGAAAATCTGATGTTATTTTCATTTAACAACTGTACAATCTGTCTACTAAAACCTGAAATAAATTTCATACATGGTTCATTGTATTGATCATTTATTGAATATACATGTATATTTGTAATTTAATTTTGACTCTACACTTTTACAAGTTCATTTTTATGGATTTTAAAAAGTTTTACTTACTATATGTTAATTAACCCTGATATACTTAGGTTAAAAAACTAGAGTAAAAATATTTTGATTGCATACATTACATGATTAATCATTTGAAGAATTTCAATATTCAGAATTTAATATTAAATACACATTTATAAGCTGAATTGTTATCAAGACGTTGTTTGAACAATCCCATCTACCAATTACTAGTATCCTAATTAGTGTACATTGGTTTCAAAACACAAGACATACAGGGAATTACCAAAATGTTTTGATTGATTGGTTGACTGAAATGGGGTTTTACATTTACGTCAAGAATAGTTCACTAATATTATATAGAGACCCAACCAGCTATAGGTAATGTAGCAGAATTTTTTTACATTTGTAGAATGCTTAGGGCAAGGTGGAAGGTTCTTTAGCATGTCACACCTACTGTGACAAGGGGCATTAGTTTATTTTAAGATCTTCTGAAGGACCCAACAAAAAAGTAAAAGAAAATTGTGAAAATTCAAGTATTTGTACTGTGAACATATAGTACCAGTATGTTAACATGATTATATACAGACCACATCTTGGTTCCTCTGGCTTTCCTTTCATAAATAACATAACTGGAGCAGAATTTATTAACTTCTTCAATCTAACATTGAGATCCTAAAATCAGAAGAAAAAAATTACTTGCCTAATAAAGCAATCATTAACAGTTAGTTGGTGGGAATTTATACTTGCATAAGAGAACTAGAACATACAAAATGACAAAAATTACAATTTAATAGAATTTTTGGTAAAATATCAAAAACCTAGAGGAAGCAGGTTGTAACAAGCATTCTGAGAATATTACATGAAAATATGTAGTAGGGTTTTTGCATGGCAATACAGAGTACTATACCAGCTGAAAATTCTTTGGACCACAACAAGACAAGTTCATAATAGAATGACATTTTGCAATAATGATAGTCCAAGAACCATAACTCCGTAAATAATTATCAGATGGCAAAAACTCAAAATATTCATTTTTCGGCCTACATTATACAATCTTCTATCTCAAGTTGCTCTCTACAAACTCTAAACACAATAAACCCCCAACATGTACATAATTTTAATCAATCTCTATGTTTGCATCTATTTTGATACTTAAACAAACCAATATGAACAATAAATTCATCATAAATTGTTAAAGCACAGAGAAAGAAAGTGTAATATATGATTGGGGTAAATCATTTATCCTCTATTGGAACTTTATTTGCAAGGGAATAATAAATAACAGACTACATTTACATTTACTGGAGTATTGTGACGGGCTCAACTCACAGGAGTACATGTACTTGTGTGACCAATTGCTAAACTTTTTTCTTAAAGTCTGTTTATGCATATTGTTAACATATACACATAGTTTAAAACAATACTGAGTTTTTTCTCTTTGATTAAATCCAAACTATTGCCGACTTATGCAATTTTTCACCTACTAATATTTACTATATAAATCTGTGCGAAAATATCGTTAACTGTAAAATCATGCTAATTTTCTAAGTAATTTTGTAGTAATTTGCCTGTCAACATAAAAGTTTGAAAAATAAGACACAGAAAAATGAAGAATGTGAATCGATGTGAAATAATTATGATGGTCACTATTTATTAATATCTTACATCAAAACACACCTTGACAAACCTAACATTGCATACTGTGAATCTTTGGCTAGTTCTGGAGAACATCATTCATCTGTTGACATTGTGGTGCCCATACCGCTGAGAATGTACAACCATCAGCAGTGCTCCAGATAATTTTTGAGGCACAATTCTTCATGAAGCACAGATTTTTGTTGCAATGCTTAATATGGTTAAATCAATACTGAAAATCATCAATGTTTTTTTTTTAAATTAGAATTATGTTTGGTTTCAAATATGTTATTCTTGTTAATTTTTATTTTATTTGACTCGTTCTGCAAGGATAAATCATTAAAGCACTTCTCTAATTTACTGTAAACGTGATAATTTTTGTGTGATGGAAATTTTTGCTAATTTCAAAAATTGAAAGAAAAATTGCAAATATTACAAATTACAGAATGTCAATTTTATCGCGGCTGCTTACATAAGTTTGATTCACAAACTTTAACATCAATAACTGATGTTTATTTTCTTAAATTTTGCATTTATGCTTCTCTGTTCACATCGAGAATTATTTATTATTAACCATAGACAGAATGTGTTGGTGCTTTCAGTTGGATGTGCGCTATTTTAAAGAAGAACAGGAGACCTGTAAATAATTATCTCCCTTTTACATACCTAAACTACTATTTAGTATATCAATGTCATTAGCAGGACATAAGGGAAATTGTCCTCATTCGGTTTCGGCACACCATCCATTCCGAAATCAAAATGTGTTGCCGATAATGAACAACAAATGCCCACTGCCGCATCAAGCGAGCCAAAGTTTTTAGCAAAATGGTGTAATGAATTTTCTCGGTTGTATGTATAGAATGCGCAATTGTTGTCAACAAAAATGAAGGTGGCCTACAAAGAATGGCCAGAAGACTTTGTTATGATCTGGATCTTGATGACAGTGATGATATGCGACTTCCGCTGGCACACAGTTATTTGTCAAATTTTATTATGCTTTCAATTTGAATTAAAAGTTTTACAAATTCAGCTTTTTTGTATCATTGCATGATCACGGGGAACTTTTGTTTTGGCGACCAAAATATTAACCCTGGCTAGTAAATTTTGGCCTTGCTAGTAAAAATAAAACATAGTAGCCAGAAGGCTAGTGAAAACCAAATCCTACTTGGAGCCCTGCATAAGGGTCATAAAGGTCTAAATTTAAAAGTTATATTTTTTTATGACAAAACCAATCCATTATTACAGATAATGTATAGATAGTTTAAGCTATGTAATGTATACAACATTTGGATACCTAGTTAAAGAACTTGTTCAGAGCATAACGCACAAACTTTAAGAGGTATCAATATGAAACTTCATTGCTAGATAGACCTCAATAAGGAGAATTCCATTTTACAAGAACAGTAATTCTATTTTACATAATTTAGGAGTTATTGTCGTTTTTCATACAGATTCATTTGAAAATAATACATGTTGAAAAAAGCCATTTTGCAATTGGCTTTATTGGGGAGCATCCATTGGTTTACCAATATTCTTGTTTACATCTTTATAAATAGAGTGAAAATGCATTATAATTTGTATCTGTATTTTCAGCCACCTGATCATGCAGTGCTCCAGATAGAGCGCGTAATTGCGTAATTACGCAAACCTTTTGGACAAAATGCATTAAATTAAAAATCCATGCATCTTGGAACGCAAAACTAAAAGCTTGGTAAGAATTAGAATGTCACTTTGTGCGTATTTTATAATTTATGGTAAATCATCCTGATGGACAAGCGAGACAAACTCAAATTATATATAGTAGGGCAATCTCGTTTGGCCATGTTGTTTTCTATAGCAATGTGCAATCTGTTGTACGTTTGTATATTAGCAAGGATTATCATAAGTTACAAGCGTTTGTGTGACCTGCATAACACAGACGGGGTTCCTGTGTATATGAGCAGGGGCTATAAACAAACTATACAACACTAGCAGCCGAGGTGTACCAAATTACATTGTTTACATGATCATCTTTGGCTAAAAACGATGTTTACATGATCATCTCCTGGTTATAAAACAATCTTTCAGTACAAAAAATAAATTTTCGGTCGCAGCCTCTGTATTTATTGATCGCCGTTTGGCAAGTGCATCAGAAATTTACTAGACATATCTCATTTTTTAGTCGATATGCGAGTAATTTACTCGCTACTTGGAGCCCTGAAATAACACATTTCTTGGTTTTACAGCTATAATACATATAACAGCTAAACCAAAATTGGCTATCGTTTGGAAATTACGTCATTGAAATCATGAACAATGTGTTCAAAAGTTGTGGAATGATGGGTACTAACTGTCGGCAATGTCAGATGTGGAACCGGTAGCGTATTTTTTGAAATAACACTTTCTTGGTTTTACAGCTATAATACATATACAGCTAAAACCAAAATTGGCTATCGTTTGAAATTACGTCATTGAAATCATGAACAATGTGTTCAAAAGTTGTGGAATGATGGGTACTAACTGTCGGCAATGTCAGATGTGGAACCGGTAGCGTATTTTTTGAAATAACACATTTCTTGGTTTTACAGTTATAATACATATAACAGCTAAAACCAAAATTGGCTATCGTTTGGAAATTACGTCATTGAAATCATGAACATGTGTTCAAAAGTTGTGGAATGATGGGTAATAACTGTCGGCAATGTCAGATGTGGAACCGGAAGCGTATTTTTTGAAATAACACATTTCTTGGTTTTACAGCTATAATACATATAACAGCTAAAACCAAAATTGGCTATCGTTTGGAAATTACGTCATTGAAATCATGAACAATGTGTTCAAAAGTTGTGGAATGATGGGTACTAACTGTCGGCAATGTCAGATGTGGAACCGGTAGCGTATTTTTTGAAATAACACATTTCTTGGTTTTACAGTTATAATACATATAACAGCTAAAACCAAAATTGGCTATCGTTTGGAAATTACGTCATTGAAATCATGAACAATGTGTTCAAAAGTTGTGGAATGATGGGTACTAACTGTCGGCAATGTCAGATGTGGAACCGGTAGCATTTTTTGAAATAACACATTTCTTGGTTTTACAGCTATAATACATATAACAGCTAAAACCAAAATTGGCTATCGTTTGGAAATTACGTCATTGAAATCATGAACAATGTGTTCAAAAGTTGTGGAATGATGGTTAATAACTGTCGGCAATGTCAGATGTGGAACCGGAAGTGTATTTTTTGAAATAATACATTTCTTGGTTTTACAGCTATAATACATATAACAGCTAAAACCAAAATTGGCTATCGTTTGGAAATTACGTCATTGAAATCATGAACAATGTGTTCAAAAGTTGTGGAATGATGGGTACTAACTGTCGGCAATGTCAGATGTGGAACCGGTAGCGTATTTTTTGAAATAACACATTTCTTGGTTTTACAGTTATAATACATATAACAGCTAAAACCAAAATTGGCTATCGTTTGGAAATTACGTCATTGAAATCATGAACAATGTGTTCAAAAGTTGTGGAATGATGGGTAATAACTGTCGGCAATGTCAGATGTGGAACCGGAAGCGTATTTTTTGAAATAACACATTTCTTGGTTTTACAGCTATAATACATATAACAGCTAAAACCAAAATTGGCTATCGTTTGGAAATTACGTCATTGAAATCATGAACAATGTGTTCAAAAGTTGTGGAATGATGGGTACTAACTGTCGGCAATGTCAGATGTGGAACCGGTAGCATATTTTTTGAAATAACACATTTCTTGGTTTTACAGATAATACATATAACAGCTAAAACCAAAATTGGCTATCGTTTGGAAATTACGTCATTGAAATCATGAACAATGTGTTCAAAAGTTGTGGAATGATGGGTACTAACTGTCGGCAATGTCAGATGTGGAACCGGAAGCGTATTTTTTGAAATAACACATTTCTTGGTTTTACAGCTATAATACATATAACAGCTAAAACCAAAATTGGCTATCGTTTGGAAATTACGTCATTGAAATCATGAACAATGTGTTCAAAAGTTGTGGAATGATGGGTACTAACTGTCGGCAATGTCAGATGTGGAACGGTAGCGTATTTTTTGAAATAACACATTTCTTGGTTTACAGTATAATACATATAACAGCTAAAACCAAAATTGGCTATCGTTTGGAAATTACGTCATTGAAATCATGAACAATGTGTTCAAAAGTTGTGGAATGATGGTACTAACTGTCGGCAATGTCAGATGGAACCGGTAGCGTATTTTTTGAAATAATACATTTCTTGGTTTTACAGCTATAATACATATAACAGCTAAAACCAAAATTGGCTATCGTTTGGAAATTACGTCATTGAAATCATGAACAATGTGTTCAAAGTTGTGGAATGAAGGGTACTAACTGTCGGCAATGTCAGATGTGGAACCGGTAGCGTATTTTTTGAAATAACACATTTCTTGGTTTTACAGCTATAATACATATAACAGCTAAAACCAAAATTGGCTATCGTTTGAAATTACGTCATTGAAATCATGAACAATGTGTTTAAAAGTTGTGGAATGATGGGTACTAACTGTCGGCAATGTCAGATGTGGAACCGGTAGCGTATTTTTTGAAATAACACATTTCTTGGTTTTACAGTTATAATACATATAACAGCTAAAACCAAAATTGGCTATCGTTTGGAAATTACGTCATTGAAATCATGAACAATGTGTTCAAAAGTTGTGGAATGATGGGTAATAACTGTCGGCAATGTCAGATGTGGAACCGGAAGCGTATTTTTTGAAATAATACATTTCTTGGTTTTACAGCTATAATACATATAACAGCTAAAACCAAAATTGGCTATCGTTTGGAAATTACGTCATTGAAATCATGAACAATGTGTTCAAAAGTTGTGGAATGATGGGTACTAACTGTCGGCAATGTCAGATGTGGAACCGGTAGCATATTTTTTGAAATAACACATTTCTTGGTTTTACAGCTATAATACATATAACAGCTAAAACCAAAATTGGCTATCGTTTTGAAATTATGTCATTGAAATCATGAACAATGTGTTCAAAAGTTGTGGAATGATGGGTACTAACTGTCAGCAATGTCAGATGTGGAACCGGTAGTGTATTTTTTGAAATAACACATTTCTTGGTTTTACAGTTATAATACATATAACAGCTAAAACCAAAATTGGCTATCGTTTGGAAATTACGTCATTGAAATCATGAACAATGTGTTCAAAAGTTGTGGAATGATGGTACTAACTGTCGGCAATGTCAGATGTGGAACCGGTAGCGTATTTTTTGAAATAACACATTTCTTGGTTTTACAGCTATAATACATATAACAGCTAAAACCAAAATTGGCTATCGTTTGGAAATTACGTCATTGAAATCATGAACAATGTGTTCAAAAGTTGTGGAATGATGGGTACTAACTGTCGGCAATGTCAGATGTGGAACCGGTAGCGTATTTTTTGAAATAACACATTTCTTGGTTTTACAGTTATAATACATATAACAGCTAAAACCAAAATTGGCTATCGTTTGGAAATTACGTCATTGAAATCATGAACAATGTGTTCAAAAGTTGTGGAATGAGGGTAATAACTGTCGGCAATGTCAGATGTGGAACCGGAAGCGTATTTTTTGAAATAACACATTTCTTGGTTTTACAGCTATAATACATATAACAGCTAAAACCAAAATTGGCTATCGTTTGGAAATTACGTCATTGAAATCATGAACAATGTGTTCAAAAGTTGTGGAATGATGGGTACTAACTGTCGGCAATGTCAGATGTGGAACCGGTAGCGTATTTTTTGAAATAACACATTTCTTGGTTTTACAGTTATAATACATATAACAGCTAAAACCAAAATTGGCTATCGTTTGGAAATTACGTCATTGAAATCATGAACAATGTGTTCAAAAGTTGTGGAATGATGGGTACTAACTGTCGGCAATGTCAGATGTGGAACCGGTAGCATATTTTTTGAAATAACACATTTCTTGGTTTTACAGCTATAATACATATAACAGCTAAAACCAAAATTGGCTATCGTTTGGAAATTACGTCATTGAAATCATGAACAATGTGTTCAAAAGTTGTGGAATGATGGGTAATAACTGTCGGCAATGTCAGATGTGGAACCGGAAGCGTATTTTTTGAAATAATACATTTCTTGGTTTTACAGCTATAATACATATAACAGCTAAAACCAAAATTGGCTATCGTTTGGAAATTACGTCATTGAAATCATGAACAATGTGTTCAAAAGTTGTGGAATGATGGTACTAACTGTCGGCAATGTCAGATGTGGAACCGGTAGCGTATTTTTTGAAATAACACATTTCTTGGTTTTACAGCTATAATACATATAACAGCTAAAACCAAAATTGGCTATCGTTTGGAAATTACGTCATTGAAATCATGAACAATGTGTTCAAAAGTTGTGGAATGATGGGTATAACTGTCGGCAATGTCAGATGTGGAACCGGAAGCGTATTTTTTGAAATAACACATTTCTTGGTTTTACAGCTATAATACATATAACAGCTAAAACCAAAATTGGCTATCGTTGGAAATTACGTCATTGAAATCATGAACAATGTGTTCAAAAGTTGTGGAATGATGGGTACTAACTGTCGGCAATGTCAGATGTGGAACCGGTAGCATATTTTTTGAAATAACACATTTCTTGGTTTTACAGTTATAATACATATAACAGCTAAAACCAAAATTGGCTATCGTTTGGAAATTACGTCATTGAAATCATGAACAATGTGTTCAAAAGTTGTGGAATGATGGGTACTAACTGTCGGCAATGTCAGATGTGGAACCGGTAGCGTATTTTTTGAAATAACACATTTCTTGGTTTTACAGTTATAATACATATAACAGCTAAAACCAAAATTGGCTATCGTTTGGAAATTACGTCATTGAAATCATGAACAATGTGTTCAAAAGTTGTGGAATGATGGTACTAACTGTCGGCAATGTCAGATGTGGAACCGGTAGCGTATTTTTTGAAATAATACATTTCTTGGTTTTACAGCTATAATACATATAACAGCTAAAACCAAAATTGGCTATCGTTTGGAAATTACGTCATTGAAATCATGAACAATGTGTTCAAAAGTTGTGGAATGAGGGTACTAACTGTCGGCAATGTCAGATGTGGAACCGGTAGCGTATTTTTTGAAATAACACATTTCTTGGTTTTACAGCTATAATACATATAACAGCTAAAACCAAAATTGGCTATCGTTTGGAAATTACGTCATTGAAATCATGAACAATGTGTTTAAAAGTTGTGGAATGATGGGTACTAACTGTCGGCAATGTCAGATGTGGAACCGGTAGCGTATTTTTTGAAATAACACATTTCTTGGTTTTACAGTTATAATACATATAACAGCTAAAACCAAAATTGGCTATCGTTTGGAAATTACGTCATTGAAATCATGAACAATGTGTTCAAAAGTTGTGGAATGATGGGTAATAACTGTCGGCAATGTCAGATGTGGAACCGGAAGCGTATTTTTTGAAATAACACATTTCTTGGTTTTACAGCTATAATACATATAACAGCTAAAACCAAAATTGGCTATCGTTTGGAAATTACGTCATTGAAATCATGAACAATGTGTTCAAAGTTGTGGAATGATGGGTACTAACTGTCGGCAATGTCAGATGTGGAACCGGTAGCATATTTTTTGAAATAACACATTTCTTGGTTTTACAGCTATAATACATATAACAGCTAAAACCAAAATTGGCTATCGTTTTGAAATTACGTCATTGAAATCATGAACAATGTGTTCAAAAGTTGGAATGATGGGTACTAACTGTCGGCAATGTCAGATGTGGAACCGGTAGTGTATTTTTTGAAATAACACATTTCTTGGTTTTACAGTTATAATACATATAACAGCTAAAACCAAAATTGGCTATCGTTTGGAAATTACGTCATTGAAATCATGAACAATGTGTTCAAAAGTTGTGGAATGATGGGTACTAACTGTCGGCAATGTCAGATGTGGAACCGGTAGCGTATTTTTTGAAATAACACATTTCTTGGTTTTACAGCTATAATACATATAACAGCTAAAACCAAAATTGGCTATCGTTTGGAAATTACGTCATTGAAATCATGAACAATGTTCAAAAGTTGTGGAATGATGGGTACTAACTGTCGGCAATGTCAGATGTGGAACCGGTAGCGTATTTTTTGAAATAACACATTTCTTGGTTTTACAGTTATAATACATATAACAGCTAAAACCAAAATTGGCTATCGTTTGGAAATTACGTCATTGAAATCATGAACAATGTGTTCAAAAGTTGTGGAATGAAGGGTAATAACTGTCGGCAATGTCAGATGTGGAACCGGAAGCGTATTTTTTGAAATAACACATTTCTTGGTTTTACAGCTATAATACATATAACAGCTAAAACCAAAATTGGCTATCGTTTGGAAATTACGTCATTGAAATCATGAACAATGTGTTCAAAAGTTGTGGAATGATGGGTACTAACTGTCGGCAATGTCAGATGTGGAACCGGTAGCGTATTTTTTGAAATAACACATTTCTTGGTTTTACAGTTATAATACATATAACAGCTAAAACCAAAATTGGCTATCGTTTGGAAATTACGTCATTGAAATCATGAACAATGTGTTCAAAAGTTGTGGAATGATGGGTACTAACTGTCGGCAATGTCAGATGTGGAACCGGTAGCATATTTTTTGAAATAACACATTTCTTGGTTTTACAGCTATAATACATATAACAGCTAAAACCAAAATTGGCTATCGTTTGGAAATTACGTCATTGAAATCATGAACAATGTGTTCAAAAGTTGGAATGATGGGTAATAACTGTCGGCAATGTCAGATGTGGAACCGGAAGCGTATTTTTTGAAATAATACATTTCTTGGTTTTACAGCTATAATACATATAACAGCTAAAACCAAAATTGGCTATCGTTTGGAAATTACGTCATTGAAATCATGAACAATGTGTTCAAAAGTTGTGGAATGATGGGTACTAACTGTCGGCAATGTCAGATGTGGAACCGGTAGCGTATTTTTTGAAATAACACATTTCTTGGTTTTACAGTTATAATACATATAACAGCTAAAACCAAAATTGGCTATCGTTTGGAAATTACGTCATTGAAATCATGAACAATGTGTTCAAAAGTTGTGGAATGATGGGTAATAACTGTCGGCAATGTCAGATGTGGAACGGTAGCGTATTTTTTGAAATAACACATTTCTTGTTTTACAGCTATAATACATATAACAGCTAAAACCAAAATTGGCTATCGTTTGGAAATTACGTCATTGAAATCATGAACAATGTGTTCAAAAGTTGTGGAATGATGGTACTAACTGTCGGCAATGTCAGATGTGGAACCGGTAGCGTATTTTTTGAAATAACACATTTCTTGGTTTTACAGTTATAATACATATAACAGCTAAAACCAAAATTGGCTATCGTTTGGAAATTACGTCATTGAAATCATGAACAATGTGTTCAAAAGTTGTGGAATGATGGGTACTAACTGTCGGCAATGTCAGATGTGGAACCGGTAGCGTATTTTTTGAAATAACACATTTCTTGGTTTTACAGCTATAATACATATAACAGCTAAAACCAAAATTGGCTATCGTTTGGAAATTACGTCATTGAAATCATGAACAATGTGTTCAAAAGTTGTGGAATGATGGGTACTAACTGTCGGCAATGTCAGATGTGGAACCGGTAGCGTATTTTTTGAAATAACACATTTCTTGGTTTTACAGTTTATAATACATATAACAGCTAAAACCAAAATTGGCTATCGTTTGGAAATTACGTCATTGAAATCATGAACAATGTGTTCAAAAGTTGTGGAATGATGGGTACTAACTGTCGGCAATGTCAGATGTGGAACCGGTAGCGTATTTTTTGAAATAACACATTTCTTGGTTTTACAGCTATAATACATATAACAGCTAAAACCAAAATTGGCTATCGTTTTGGAAATTACGTCATTGAAATCATGAACAATGTGTTCAAAAGTTGTGGAATGATGGGTACTAACTGTCGGCAATGTCAGATGTGGAACCGGTAGCGTATTTTTTGAAATAACACATTTCTTGGTTTTACAGCTATAATACATATAACAGCTAAAACCAAAATTGGCTATCGTTTGGAAATTACGTCATTGAAATCATGAACAATGTGTTCAAAAGTTGTGGAATGATGGGTACTAACTGTCGGCAATGTCAGATGTGGAACCGGTAGTGTATTTTTTGAAATAACACATTTCTTGGTTTTACAGTTATAATACATATAACAGCTAAAACCAAAATTGGCTATCGTTTGGAAATTACGTCATTGAAATCATGAACAATGTGTTCAAAAGTTGTGGAATGATGGGTACTAACTGTCGGCAATGTCAGATGTGGAACCGGTAGCGTATTTTTTGAAATAACACATTTCTTGGTTTTACAGCTATAATACATATAACAGCTAAAACCAAAATTGGCTATCGTTTGGAAATTACGTCATTGAAATCATGAACAATGTGTTCAAAAGTTGTGGAATGATGGGTACTAACTGTCGGCAATGTCAGATGTGGAACCGGTAGCGTATTTTTTGAAATAACACATTTCTTGGTTTTACAGTTATAATACATATAACAGCTAAAACCAAAATTGGCTATCGTTTGGAAATTACGTCATTGAAATCATGAACAATGTCAAAAGTTGTGGAATGATGGGTACTAACTGTCGGCAATGTCAGATGTGGAACCGGTAGCGTATTTTTTGAAATAACACATTTCTTGGTTTTACAGCTATAATACATATAACAGCTAAAACCAAAATTGGCTATCGTTTGGAAATTACGTCATTGAAATCATGAACAATGTGTTCAAAAGTTGTGGAATGATGGGTACTAACTGTCGGCAATGTCAGATGTGGAACCGGTAGCGTATTTTTTGAAATAACACATTTCTTGGTTTTACAGTTATAATACATATACAGCTAAAACCAAAATTGGCTATCGTTTGGAAATTACGTCATTGAAATCATGAACAATGTGTTCAAAAGTTGTGGAATGATGGGTACTAACTGTCGGCAATGTCAGATGTGGAACCGGTAGTATTTTTTGAAAACACATTTCTTGTTTTACAGCTATAATACATATAACAGCTAAAACCAAAATTGGCTATCGTTTGGAAATTACGTCATTGAAATCATGAACAATGTGTTCAAAAGTTGTGGAATGATGGGTACTAACTGTCGGCAATGTCAGATGTGGAACCGGAAGCGTATTTTTTGAAATAACATTTCTTGGTTTTACAGTTATAATACATAACAGCTAAAACCAAAATTGGCTATCGTTTGGAAATTACGTCATTGAAATCATGAACAATGTGTTCAAAAGTTGTGGAATGATGGGTACTAACTGTCGGCAATGTCAGATGTGGAACCGGTAGCGTATTTTTGAAATAACACATTTCTTGGTTTTACAGCTATAATACATATAACAGCTAAAACCAAAATTGGCTATCGTTTGGAAATTACGTCATTGAAATCATGAACAATGTGTTCAAAAGTTGTGGAATGATGGGTAATAACTGTCGGCAATGTCAGATGTGGAACCGGAAGCGTATTTTTTGAAATAACACATTTCTTGGTTTTACAGCTATAATACATATAACAGCTAAAACCAAAATTGGCTATCGTTTGGAAATTACGTCATTGAAATCATGAACAATGTGTTCAAAAGTTGTGGAATGATGGGTACTAACTGTCGGCAATGTCAGATGTGGAACCGGTAGCATATTTTTTGAAATAACACATTTCTTGGTTTTACAGTTATAATACATATAACACTAAAACCAAAATTGGCTATCGTTTGGAAATTACGTCATTGAAATCATGAACAATGTGTTCAAAAGTTGTGGAATGATGGGTACTAACTGTCGGCAATGTCAGATGTGGAACCGAAGCGTATTTTTTGAAATAACACATTTCTTGGTTTTACAGCTATAATACATATAACAGCTAAAACCAAATTGGCTATCGTTTGGAAATTACGTCATTGAAATCATGAACAATGTGTTCAAAAGTTGTGGAATGATGGGTACTAACTGTCGGCAATGTCAGATGTGGAACCGGTAGCGTATTTTTTGAAATAACACATTTTTTTTTACAGTTATAATACATATAACAGCTAAAACCAAAATTGGCTATCGTTTGGAAATTACGTCATTGAAATCATGAACAATGTGTTCAAAGTTGTGGAATGATGGGTACTAACTGTCGGCAATGTCAGATGTGGAACCGGTAGCGTTTTTTTGAAATAATACATTTCTTGGTTTTACAGCTATACATATAACAGCTAAAACCAAATTGGCTATCGTTTGGAAATTACGTCATTGAAATCATGAACAATGTGTTCAAAGTTGTGGAATGATGGGTACTAACTGTCGGCAATGTCAGATGTGGAACGGTAGCGTATTTTTTGAAATAACACATTTCTTGGTTTTACAGCTATAATACATATAACAGCTAAAACCAAAATTGGCTATCGTTTGGAAATTACGTCATTGAAATCATGAACAATGTGTTTAAAAGTTGTGGAATGATGGGTACTAACTGTCGGCAATGTCAGATGTGGAACCGGTAGCGTATTTTTTGAAATAACACATTTCTTGGTTTACAGTTATAATACATATAACAGCTAAACAAAATTGGCTATCGTTTGGAAATTACGTCATTGAAATCATGAACATGTGTTCAAAAGTTGTGGAATGATGGGTATAACTGTCGGCAATGTCAGATGTGGAACCGGAAGCGTATTTTTTGAATAATACATTTCTTGGTTTTACAGCTATAATACATATAACAGCTAAAACCAAAATTGGCTATCGTTTGGAAATTACGTCATTGAAACATGAACAATGTGTTCAAAGTTGTGGAATGATGGGTACGAACTGTCGGCAATGTCAGATGTGGAACCGGTAGCATATTTTTTGAAATAACACATTTCTTGGTTTTACAGCTATAATACATATAACAGCTAAAACCAAAATTGGCTATCGTTTGAAATTATGTCATTGAAATCATGAACAATGTGTTCAAAAGTTGTGGAATGATGGGTACTAACTGTCGGCAATGTCAGATGTGGAACCGGTAGCGTATTTTTTGAAATAACACATTTCTTGGTTTTACAGCTATAATACATATAACAGCTAAAACCAAAATTGGCTATCGTTTGGAAATTACGTCATTGAATCATGAACAATGTGTTCAAAAGTTGTGGAATGATGGGTACTAACTGTCGGCAATGTCAGATGTGGAACCGGTAGCGTATTTTTTGAAATAACACATTTCTTGGTTTTACAGCTATAATATATAACAGCTAAAACCAAA